>OZ025242.1:29205117-29274571 GCA_964019155.1 Osedax fenrisi
TAAATATTTAATCTGTATTAAGAAAATATTTTCAAACTCTAATATATATATTAATGTTTATTAATTAGAATATAGAAACAATATGAATAATAACTTAAATTCGACCACATATTTTGATAATTAAATTAACCGTCATATAGGACAGCATGTTTTTACAACGTAGAAAATATGAATTGCGCTGGATCACAGTCGGCGATACATTAGTTATTCACTGATCAATGATTCATCATTAATGTGTAGTGTAATCTGGTAGTGATTCATAATGCCAACTATATTATATAGCGCTTCAAAAATCGTTTCATTGATAACTATTTTATATTGCTTATATACTGTATTATTGATACATAGAAAATAAAGAAGTCAATAAATGGGGTAGTTGAATCTTACTAATAGGCTTAAAAAGAGTGATCTAAAAGTCTAATATCCATTTTTAAATATAAAATAAATCAATTTAAATATTCAAATGTATTTCTTAGTTATTTAATAAATAATGACTACACATATATATATATATATATATATATATATATATATATATATATGCATTGCATTCTATATAGGGGAAAGTAACCGAATACGAACAGTACCCTAATTCGGACACTCTCGTTATCTCAGAAACCATAAATCTAAAAAAAAAATGTAATGAATAAAATATTCATAATTATATAAATAGTCTAAATAAGTATTTTTTATTTTTTAATCATTAAAATATTGCTGATATATCCAATAAGCCGATTTTTTTATCACGTTTTTAAATTCAATAAAACAAATTTCAACTTAAAACATTCTAAAGAATATACAAATGTATGGATATAAAATATAACAATATATTATTAAAAACTAAAGCATTCTAAACATTATATACATAATTTCTATATTTTGTATCAAATATTAATTAAGTTATAAGCATATATCTAGAGGTCATATACATCCATAATACGGACACCCTATAACCAATCAGCGCGTAGCATGTGAACTATTCTGATTTTCCTAAAATTCGCGTGCGTTATAAAATGATTACCACCAATGAAGATAAATCCAAAAATGTTATTATATATATAAAAATATTATTTAGATACTTAACTTGTATTATTAATTTAAAAAATAATAAACATAAATAAATGAATTACTAATTAAATTAAATTAAATTATTCATAAAATTAATAATAAATAATGTAATTGTAATTTATATGATTGGATGATCAATAATATATAGTTTATCTAGTGGTATATAGGGTGTCCGTATTATAACACAGGGTATCCGTATTCGGACATGGGTACCGAATACGGACACCCACGATATCTATTTGATAAAAGATTAAATACAATTTTAAAATTACAATAATATCTATAATCATATAATATTATTATATTGTAATTTTTGAATACAAATATTGAGTCATAAAATGTTAAGACCATTTATTGTTAAAGTGTCCGTATTAGGTTACTTTCCCATATATATATATATGTTTTTGACATAAACAATAGTGAACACAAACAACCAAAAGTATATATACTTAATGAAATTACCATATATGGTATATAATATATATATATATATATATATATATATATATATATATATATATGATATCTACAATGTTACAATTAAATGTAAAACGATCATCAATCCAAACGCTTAGTGATCAGCGAGGACGGCTTCGTGGCCCGGATGATATCCGCCTACAGACCGAAATGTCCGGTGATTGTTATGACGGATAGTTCCGAGATCGCTCGCCAGTTGTTGATTAGACGCGCGCTCATTCCCATCATCATGGATATGATACTGGTTACTATATACTATAGCAGTACGCCTACTTAATGTGACGATGTGTGCTTTTGTTTTAGTATCTATATTTAATAATATATTATACATTTTACATTATAATATATATATATATATATAATAATAATAATAATAATGATAATAATAATATATATTAAAGGATTGCATTTTTTTTTCTGTTAGTTTTATAGTTATATACTTTGTCCTCCTGTAGGGCTTGAAAATAATATATAATATGTTCCGTTGTTGTAGCCCATTATAGTAATACATATGATGCTAATATAATAGTAATCATGGTAAGTATGATAATGAAGATGAAAATGTAGGATTGTAAATATTACATCAATTATATGTAAAGAAAATTAAATAGATAAATTGAGAATTAATTCAATTTAAAAACTAAGATTACTATAACTAAGTATTAGGTTGTGATAGTTTAAATTATGTGTAACTACCTATATATATTATTTATTAGTTATTTAATAATTAGAACCTGTATTCTAAATTCATATTTGCGTATTACGATACTATTAATGTTACCTTTACCTTTACAAGTTTAATGAATCATCTATATTAATTATTTAACCACTAAACTATGCATTATCACGTCGGCACGCAAATATTAAAGCCATAGATTTTCTGGCGTAGAATCTCTACTACAATAATGTTATTGGCTTATATTATTGTATTCGATTTATTTAATCATTTTCATACTTATTATGTAACCTCATTATATATAAGATACATATTATCGCCGATGGGTACGGCTATATCACTAAGTACACGTGTACCGACGCCTAACACCCGGATGTAATCGTTAAGTGACTCGTCATCATCACCATATAGCCGAGTTCGCACAAACTACTGAACCCGTCGCTGTACGACAAGCTACCCCGGCTGGAGAGGGTACAAGAGATACTTCGCGTTCGGAAAGAGGGTCTCCGTATTCTGAGACAGGCTATCGACTACGCGCTCAAGAACAAGTTCATCGTCACCAAGTCTAAGGTTTGTACGTTATACATTAGACTATATTGTATTGGATGAAATGGAATTGTATTGAATTGTATTGAATTGAATTGAATTGAATTTAATTGACTTGAATTGAATTGAATTGAATTGAATTGAATTGAATTGAATTGAATTTCATTGAATTGAATTGAATTGACAATAGTTTATTGAGTTCAGAAACAAATACATTTTATTCTCAAAGGAGATTATCAGATATGATCTAGTAATCTATAGCATATATGCTCGCAAAGATGTTATTCTTCAATGAATATATTTCGATTATATATTTGCCTAAATAACAAAGCGATTAATCAACAATTACAATTATGTACGCGATATTATTGAGTGAATATTTCGATAATATGCTAACCTTATATATAACCATATAACCTTATATATTTTTATTTATTTTAAAATGTTTTATTGACTATAAAATCACGTGGTGGTTATATGCGTCATGAGAAGGAAACAAAAATAAAATAAATAGACTACAATACAAATGAAGGAAAAGGGAGGGTAGGTTACAATGTTAATAGGTGCGTGGAGAATTTACATTTAAATAGTGACAAGGATATCAAACACCCAATGTCATATGGTAAAGAATTCCAGTATTTTGGAGCTACCACAGAGAAAGCAGATTAAGAGTGAGCAGAGAGAGTCGAGCGTTGCACAATTGTCATCGTGTGTCATACATACATATAGGCATACACCTTAATATAAAATACTATTACTACATGTCATACATACATAAGTCATACTACTCTCATCATTTTCTATGAGATAAGTAATACAATAACCACTAACACAATACTAGATTATTACGTTATATTCGATAAGGTATATATGTATATATATATATATATATATATGTATATATATACATATCGTATACTGCATATACTATATATAATACAGAACGTAGATTATATAATATTCATATATCGAATACATTTAATGAATAAGTGTTCTGTTTGAAAAATATACATTTCCTTTTAATGATATTTTAATATTTAATTGTTTTCTTCGATTCTACATGGTAACCGCATTCCTTATTGTTGGCGATGGAGGTGGTTTTGATGTTGATATCGCGGTGTTGACAATCGAGATACCGATATCACGTGATATTATAATATCACGTGATATTATAATAACACGTGATATTATAATAATACGTGTTCTATAGAGATTTTGTTATCGGTTGTAGAGGTAATATTAGCGTTGACAATGTAATATACAGGTTTATTAGAAATATGAAATATTGTCGACTATGATATATTATACTTCGGTATACGTTATAGCGAGAATTAACTATACACATGAGGTGCGTTAAAGCTATTAACTTTGAGGACATGAAGAATAGGACATATGCATTATTACGTAATAGCATATCATTTCTGGGTGAACATTAACATAACATTAATAAAGAGTTAACCTATGTTTAATGATCTCTCCAACCCGAATGAGTAGCAACACGCGTATTAAGGGTATGGTAGGGTAATATAGGGTGGGTAGGGTAGATAAGGATAGGGTAGAGTAAGGTTGGGTAGTGTATGATAGGGTAAGGTTGGGTGGGGTAGGGTAGCCTATCAACATGCGTATTCATATCAGTTAATGTTACCACGGTAGTATACTAATATATTACGGTCGGTGTCGGGGCAAACTATGAAATCTACACTCGCACTTGCACTAGCTCTCTATATATACAGTGTTATAAAATCATAAGCAGATATTAAATCTAATCTACACTTATATATTATATATATAATAATGTCAAAATATATATATATATATATATATATATCAAGATCTCTATAACTAATATTGTTCACCAATTAAAATGTTGTAGGTATTAATTATTAAATTTTATTATATTAAATTTATCTAAGTTTATCTATAAGTTTAACTATAAGTTTATCTATAAGTTTATCTATAAGTTTAACTATAAGTTTAACTATAAGTTTATCTATAAGTTTAACTATAAGTTTAACTATAAGTTTAACTATAAGTTTAACTATAAGTTTATCTATAAGTTTATCTATAAGTTTATCTATAAGTTTATCTATAAGTTTAACTATAAGTTTAACTATAAGTTTATCTATAAGTTTATCTATAAGTTTAACTATAAGTTTAACTATAAGTTTATCTATAAGTTTATCTATAAGTTTATTTATAAGTTTAACTATAAGTTTAACTATAAGTTTATCTATAAGTTTATCTATAAGTTTAACTATAAGTTTAACTATAAGTTTAACTATAAGTTTAACTATAAGTGTAACTATAAGTTTAACTATAAGTTTAACTATAAGTTTAACTATAAGTTTAACTATAAGTTTATCTATAAGTTTATCTATAAGTTTAACTATACGTTTAACTATAAGTTTATCTATAAGTATATCTATAAGTTTAACTATAAGTTTAACTATACGTTTAACTATAAGTTTAACTATAAGTTTAACTATAAGTTTAACTATAAGTTTAACTATAAGTTTAACTATAAGTTTAACTATAAGTTTAACTATAAGTTTAACTATAAGTTTAACTATAACTGTTAACCTCCCCGCCAGGTGGTTCTAGTGAACACGCACCCGGATGCCTGCACGGTATGGTCCTCGTGCACGATCAACAAAATCAGCGTGGTCAACGTCGAGGAAGTGGTCAAGCAATGCGATAAGCGGGTACCCGGCGCCTCTACGGTGCTGTCCGAACGAGAGAAACACCATCGCCGTCGACCGGTCAAGTCTTCCATCAAGTCCACGTCGACCGTGTCCAACAATAAGGCCAGCGAGTCCGGCCTCGATCTCGGCGTAGATGAGACGTTCTCGGAACGGAGCGATTCTGAATTAGCCGAATAGGGGGCGCCACTCGTAGGGTTTCACGTGATAACGTCGATATTCCAAGAATATCCAATTCATAAATTCATATAGAATTATTTGCAGATGATACTAACATATATTTTTCATTTAATGAAATTATTAGATGAATTATTCCATAATATTCAAGAATATAATAAATTCATATAACACTTTCACCAATTTTAGAATATATATCCAAAATATATTTCCAATATGTATCCAAATCCTAATCACTTTTATCAAATATTAGTTATTTATAAATTTCGTAGTCTCGTAGATCACATTTTAAGAATTCAGAGATTATTAATTGAAGATTAATTATAAGATGTTTAAGATATACCTTGTTACCTTATGCCGTCGAGTCGTGACCGACCCCTGGCGACGTCCATGACAGTTCCTCTCCATATCACTCTATTTCTGGCTTCTGCTAGTATCTTCATGATGTTGTCGTTGGCTATATAATTCTGCACATTGTTCAGCCACGTTATGTGTGGCCTACCCCTTCGCCGTTGACCATCCATATTTCCTAGCATCAGCTGTAGCTCCATCGAGTCCGCTCTCACCACGTGTCCGAAGTATGATAAGGCAAGTTTGACAATTTCTGCCTCTAGCGTTCTTTTGGGTTTTATGCTGGCAATGATTTCTATATTTGTTTCCTATCTATATAGGTCACTCCAAGCAGGTTTCTCCAACACAACATTTCGAAAGCATCGATTTTTGCTCTTTCCTTCTTCTTTAGAGTCCAGGTTTCTGCACCGTATAGAATAATCGGGAAAATAAGTGTCTGTACAATTTTTACTTTAGTGGCGAGTCTTAAATCTCTATCTTTAAAAAATTTCCTCAGACTCCCCATTGCACTTTTTCCCATTGCAATTCTTCTGCGTAATTCCATATCTATTTGTCCGTCACTTGTTATCAAGGCTCCCAGGAACACAAATCTTTCAACTACTTCTATATTTACGCCATCAACTATTATAGAATCTAGTTCTCCTGTTGCCATCACCTTAGTTTTTATGACATTTAGATATAACCCAGCTTTCTCACTCGACGATTTGACTTTTTCTATAAGTTCTATAAGGTCCTCTCTATTACCGGCTATCAATGTGGTGTCATCCGCATATCTTAGGTTTGATACTTTCCTTCCACCTATGCCAATGCCTTTGTCCCACTTATCTAGAGCCTCTCGCATTATCTTTTCTGCATAGATGTTGAATATCAATGCAGATAGAATGCAACCCTGGCGACGCCAGGCTGGCGTACTCCTTTACCAATCGGTATGTTTCCTGTCTCTCCATACTCTTTCCTTATAGTCGCTTCCTGATTTGTATACAAGTTACTAAGTATGACAATCAAATGTTCAGGTACTCCCATACCTTTGAGAGTGTTCCATAATAGTTGATGGTCTACACAATCAAATGCCTTCTTGTAGTCAATAAAACACATGAATAGTTCTCTTTGATTATCCCTAGCTCTTTCCATCAGCCATCTCAGGTTTGATATGTGGTCTCTAGTTCCTCTACCTCTTCGGAACCCGGCTTGTTCGATCGGTAGTTCAGGGATAAGGAAGGCCTTAGGTCTTTTTTGTAGAACTCTCAGAAGTATTTTGCTAGCATGTGAGATTAAGGCAATAGTTCGATAATTCCCACATTCTTTTTTATCTCCTTTCTTGTAAATAGGGACATATATGGACTTCTTCCAATCATTTGGCCATGTCTTCATTTTCCATATGCTATTAAATAGATTTGTCATGACTCTAATTGCCTCATCTCCTCCTGATTTTAGAAACTCTATCGGTATTCCATCACAACCTGGAGCTTTTCTGTTAGACATGTGCTGTATTGCTTCATTTACTTCTATCTCTTATACATCAGGTTCATCTTCATATAAATGTACATTAAAATTATCATTCATATTAATATCTCTTCTATATAGATTTTCAGTATATTGATGCCATCTCTTTTTTATTTCCTTTTCTTCAGAAACCACTTTTCCATTACTTAATTTCATAGCACAACCTCTTGAGCTTCGTGAGCCAGTCATCTCTTTTATTTTTTTGAATAAGTCTCTAGTCTTACCTATTTTATTTAACTCTTCAATTTTTCTGCATTTTTCTCTGATACTTTGCTCTTGATCTTGTCTTGCTTTCTTCTGAAATGCTTCGTTAAGCTTTCGATCTTCTTCATACTTTCCTTTGCTACGCATATCCTTTCGTTCTTTGGCAATTTTTAGAGCTTCTTCCGAAAGCCACATTGAGACTTTCTTCCTTTTGACTTTCGGGACCTTTTTATTTGCTGTCTCTATTAGAATAGTCCAAATATCATTCCATAGTTCTTCTGGTGTTCTGTCTTCTGTTTGTAGTGCGTTAAACCTGTTTTTTTATTTCTACACTGTAGTCAAGTCCGATTTTTTCCACATCGTATATTTGAGTTTGCATTGATCGTTTTATTCGCTTGAGCTTGACCTTGATATCGGCTATGAGCAGATTATCGTCAGTACCACAATCTGCTCCCGGTAGAGTTGTGACTCGCTTTATGCTACTTTTCCATCTCGATTTGCATAATATGTAATCAATTTTATTTCTGGTAGAGTTGTCAGGTGATATCCATATGTATAGCCTTCGTGGGTGTAACCTAAAGAATGTATTCATTATTCTAAGATCGTTCTACTACAGAATTCTACAAGTTGATCCCCTCTTTCATTCCTCTTGCCCAAACCAAAGTTACCAGTGATATCAATTGATAATTCCTTCCCAACCTTGGCGTTCCAGTCACCTATGATATACAGAATATCGCCATTAGGTATCTGGTCCAATACAGATTGTACTTTATCATAAAATGTATCACTGTCTTCTTCTTCTGGCTGGATGTTGGGGCATATATTTGTACTACTGTTATGTTTATCGGCTTGCACTGTATACGTATTGTGGCAATTCTGTCATTTACTGGGTTGAAGCCCAGTACACATCTTCGTATTTCATTATTACATATAAATGCCACTCCATTTCGCTTCAATGTCTCCTGTCCAGAGTAGTAGATGTCATATTCATCTGATGTAAAATGTCCCATTCCTGTCCATTTCATCTCACTTATACCTAGAAAATCAACACCAGTCCTTGCCATTTCTCTCTTGACTACTTCCAAATTTCCATTATTCATTGTTCTTACGTTCCATGTACCTATTCTCATTCTTTCTTTTGCTATTCTATGGCTTGCCTCTGTCCTTTTCGTTGCACTATTTTCAGTTGATGTTCGTCCTTTCGGCTTTAAAACACCCCCGTCATCCGCGTTGCACTTACTTGTGACAATGGAGTGCCCTTCCCCAGTAGTAATTATATTAAAGCCGTCCAACCTGGGAGTCTCATTCTTCGACCTTATTGTGATATGTATGTTTGAGTCTGTCATGTTTGTTTTCTTGGGATTTTACTAGAGTGGTTTCCTGTTGCCTGCTCTAGCGCAGTGTCCTAGCCATGTATGGGTTTTCCACAATGCCTCGGGTTTAGTATGAAATTGTCGTTGACCAATAATTGGTTCTTCCGCTGCCTCCAATAACTGTACTGCTGCTGCTCAAGACAATCGACCTCTTACAACAGATCAAGTTGAATTTTCTGTTTGGGTTTATTCCCATAGACTTTGGCTCTCCCGAGTCGACTACAAGTCATTAGCAGGACTTTGTTGTCAGCTTTGACGCGCTGAACAAGACGCTAAGATATACAAATGTATTATTAATTAATTATATATACCATATATAACTGTGGACATGGGAATAATTAACATTATACTCACTGGAACTTAGATAGTTATAAATAGATCTATTCACAATTTTTAAAATTAAAAACAATTATTCAAATATGATATATGAATATATATAATATTAATGTATATAATACTTTTATAACTATATGTTAACCTAATTGAATTACATGTAATACCTTATTATGGTAATATATTTAATAGTAGATCAGCGAATACATGATATTTATTAGATAATGAAATAATAAAATATGTTTTATCTTTAAAAAATAGAATAAACAAAATCAGTTTTGAAATTTTTCTTGTAGTGTGAAACCCGCTTTTTTGAACACGTTCTTTATTCTACATTATATTGGTTTCACTAAAATTAACCTATATATGCTATATATATGTATATAGAATATATAGTTGTTTAAATTTGATCGATCGGTCTTTTTATAAATTGATGTGAATATATAGTTTATTTAAATTTGCAGTATAGTATTATATAAATATATAAATTAAAATAATATATATAGCTATGATTTATGGCTTAAATGATAACTTATATAATATCATAAATATAGAAGATGGTATATACACTATTGCAATATACATTGTGTTGTTTATTACAACACCAATTATATAATCATGATAACGTTTAAATGTGAGATAAGATGAATAGTACTACATTTTTTTTAATTTAGAACTATTATATAAATGTTATTTAAAGAAGGATTCTTAATAAATATTCTCTCAGATTTACTCATTGGTTTTATATTTTCTAAAGCGTCTTAATCAGCACATCTAGAATTCGAATCATAATAGTTTACTCTTTTCAGGATAATTATTATCGATGATAGAGATTGAAATGTTATTACGCTATTTGTGAGAAATATGATTCATAATAGGAGATGCATCTTCATGAAAATATGTATAAATCATTACATAAAGATAAAAGGATAACTTTTTTATATTTGTATATATATACATGTTATACAAATATACATATATGTTATTTATTTTATGTTTTCATTGATTTAAGAATATGTAAAGTCATTAAATTATCAAATAATCATGTATTAGTGAAATAATATATTATATATAACCTAGGTATACCTATATTCTATAGAATGACTAGGTTGAAATTATTAGAATGTATTATTAAGACTAGTATATAATTTAATAAATGGGCCCTATGTAATGTATGTTAACATGATAATTATCTAAAGACTTTGCATAATTCAAGAAATACTTCCTATTAACATAATTTCTCCAGAAGTGAACATTTGTGAAACTGACTGAAATTCTCCAGAAATATTGTTGTTTTCTAAAATATAGATTGACATTAATAAATATAAGTCATAAAACAAACTGAGTATTAGATTGTATATAAATTAAGCATACTTTTGCATTACATATTGTTTAAAATTTGCAATAATGCAGACAATATTTTATAGAATATGAATCATAGAACTGATCAATGTAACATTATCTTCATAAAGAAAAACAAATCCCACGCCTGTTCTTCCATAAGAATGCATAGCACCAACTAGTTTCAATCATTTGATTATTATTGATACATTATAATTTAATAATTATTTCAATAATTATTGAAGAATCATTGCCATGTAGTCATTGCTCAGTTCAGGGGTCTCATTAAGGAATAATATTGACAGCACATAAATATATAATTATTAATAATTATTTATCAATTAATATTGTATAGTTTTAATAGTTATATATAATTATTATAGATGTATAGGTAGGTAATATATATGCATGTAAGCTGAAATACTGATAATTGGGTACAGTAAAAACGTATGACTAAAAAATATATTTTAAATAATCGTTTATGTTTATTATTTATTGTGCTATATTTAGAATTGTATTGTTTTAAAAGGAATTTCATTTTCTTCTTCTCCTTTATATTTTCCTGTTCCAGAAAAATTCCCTTGAAATACTCTTGTGTGTTACCATGCTATCTATCGTGTTGTCTATGATTTCGTTTATTTATCCTAAACATTGTAGGTTAATCTGAAATGTCATTAAATGATGGCTAAAATATAATTAATGACTTTTAATTAAATAACTAACAAAGCTAATACCGCAGGTCTTGGATTCCAATTTTCAATAATCGTCATATTATAATTAATAAATAGTTGATTATTCTCAGTTTCTATTTTCATTCTTTTTCAATGTACAGACTTAAGGGTAGGCGCTGGAGTTAAAATATGTTAAATAATTTAATGTTACCAATATTTTCAGACTTAAGATAATTATTTGCAAATATAATTATTTCAATATCGGCACTGTGTGGTTTAGCGCACATACTTCTACTCTATATACAACACAATGTAGACATTTCTTCAATACTAGAAAATAATAAATTTATATCAGGTATATTTTATGTCTATTTCATACATCATATCATGATATATGTAAGGTATACCTTGCTATATTTATAACAAGTTCACGAATTCAGTTCACTGAATATATTTTTCTAAATGCAATAATAAATCGTTAGGATAAATATTATATTATCATATTATAATATATTATATAAATCCTATATTGTAAGGATAAATCTCTTAAGTTAAAATCAGACATATCAAAGTATGTACTTGTTTATTTTACTTCTTACTTGTTTATTTTACTTTAATTTAATAAAATGTTCAAGTTTTGAAAAATATTTTCATCTATTGTAAATCGCTTCTTAAGATTATTTACTAAAGTTTTTATAAGTTCTACTTTTATTGCAGATATATCTCTCATTTCAGATACATATAAATTATGCCTACTTCACGCTTATTTTTTCTCTTCAACTCAATACCTTTCAAGTAATGAGTAGGTAACCTACCATTGTTTTTTCAATTGTTTGGATTAACTTAGTAACCCACCCGCCAATTAAATTGGTTGTTAATAATGTATTCAGAATAATCTATTAAAGTTACAAAATATTATGAAACATTATTTATTTTACTCTGAATAGCATGGGCTATATGCATTGTATTCTGCAATATTAAATATATAAATATGACAAACCTTAATATTATTAAGTTGGTGATGAATATCACATATCGTAGTAGAATCGGATTGCATGTTTTTTTGATATCGAGATAATATAATTAGTACATCGGCCATAAAGCATAAAAGATGAAGATTGTGTTCATTTCAAAGGTACGTTGAAAATCCACGGGCTTCATTGCATTTCGTTGAATTAATATACATTAGTAATGAATTCCATGATTTTAATATGCTTTCAACTAGTTCATGAGTGAATTCACTCATTTCAAATATTTTTTGAAATGAGTAAACAATAAGGTTATTGTAATCTGCAATATTTTTAACTCTCTGCATCTGACTCCAGATTTACCGAAATATGATTTTAATTTCTGATATTTCATTGCTTGCTGCCTTCCATGCCAAACTTGAATTTTGTGCACAACATCATATTGTAAGTAGAGGAGCTACAGGCTCGCTGAACGTCACCAATCTATAATCTTGAAATATCTTCCATAAACCATAATTATGTCCTTTATTTACAGATGTACCTGTCACCAACGATGAAACCTCTTTCATTATTAAATTTATTACGTTACTTTCAAGAAGATTTTCCATTGAATTAATGATTGTTTTAAATATCCCACGAGCTCCACATTCCGAAGGTTCTCCTATGCATACAAATATAAACGATTTGTTTCCAACTTTATCTATTAATTTCGCAAGTGTGTATGTATTATTATTACAACATGTGTCCTGTATACACTAACGTCCTACCGAAGAGATATTACAGTAGCATTTTTGATTTTGTTGTTGTAATGTTTCCATACATGTATCTATTATAACGGATAATAATTCTTTATGCATATGGGGCATCAGATATTGTAAATTGGTATTCGTAATAATATTATCATCAGAATTATATTTAAAATTGGATGCCATAATATTCACAACTGCTCTATTAGGGAAAGAATATTCAGGTAAAACCAACTTAGTTGCATCATACATTATGATTCATAATACACCATGATCAATAACGATCCTATCTTATCAGCTAAATCACTATTTTCCTATGATATATAGTTTGCTAGTGGTGTTTTATCTGATTGTTTTATCACTTAAATCTTTTTTTGATAAGCAATAATACATATTTTATGATATTCAGAACGTACACTCTTAAAACATATGGTACTTTGAAGATCCAAACCGGGTTCTTCATTCTGCCACAAATGCGGTACCCAAATCGGTTCTTCAAAGAACCTAAATTACTGGTTCTGCACGAAGAACCAAAATAGTGATTCCTCGAAGAATCAAAAGTCAACTCCAAAGAACCAAATTAAAATAACATTAAGATTCCTTAAAGAACCAAAAGTCAACTCCAAAGAACCAAATTAAAATAACATAAAGATTCCTTAAAGAACCAAAAGTCAACTCCAAAGAATCAAATTAAAATAATATAAAGATACCTCGAAGAACCAAAAATAAACTCCAAAGAATCAAATTAAAATAATATATAGATTCCTTAAATAACCAAAAGTAAACTCCACAGAACCAAATTAAATAACATACAGATCCAAAAGAACCAAATTTATATAAATTATGTAATCATTTAAAAATAATTAAATATTAGAACACAAATTAGTTACATTTTTATTTGTTTAATAAATCTCTTTGCCGTATTTGACGGAACAATTTTATAATCATATATTAAAGACATAAATATCATAAAACTTAATTTTTATTTATAAGGCGATTGAATATTAAAAATATAGTATATCGAAAATAATAAAGAGAGCATTTCTGATATTGTAGTATTCATAATATTAATAATGACCGACCCGTCCATCATTATATTTCCTTCTGTGAACCTTTCATTAAATATGATAACTGGTGTAGGGGCGATTGGATCCTAAAATAAAATGTAATATAAATATATATTTATATATTATACATAAATAATTATTATATATAAAGTATTAAAAATTAACAAAGGATTAAATGTAGTTAAGTATAATTATAAACCGATTGTATGCAAAGTAGCAGGAACAAAATAGTAAACTATAATCACACACATAAATACACACACATACACATACACATACACACAACCACACACGCGCATACATATACATATACATACATATAAATACACAAACACTCACACGAACACATATATGTGTATACATATATACATACATATAAATACACATAAATACAAAAACTTGCACACACATATACATAAATACACTCATATAACGTCATCAAACTCATACACACACACACACACATATATATATATATATATATATATATATATATATATATATATACATATATGTATATATATATATATATATATATATATATATATATATATATATATATATATATATATACATATAGATGCACACTCACGCACAATCATATACATACACACAATATGTACAAATAAATTATATATATATATATGAATGTGCTCAAAGGTATTAATAGTATTAATTTAATAGTTTATATAATATATTAAAAGTATTATAACATTTTAATAGTATTTACAAAATACCGGACTTTATCTAAAATAGATAACTATAGTTATAATTATAATTCCCAACTCCATTGGAATTTGATTTAATACATTTGTATGTTGAATATTTATAGTAGGAGACACCTCAAAGTTTTCATTATTATTTAATAAATTAGTGTCAATTACGATAGAATTAATATTATTTATTTAACGATTTTCATAATAATACCTACGATTTATATGTTTTTTTAGAGAATAGGGATTAATATAATTTTGTAACAGTTTATATAAGGACATATTATAAGTTTTTGAAAATGAATGACTATAAATAATATGTTTAAAATATGAATTAATATAATTAATATTAACACAAATTGAGCAAATAAAATATGCCATTATAATGATTATTAAAAATAACTATATTAAAAAATATTATTTCTAAATAAATAATGTTAAGAATAACATTAATATAAATAATATGTTACTGATTTATAATTACAATTGAATAAAAAAATATTTCAATATTTAATTGATTATATTATAAGGGAAACTTATAATTAAAGATGATAGTTTTACAATAATTATTAATTAGTTAACCTAAACTGAATTTTCAATATCATAAATCCATAAATCCATAAATCATGTTTCTTGGAAGCCTCCAATCTTTTATAGACGTAAGCAGCAGGCCGCAACGAGCATATGAAGTTTCATACATAACCTAAAAAGTAGATAGTTTCAGTAAATTAATAAGTGAACATAGTTAAAAATTAACAAATAATAATACATATTTGTATAAAATACTAGTATAAAAACATTAATACATTATATGATTATATTATAATGGAAATTTATAATCAGAGATGATTAAAAGGTTTTACGATAATTATTATTAATTAAACTAAAATGAATTTTAATAGAAAATTATAATTCATAATTTATGTTGGTATAAAAAATACATTATACGATTATATTATAAGGGAAACTTATAATCAAAGATGATTAAGGCGAGGTACGTCGTTCGCGTGCGAAATGTAAATAGATTTTTTTATAGTTTACTAAAATATCATTCTATAATTAAGTAGTTTTTTATTACATATCCATTCATTCAAATATTTATTATATATTTTTATAAATATGTGTTGTATTTTTCATCAATAAACAAAGACAACTTAAAATTAATAATTATTATTAAAATATAAAAAATGAGTACATTACAACCTATTGTATTTTCAACTTATATTGACAATTTCAATTCATTATTTTCATTATTTACATTATTCAAGGAGAAATTGAATTTTTAGTAAGAGTAATATATAAAAAATATTATTTTGTGTAAATAGCATTTAAAGTTTATTACAATCAAATTTTGAATTACCATTTAGTAAATGATATTACATACATATATGTACATGTATAATATAGAATACATAAAATATATGACATGAAAAATAATATTTATATATATAAAGATTATTGTATGTTATATGAATAATATGTATAATAAATACATTATAATACATTTGTATATATTACATTATTTGTGATCTAAAATTCTTGCATTTAATTGGAAAATACTTATATCATAGCAACCACTATAGTATAAAATAAATTGTATACAAACAAAGACTCATTAATTCATTAGATTATAAATGAATTTAATTTTTCAAAATTGATAAATAAATTATAAAGTTATACAGCTTTTATTTAACCGATTATTTAGTAATTATTACTAGTAATTTAAATTTTATATTCAATTGGTACTTCCAACAAAGTACTCTTTTTATGTACTTCTATGACTATTTGAAATATACTTTATAGATCAAATGATAGATAAATATTTGATTATTTTATTTCTAATATAATAATTAAAACAATTTTGTTGTTGAAAATAATAATTCCGAAGAACGTACCAATAGTTGCTTAAATAGTTTTATGATAATTATTAATTAGTTAACCTAAACTGAATTTTCAATATCAGAATTCCATAATTCATGTACCTTGGAAGCCTCCAAACTTTTATGGACATAAGCAGATGGCCGCAACGAGCATATGAAGTTTCATATGTAACCTATAAAGTAGATAGTTTCAGTACATTAATAAGGAAACATAGTTAAAAATTAACAAATTATAATACATATTCTATACTAGTACAAAAATACATGGATAGGATTATATGGGAAACTTATAATCAAAGATGATTAAATGGTTTTATGATAATTAATAATTAGTTAACTTAAAATGAATTTTCAATAGCAAATTATAATTCATAATTTATGTTGGTAAAAATACATTATACGATTATATTATAAGGGAAACTTATAGTCAAAGATGATTATATAATGATATAACTAATATTAATATTAAGGTATTCTACATAATATATGTTATATTGCATAATTAATTAGTATATATACATAGGTTATACCTTCGGGCTAGACGTTATTAATTTGATTAAAATATAAATGTTTCATTATATGATATATATACTGACTATGTATAGTCACATTTATTTATATGTATTAAATTACAAGAGCCAAAACTCTAAATTTCAACATTCAGTGTATACACAACAAGATTCATAACGAGATACCAATATTATATATTATCAAATTAAGTTCATACTCATTTCACTATCCATTATCACATAAAGATAGTTAAGAAAATTAATAACTATTCATAGAATAAAATTAACATTTTAACATAACATAAAATTAAACATTTTAAGTTGCCTTATTAACATTGACCCTATCAGTAATGTTATTACTGATTCTGTCAAAAATATCATATCCAATAATAGTATACTTTGGCCAGTTAATACATGTTGCGATATGATCACAATAATAACTGCTGTATCACCAGGAAGTTGATCAATATCGATAACATGCATAGATGTCCCATTGATAACATAAATATAATTTACATGAAGTCTTTCCTGGGTAGTCGAATCCAAGTTATAATATAATTATCAAATATGAATTGTTTAGCAAAATAATTTGACAATATATATAACTCTCTCGACATATTGTTAACCGTAGATAATGAATAATTATCGATATTAAAAATATCTACTAATTTAGATATATTTAAAATAGTATTGGAATGGATACAATTGGTTTCTGGCCATTCAGTAAGATATAAACTAACATATGCATATCAGATATAACTTTTTGAAGTAGATGGTTTAGCGACAATACTCTTCCTGGTAAACGATATTTTTCAAGCAATTGAACAGACTGATGTAAGCTAAAATAAGAACATATTTATATTATATATATTTATAATATATAAAATATGTAAATAATTTATTAATTATTTATCAAGTAAATATGTAATAAGTACTTGAATGTAATTTAAAATATACTTATCAGTATAATAGCAATACATATCTTCTATATAAGTATTTTTATAAATTTATAAATATCTATTAAATAAACTCAAATAACTAAATAATTAATAAAATATATACTCAGTGATAGGAACAATCATGACTTTTCATGATCGTCGATATCTTTTCACAGTCATTATGTAAAGATCGTCGATCCTCGATCGTGTAATTATTTTGATCATCGATCATCGATCGCCGATTGTTTTTATGTAGATTTATTCTCAACACTATTTTCAATAGATCGCACTTATTAATAATGGATACCAAATTTGTTTATTGTCACCCATTGTTAGATGTATTAAAGGAAGGATTAAAACGTAGGTTTAACGATTATTTTTTATTTAATTATTCCATCAATAGTGTCATTATAGCAACAATATCTAACCACAAATGTAAGTTAAATTGGTTAATTAATTATGCTGAAGAAAAAGATGTTGTTATCTACATTTAAGTAATATGTTAATAAACATATCCCAGATAACGAGGCTTACATAACTACACCAGAACAAAGCGAAGCTAATTCTGATGAATTATGTTATTGATGATAATGGAATAGCCACTTCTAAATAAACTGTAGAAATAGATATACTCAATTATATAAATAGTAAAAATACTAATTTAGATATATTTATATTTTATAATTTATAACCAGTGTATTTAAGTCTTTTTGTAAACAATAATTTGTTCTAATAAATTATATGAGATATATGACAGATTTGAATATTAAAATATAAATATGTAAGTCTAATTGGAAGTTTCAGCAATATTAATTATTAATTTACAAGTATATAAATATATTAATTGTAATCTAAAATAAGTAAAGTACTGGGCGCTATTATATATACTAATAAAGTTATAGATAAATTAGTGAATTTTAAATTTAAATAAATATTATTTTTTTGTAATAGATTCTATTACTAATTATTAGTCTAATAGAATGATTCTTAAGTTCATATTTAATCACATATTTGTATTAATATAGATCACAATTATATTTAATATTAAAATTATAACATTAACTAATTTTTAGAGTATGTTTATATAAATAGTAGATAAGTCACCTTACAATCACACACACAGTTTCTCTCTGAACGATATTTAATACATTATTTTAATAATAATTTATTATATTTTAAAGTAAAATAATTTGTGAAAAACAAATGAGCACACCCCTTAATAATAATAATTATAGACATTAATTGAATATTAACATTATATTTATCTGAAATCGTGTTATCCTCTTCATCTGAAGATTTCGATGTGATTCTGAGTAGGATTCTGAGTAGATTCTGAGCCTATCTTGTATCTGTATAACATAATTAAGATAATAATTGAACATTATATTTATATATATATATATTTTTTGATAATAAAGAGTATAAAACATATTGTTATCTAGAATTCCTAGGAGTATTAAGTATATATATATATATATATAAATGATAATTATCTCAAAAATGTTATATAATTATTAAATCCTTTTTATGTTGGTAATTATTATACATAATGTTTAGTATATGATGTAAATATGAGGAGTATGTTTATATAAATAATAGATAAGTCACATTACAATCACACATACAGTTTCTCTCTGAACGACATTAAATACATTATTTTAATAATAATTAATTATATTTTAAAGTAAAATAATTTGTGAAAAACAAATGAAATGAGCACACCCCTTATTAATAATAATTATAGCTAGACATTAATTCAATATTATCATTATATTTATCTGAAATCGTGTTATCCTCTTCATCTGACATGTCGATGTGATTCTGAGTATCTTGTATCTGTATAATATAATTAAATTTAACTTATAATTAAATTTAACAATAATGAAAATTAAAAATAACTAAATATGAAAAAAAATATGATTTATTAATACAAATCAAAGTAAATAATAATATTTTAATGATTTATAATTAAATATATAATTACAAATGAATATCAAAAATAGTTAAATATTATAAATACAAATTTATAAAAAATAATGATTTATGATAATATAATAAATAATGTAACATTTAATGTTATGAATAAAATTAATATAAATAATAATATTTTAATGATTTTTAATTAAATATATAATTACAAATGAACATAGACACAGACTAGAGGCGCCAAAAATCTATGACTAATAGTTTATTCGATATCGGAGCGCGCGCTTTCGGAGTTGAGACGCCCGCCTCTAGATATGGGCGTGTCATAGCTTAGCTATGCGTATTTGTTAAATCAACGCGTACACATAATACTGATATATATATATATATATATATATATATATATATAATTAAACTATATATGTATATATAATACATTATATATTATATATATATATTAAATATTAATATATATATATATATATATATATATATATATTTAATACACATAGCTAAGCTATGACACGCCTATATCTAGAGGCGGGCGTCTCAACTCCGAAATCGCGAGTTATGATTTCGAATAAACTATTAGTCATATATTTTTGGCGCCTCTAGTCTGTTATAACCCTAATGAATATCAAAAATAGTTCAATATTATAAATACAAATTTATAATAAATAATGAATAAAATTAATATAAATACAAATATTTTACTGATTTATAATTACATTTAAAATTACAAATGAGTACACAAATATTTTAATATTAGAAATAAAACGTTATAAAAAATAATGATCCTAAAAAATAATGATGGATAATGATTAATGATACCTAAATAATTTGTTGAATAAAATCAATATAAATAATAATATTTTAATTTATAATCCTGAATATATATATATATTTCATATATTTTATGGTTATAATTTGCTAGTATTGAGTAAGTAAATGTTAACGAACATGTAAATAAAAGTTCCTGGCAGAAAGGGGATGTTGTATTATGAGTGTTATGACATATATAAATCCATATATGATTTTAACGCGATTTTGGTTAGTGAACATGTGTATTGTTAAAATTAAAAAATGATAATAAATAATTATTTTTGAAAAATAATTTTAATTGCTGCATCATTATGAACGTTTTATCTATAAATGTGTTATTAAATATATAATATATACTTAATAATAACTTCATAAAATACTATACAAATTTACATAAATATTGAAAATATTGAAAATTAAAATGGAGGCAAATCTCAAATTTGTCAATTAATAATACTCTATAAATCATTTATTGAATGCTTATTTACATAAATAATATTTAATAATTATTAATAACGATTTAATATAATTTTAGATTAAAAATGTGATAACAAATATATATTTTTTTTTAATAATTTTACTTGCTGTGTAATTATGAACGTTTTATCTATAAAAGTACCTATAAATATATTGTATATAATTTATAATAACTTCATAAAATACTACACACATTTATATAAATATTGAAAATATGTATTATCAAAATATTGTTTGAAAATAATTTTCAAAATGTTAGATTTATTAAAAAATAATTTGTCAATTAATAATATTCAATATCAATTTAATAAATCATTTATTTAATGCCTGAATTACATATATAATATTATTTTTGTTATTTATAAATATATATTATAACAATGAATATATAATATATACTTATTATTATTAAAATACGTACTATATTTACTATAATATTACATGTTTAGTGAGCTATAATTTATAGAATAAATAATGTTTAGATTATTATTTTATTATAATTGTAAAGTCATAAATTCTATATAAATTAATTATTTTTGAATATACCTAAGTATTGATTTATTTTCTATAAATATATTATATATAATTATTATAATAATATCTTCATAATTAACTGGACACTTATATTATATAATATATAAAAAGTTAAAACATGTGCTATCAAATTTTTTTTTAAATATAATATTTTATATCATCTTAATTAATCATGTATTTAATAAATATACATATACTATTTGTAATAATACATTTAATATATAATTATTATAATAAAACTATTATAATAATGTTACATGTTTAGAAAGGTTACCTTTAATGGGTGGTGAAACATGATTTTATTGTAGTATTTTCAAAATAATGTTGTAGATCTCATTATCATATAATTATATAACTTAATATATACATAGATCTAAATGTAATTAATAAGGCTTTTTTTCCAACACAATGTAATCATTCTCTTATTCATTTCAGAGTTATCGTAATTTAAAAGTAACCCTTATTTAAAAAATCTCATATATCCACCATGTAAATATTCATGTTTTGCCGTCCATAAGACTTTAATTTTATAAATAATAGATACTTTTAGTAGACATTTCTAGTAGTATCATTGTCGTTATATTATTGTTATCATAAAAATCATACATTTTATATACAACCTAATTATCATGATTAAATATCTTAAATTTTACAAACAAATTTAATTTATTAGTATTATTTCTTCATATACATTTTTATAGTATTACTATTATGCTTTATGTAATATATTTAATATCAATCTATAATAATATATATTAGTATTAATTGTTCGTATAAATTTTATATAAATACTGTTATGCTAGCATATTTTAATACTATTATTGAGCGGAGCAGATCTACATATTAGCTAGTTATAGTGCTACAGGTATTGCATGTGTAGATTTCTGAACAATATATCAATTTATATGTATATTATATGAGTATAGCTAAATAAATATATTATGATTACATAATAATAAAGAGCTGTTTTAAATAATAAATATAATATTTAGTTTATACAAACTAATGTATTAATCATAATGGTCAATATATTTATTTATAATATCCGAATACATTCATATATTTCTCTATATAGGATTTTTAGGACACTGTTGGGGCATAGAAGATGGGCACAAGAGATGTTCTTCTCTTGATTTCATCGCATGAGAGACGTCTCGTATCCTGGTGTCCAATAAAGAACTATATACAAAAGTTGATGGACGATGCATATACAGTGAGGAGCCCTACCAAATATGATGAGCGATAGAAATGATCTGAGAACGCGTGTCATGGTGTAACGATAAAGCTTAACCTGGTAAGTAAAGTTAGTATCTGTATATACATATCAATTAATGTGTTGTTCACAAATCCATCTTGCATCTATTTCCATATGCCCTACTACAATTAAATACATTTTAAATCTACGGCGGTTATTTTATTTGGTTTCATTCATATCACTATATAATTATATATTTAATATTTTTGTATAGCTCAAACTATCAGTTACTATATGAAAATGTATTAATTAATATCACTCACTATTATATAGTTGAAGACAGTGAAAAGGCTATGTTTAATATTAATCAGTGGATGTCTGATCACCGGTGAACTACTGGACATGGATAGAAGCGACCTGAGACGATTTGTTACTGAAGCTAGTGAGAAAATTACCACTACGATTCATGATTCATGGAACTAAAAGTTAGTCAGTAAGATTTGAATACCTATATTCCAGTGAATTTTATAGGTATTAAGTTATGGATTTAATTAAAAATAAGAATATAAATAATATAATATACTTTTAACTTCGATAACTATTACTTTTAACTTCTAATATTAAATATAACAATTAAATTCTTTGTAACATTTTTATTTAATTAATAATTATTTTGATTTTATCAAATATAAATATACTCTTAAATCCAAACAAGAATTTAACTAAAATATATAAAAATACAAATAGAGCAGATCTGATTTTTATCATTATTAAATTACTAATTTAAAAAATCTATTTTATCATTTACAAATGTATATATATATATATATATATGTTTTATTCAAATACAATAACAAAATCAATTACAAATGATAACAATCATATTTTAATAATTATGAAAACTTATTTAATCAGATATGCATGTTTAACATATGATAT
Organism: Osedax fenrisi; assembly: GCA_964019155.1. Taxonomy (NCBI): domain Eukaryota; kingdom Metazoa; phylum Annelida; class Polychaeta; order Sabellida; family Siboglinidae; genus Osedax; species Osedax fenrisi. The sequence continues at coordinate 29,229,251 of OZ025242.1, forward strand.
CTTATTAAAATATAAATACTCTAGCAAATACAAATATATTTATGGTTAATAATTCAAATGCAGAAAATATGATTTTGGTAATTAATAAATTTCAAATATAATAATGTATTTGATTAATATTTACAAATAATATTTGAAATATTAATATAATCCTATTCAAATTTAAATACAAATAAATACATATTTACTAAAATTTAAATAAATTAAGTCTGATTAATGATTCATATATAATTACATGATTTTGATATTTATGATCATTTATTTATATAAAAATATATATGTAATGTCTATGTAACTATAAATACACACAAATACAAATAAATGTATGATTTATCAATCAAATATACCTAATCTGTTTTAGATAAATATTAAAATATTAATTTTGATATATTTATATAAGTTTGATACATATATTTATATAAGTTTTATTCATAAATTAATTAATTTTGTAATGTTTTAAAGGTATCATTGATATATATTGGCAACTAAAGAAAAGTGATACAACGAAATTGATACAGGTTTAGTATATTTAATTATAAATTAAATTTACATGTATCCATCATTAATTTTGTATTGTTTTATAGCTGGATTATAAGTTACAAATCTGATGACTAAAGGAAAGAGAAAGAAAAAAAGATTCTATTATTGTAAATGTTCTATATATATTTTAATATATTGTATTAAATATATATATTTTTGTTATTAATATAAATATATAGGTTAGTACTTAATGTTAAAATAAATTGTATATATGAAAAAATGATGTATAATATTTATTATTGAAATGCATTTCACATGTGTTTATAATTTAATTTTAAATAATATTTATAATTGAAATGTGTTGAATTTATAATTTAATTTTAAATAATATATAAATAAAGTAGAATTTAGAAAGTTTTGCATAAATTATTAAATAATATGTGTTACTATAATTTCTTTTCTTGTAAAAATATAAATAAAATTCATTATTTCCCATATTGGGTAGGAATGTTGATCATTTTTTTATAACTTTTATTACATAATTATATATATAATAAAGTGTTAATTGAATTAACAAATATTCATTTTTAAATGAGTTATGGTCTAATATATATTATAAATTAATTAAAACTCATAATTCCTATCTACACCATGTCAAATTTGTACAATTTTTTTTGCACATTTTTGATAATAACTATTTTTTAATAAAAATTAAAAAAAACTAAGATACAAGTTATATTATAGAATTTAAAGATCTTTTTAAAAATATAAATTAAATTAATTTTAGATAAAAAAAATTAATTTGTTCCTATATTGGGTAGAAATGCTGATCATTTTGTTTAGAATGTTACATATTTATATATTTACATTTATAATAAAGATAGTCTGTTAATTCAAGTTTTGAGGATGCATATTTACGTTGTAGTCTGCGAAGTAGTTGCCTCGGGTTAACAAGCTCAATATTAAACCATGGAAATTTCGAATAAGTTCGGTTGATAAGAGTAATTGAGGGTAGGACACTACACAGATATCAAGCGAATGATAAATGCCAAATTAAAATAATCAAAAAGTGTAGACAAATCAAAAGATATAATGTTGTCAAGTTGATGTAATACAAAGTTAATACACATTGATTTATGATCTAGAAGATCGATTAATTTGTATCACCGGCAAGTTCAAATCAAATAATATGGCAAAGTGATCAGCTATTATAGAAATTGAGTGGCATATGAAATTAATTTAGAATCTAAATACAAAAAAAGTTAATAGTATTACTATTAGTGTTAGTAGTAAATCTAACATGTTGCGTCAGGGAATACTCAAATATAAGTTCATTCAGAGATTAGGAAGTAAGATTTTCATTGTTAATTTGAATATTAAAATTACCAAGAATAACCACTTTAATTGATGTGAAATATTTTAAAATAGAAGATAGGCCATCTAAGAAACTTCATAGGCTAATTGAAGGTGAACGGTAAATAAGTAGTATTACAATGGTAAATAATGATGTAAACTGAATACAGATCAGAATTTCATATAAAGAGAAACATGGGGTAGATAATGAAATAAGCTTAAGTTCCGATGAGAATAACATAGCTAGTCCACACGACGATGTGATGTAGACCTATTAGCAAGCAATACTTAAAAATAACCAGGGGTCAGTTGGGAATCTAGAACAGAATCATCAATAGTTAGCCAAGTCTCATTAATAGCAGAAATATAAAATTACAATCAATAATGAATTGTGTAATCACATTAACTTTATTTCGTACTGATCTAGCATTGAGGAGTTGAAAAGAATATTTAGGAGAGGGCACTGGTAGTCAATCAACAGTTTCTGATTTTTTTAAGAGATCATTTTCTTTTTCCATTGTGGAATTCCAATTGTAGTAACCACTTACTGTTAAAGTACTATAGTATATTATAAAATACCTATTATATATTATAGTATTATTTATAATCTTCAAATGGATATAAATTAAATTTGCTTTATTTTGTATATATATATATATATATATATATATATATACATATTATAAGTAAACCTTCTTATTTTATTTCCAAAAGATGTTCCGGGTGCTCTACAATTTATACGTCTAGGACAAACATTTCCGAGATATGGACGTTAATTTAAATTTATTTGTTCATATTTTGTTTTATTATTGTTTGGGGTTGGTTGGATATTTTATTATTTTACTGTTATTATGTGATCTATTAATTTGTCTGCTCATATTTTAGTTATAAAACCAAATAGTGTTTTGTTGTTTGCTCATGATGGGGTAATTAATTACAATTAAATTATTTATATTTATTTTAATATTTATCATAATTTTAGAAAATATTTTATAAAACCATAAATAATGAATTGGATCCTCACTATACTGTCTATGTCTAAAATACATGCATTATAATAAATAAATATAATATAAATAAAATTATAAAATAAAAATATAAATATAATTGAATATCTAGTGGAATACTATATGAAAAAAACTTAATGTGAAACAAGTTCTAGGGGCCTACCATATCTCAGGAGGGGCCTAGCCGATCTCAGGGGGGCAAGGCCCCCGCAGGCCTCCCCCGTGGCTACGGGACTGGTTATAACTCTATACGAAATATAATATATTTATATATTATATTGAATATTGTAATATTTGTAATCATCCCTATGTACCAATTAATTATATCTACTCATGTTTTATATTAAAAAAAATTAGGTTTATCATTTAAACTATATTCCATAAATCAAATATGTTATATAGGAATACCGCATATGAATACCGGCATATCAATCTAAAGGGCTTCGCCCCTTATATGTATAGAGTATATCCCCATCTATTCCATAGAGTACCTACCATTTTGAATATTAAATAATATAGGCTACCAGGCTGGGAGTCCCAGCTAACAGTAAGAGCAGCATAATAGCAGCATAACAGCATATGTTATAGCCTCACATGTTTACATTGTGCTATTATGCTGCTATTAAATGTATATTATGCTGCTATTAATTTGTCATGCTATTATGCTGCCATTATGTTAATACTATGCTGCTATTAATTTTAAAAGTATATTATGATGCTATTATGCTGCTGTTATTAGAATAGCAGCATAATAGCAGTATAATATACTTTTAAAATTAATGGCAGCATAACAGCAGCATAATAGCATGACACTTTAATAGTAGCATAATATACATTTAATAGTATATCATAGATAATATATCCTTATTATATATTATATAATTTATTAATTATTATAATAATATTATATTATATATAATTTTTATAATAAGTATTTAAATATAACCTGTTCAACGAATATTATTTCGATATTAACTAATGTTTATTTTGATTATATATAAATTTCATTATGTTACACTAATATTATATGATAAGAAGATTGAAAATATATCAAGTCGGTTCTCCAAAGAATTTTATCAAAACTGTTAGAATATTGGTTCTTAGGAGAACCTATTTGGATATTTATAAACTGAAGATCCATTTTTGGTTCTTCAAAGAACCATGGCAGAATTCCGTAAAAAATATTGGTTCTCTGAAGACCAATGTCGGTTCTTTAACCACAAATGGTTCTTCAAAGTACCATCTGTTTTAAGAGTGTAGATGCTTCATAATGTTCTCTTTTCAATATATTACACAACAATATGTTGTTATTGGTGATCTTCTTGTGCTTATTAATGTAACAATATCTGAAAACTCCCCCGCATAGTATGTATCTTACATAATGTTTCATTAGGTTTCAACTTGAAATTTTCAACGGAATAATTTATCAAATTTAATTTGAATTAAAAATTAATTAGAATAATACAAATTTTGTTGCTCAAAATTAAAAAATTGACTGCACAAAATTGAAAAATTGACTGCACAAATAAATTATTGACTTCCCATTTTTGCGTTGACTGCACATTAGCGCGACCCCTGGCTCAGTTATAGATAATATATCACCAATTGGTATTAATACATTATTTTTTTAAATAATTAATGAATGGAAAGTTTAATTTCATAGAATGAGCATTTATGAAATAAATGGATACTATTTATACCTATTATTATTGAGTGTGCTTAGTTGTTAATTATTTATTAGTATATTATTTATGGGAAGGTGATTTGCATTAATATCAGATATATTTATATTAATGATAAACTGCCTGTGTGGCTCAGTTGGTTAAGGCGTCATACATATAAGCAGTAGGGCGTGGGTTCGAGCCCCGTCTGCCGGACATCGTCCGCCCATTAAAATAGGTCTTAAAATAATATTTAGAAGTTATCTTATATAATTGTGTATACAAAATGATCGGTTCTCGTTAATACCATGGATGCCTTAACATGAGAGCGGCTTCGAAGGGACATTAAAGCCATATATGGTTATAAGTGAAAACGTCGTCTAAGTTCCTGGATGGGATGAAAGTACTCCACTAAATAAAAATAATAATAACAATAACAATATATTCATTAAATGATTAAGTCCATTTAATACATATTTCAATTAAAGGTTTAAACCTATAATTATAAGGATTACTTTTACAATCTATATTTATAATATTAGTTATAATTATAATCTTAATCTTATTTTAAATAAATTAGTTACATTATTAAATATAATTTGAAATTTTCAATCTAATTATTTATAATTATATGCTAAGCAATTTAACAAAATGCAATATTGACTTTGAGGGTGAATTAATAATAATTTAATTTCAGTATTTTTCAAAAGATATATAAGATCTTTAGAAATTAAATTTATATTATTACTGTATTCAAAGCGATATTCATATATTGGAACACATTTGAGTATAAAGTATAAAGGCCTATAGACTAATATATATTTGTAGTATGTATTAGTAGTAGTAGTAGTAGTAGTAGTAGTAGGAGTAGTAGTAGGAGTAGGAGTAGTAGTAGGAGTAGTAGTAGGAGTAGTAGTAGGAGTAGTAGTAGTAGTAGTAGTAGTAGTAGTAGTAGTAGTAGTAGTAGGAGTAGTAGTAGTAGTAGTAGTATTAGTATTAGTATTAGTATTAGTATTAGTATTAGTATTAGTATTAGTAGTAGTAGGAGTAGTAGTAGGAGTAGGAGTAGGAATAGTAGTATTAGTAGTAGTAGGAGTAGTAGTAGGAGTAGTAGTATTAGTAGTAGTAGTAGTAGTAGTAGTAGTAGGAGTAGTAGTAGGAGTAGTAGTAGGAGTAGGAGTAGGAGTAGGAGTAGGAGTAGGAGTAGGAGTAGGAGTAGGAGTAGTAGTAGGAGTAGGAGTAGGAGTAGGAGTAGGAGTAGGAGTAGGAGTAGGAGTAGGAGTAGGAGTAGGAGTAGGAGTAGGAGTATTAGTATTAGTATTAGTAGGAGTATTAGTATTAGTATTAGTATTAGTATTAGTATTAGTATTAGTATTAGTATTAGTATTAGTATTAGTATTAGTATTAGTATTAGTATTAGTATTAGTATTAGTATTAGTATTAGTATTAGTAGTAGTAGTAGTAGGAGTAGTAGTAGTAGTAGGAGTAGTAGTATTAGTAGTAGTAGGAGTAGTAGTATTAGTAGTAGTAGTATTAGTAGTAGTAGGAGTAGTAGTATTAGTATTAGTATTAGTATTAGTATTAGTATTAGTATTAGTAGTAGTAGTAGTAGTAGTAGTAGTAGTAGTAGTAGTAGTAGTAGTAGTAGTAGTAGTAGTAGTAGTAGTAGTAGTAGTAGTAGTAGTAGTAGTAGTAGTAGTAGTAGTAGTAGTAGTAGTAGTAGTAGTAGGAGTAGTAGTAGGAGTAGGAGTAGGAGTAGGAGTAGGAGTAGGAGTAGGAGTAGGAGTAGGAGTAGGAGTAGTAGTAGTAGTAGGAGTAGTAGTAGGAGTAGGAGTAGGAGTAGGAGTAGGAGTAGGAGTAGGAGTAGGGGTAGGAGTAGGAGTAGGAGTAGGAGTAGGAGTAGGAGTAGGAGTAGGAGTAGGAGTAGGAGTAGTAGTAGTAGTAGTAGTAGTAGTAGTAGGAGTAGGAGTAGGAGTAGGAGTAGGAGTAGGAGTAGGAGTAGGAGTAGGAGTAGGAGTAGGAGTAGGAGTAGGAGTAGGAGTAGGAGTAGGAGTAGGAGTAGGAGTAGTAGTAGTAGTAGTAGTAGTAGTAGTAGTAGTAGGAGTAGGAGTAGGAGTAGGAGTAGGAGTAGGAGTAGGAGTAGGAGTAGGAGTAGGAGTAGGAGTAGGAGTAGGAGTATTAGTATTAGTATTAGTAGGAGTAGGAGTAGGAGTAGGAGTAGGAGTAGGAGTAGGAGTAGGAGTATTAGTATTAGTATTAGTAGGAGTATTAGTATTAGTATTAGTATTAGTATTAGTATTAGTATTAGTATTAGTATTAGTATTAGTATTAGTATTAGTATTAGTATTAGTATTAGTATTAGTATTAGTAGTAGTAGTAGTAGTAGTAGTAGTAGTATTAGTAGTAGTAGGAGTAGTAGTATTAGTATTAGTATTAGTATTAGTATTAGTATTAGTATTAGTAGTAGTAGTAGTAGTAGTAGTAGTAGTAGTAGTAGTAGTAGTAGTAGTAGTAGTAGTAGTAGTAGTAGTAGTAGTAGTAGTAGTAGTAGTAGTAGTAGTAGTAGTAGTAGTAGTAGTAGTAGTAGTAGTAGTAGTAGTAGTAGTAGTAGTAGTAGTAGTAGTAGTAGTGGTAGTAGTAGGAGTAGTAGTAGGAGTAGTAGTAGTAGTAGTAGGAGTAGGAGTAGGAGTAGGAGTAGGAGTAGGAGTAGGAGTAGGAGTAGGAGTAGGAGTAGGAGTAGGAGTAGGAGTAGGAGTATTAGTATTAGTATTAGTATTAGTATTAGTATTAGTATTAGTATTAGTATTAGTATTAGTATTAGTATTAGTATTAGTAGTAGTAGTAGTAGTAGTAGTAGTAGTAGTATTAGTAGTAGTAGGAGTAGTAGTATTAGTATTAGTATTAGTATTAGTATTAGTATTAGTAGTAGTAGTAGTAGTAGTAGTAGTAGTAGTAGTAGTAGTAGTAGTAGTAGTAGTAGTAGTAGTAGTAGTAGTAGTAGTAGTAGTAGTAGTAGTAGTAGTAGTAGTAGTAGTAGTAGTAGTAGTAGTAGTAGTAGTAGTAGTAGTAGTAGTAGGAGTAGTAGTAGGAGTAGGAGTAGGAGTAGGAGTAGGAGTAGGAGTAGGAGTAGGAGTAGTAGTAGTAGTAGGAGTAGTAGTAGGAGTAGTAGTAGTAGTAGGAGTAGTAGTAGGAGTAGGAGTAGGAGTAGGAGTAGGAGTAGGAGTAGGAGTAGGAGTAGGAGTAGGAGTAGGAGTAGGAGTAGGAGTAGGAGTAGGAGTAGTAGTAGTAGTAGTAGGAGTAGGAGTAGTAGTAGTAGTAGTAGTAGGAGTAGTAGTAGTAGTAGGAGTAGGAGTAGGAGTAGGAGTAGGAGTAGGAGTAGGAGTAGGAGTAGGAGTAGGAGTAGGAGTAGGAGTAGGAGTAGGAGTAGGAGTAGGAGTAGGAGTAGGAGTAGTAGTAGTAGTAGTAGTAGTAGTAGTAGTAGTAGTAGGAGTAGGAGTAGGAGTAGGAGTAGGAGTAGGAGTAGGAGTAGGAGTAGGAGTAGGAGTAGGAGTATTAGTATTAGTATTAGTATTAGTATTAGTATTAGTATTAGTATTAGTAGGAGTAGGAGTAGGAGTAGGAGTAGGAGTAGGAGTAGGAGTAGGAGTAGGAGTAGGAGTAGGAGTAGGAGTAGGAGTAGGAGTAGGAGTAGGAGTAGGAGTAGGAGTAGGAGTAGGAGTAGGAGTAGGAGTAGGAGTAGGAGTAGGAGTAGGAGTAGGAGTAGGAGTAGGAGTAGGAGTAGGAGTAGGAGTAGGAGTAGGAGTAGGAGTAGGAGTAGGAGTAGGAGGAGTAGGAGTAGGAGTAGGAGTATTAGTATTAGTATTAGTAGGAGTATTAGTATTAGTATTAGTATTAGTATTAGTATTAGTATTAGTATTAGTATTAGTATTAGTAGGAGTATTAGTATTAGTATTAGTATTAGTATTAGTATTAGTATTAGTATTAGTATTAGTATTAGTATTAGTATTAGTATTAGTATTAGTATTAGTATTAGTATTAGTATTAGTATTAGTATTAGTATTAGTATTAGTATTAGTATTAGTATTAGTATTAGTATTAGTATTAGTATTAGTATTAGTATTAGTATTAGTAGTAGTAGTAGTAGTAGTAGTAGTAGTAGTAGTAGTAGTAGTAGTAGTAGTAGTAGTAGTAGTAGTAGTAGTAGTAGTAGTAGTAGGAGTAGTAGTAGGAGTAGGAGTAGGAGTAGGAGTAGGAGTAGTAGTAGTAGTAGTAGTAGTAGTAGTAGTAGTAGTAGTAGTAGTAGTAGTAGTAGTAGTAGTAGTAGTAGTAGTAGTAGTAGTAGTAGTAGTAGTAGTAGTAGTAGTAGTAGTAGTAGTAGTAGTAGTAGTAGTAGTAGTAGTAGTAGTAGTAGTAGTAGTAGTAGTAGTAGTAGTAGTAGTAGTAGTAGGAGTAGGAGTAGGAGTAGGAGTAGGAGTAGGAGTAGGAGTAGGAGTAGGAGTAGGAGTAGGAGTAGGAGTAGGAGTAGGAGTAGGAGTAGGAGTAGGAGTAGGAGTAGGAGTAGGAGTAGGAGTATTAGTATTAGTATTAGTATTAGTATTAGTATTAGTATTAGTATTAGTATTAGTATTAGTATTAGTATTAGTAGGAGTAGGAGTAGGAGTAGGAGTAGGAGTAGGAGTAGGAGTAGGAGTAGGAGTATTAGTATTAGTATTAGTATTAGTATTAGTATTAGTAGGAGTAGGAGTAGGAGTAGGAGTAGGAGTAGGAGTAGTAGTAGTAGTAGTAGTAGTAGTAGTAGTAGTAGTATTAGTATTAGTATTAGTATTAGTATTAGTATTAGTATTAGTATTAGTATTAGTATTAGTATTAGTATTAGTATTAGTATTAGTATTAGTATTAGTATTAGTATCAGTATCAGTATCAGTATCAGTATCAGTATCAGTATCAGTATTAGTATTAGTATTAGTATTAGTATTAGTATTAGTATTAGTATTAGTATTAGTATTAGTATTAGTATTAGTATTAGTATTAGTATTAGTATTAGTGTTAGTGTTAGTGTTAGTGTTAGTGTTAGTGTTAGTGTTAGTGTTAGTGTTAGTGTTAGTGTTAGTGTTAGTGTTAGTGTTAGTGTTAGTGTTAGTGTTAGTGTTAGTGTTAGTGTTAGTGTTAGTGTTAGTGTTAGTGTTAGTGTTAGTGTTAGTGTTAGTGTTAGTGTTAGTGTTAGTGTTAGTGTTAGTGTTAGTGTTAGTGTTAGTGTTAGTGTTAGTGTTAGTGTTAGTGTTAGTGTTAGTGTTAGTGTTAGTGTTAGTGTTAGTGTTAGTGTTAGTGTTAGTGTTAGTGTTAGTGTTAGTGTTAGTGTTAGTGTTAGTGTTAGTGTTAGTGTTAGTGTTAGTGTTAGTGTTAGTGTTAGTGTTAGTGTTAGTGTTAGTGTTAGTGTTAGTGTTAGTATTAGTATTAGTATTAGTATTAGTATTAGTATTAGTATTAGTATTAGTATTAGTATTAGTATTAGTATTAGTATTAGTATTAGTATTAGTATTAGTATTAGTATTAGTATTAGTATTAGTATTAGTATTAGTATTAGTATTAGTATTAGTATTAGTATTAGTATTAGTATTAGTATTAGTATTAGTATTAGTATTAGTATTAGTATTAGTATTAGTATTAGTATTAGTATTAGTATTAGTATTAGTATTAGTATTAGTATTAGTATTAGTATTAGTATTAGTATTAGTATTAGTATTAGTATTAGTATTAGTATTAGTATTAGTATTAGTATTAGTATTAGTATTAGTATTAGTATTAGTATTAGTATTAGTATTAGTATTAGTATTAGTATTAGTATTAGTATTAGTATTAGTATTAGTATTAGTATTAGTATTAGTATTAGTATTAGTATTAGTATTAGTATTAGTATTAGTATTAGTATTAGTATTAGTATTAGTATTAGTATTAGTATTAGTATTAGTATTAGTATTAGTATTAGTATTAGTATTAGTATTAGTATTAGTATTAGTATTAGTATTAGTATTAGTATTAGTATTAGTATTAGTATTAGTATTATTATTAGTATTAGTATTAGTATTAGTATTAGTATTAGTATTAGTATTAGTATTAGTATTAGTATTAGTATTAGTATTAGTATTAGTATTAGTATTAGTATTAGTATTAGTATTAGTATTAGTATTAGTATTAGTATTAGTATTAGTATTAGTATTAGTATTAGTATTAGTAGTAGTAGTAGTAGTAGTAGTAGTAGTAGTAGTAGTAGTAGTAGTAGTAGTAGTAGTAGTAGTAGTAGTAGTAGTAGTAGTAGTAGTAGTAGTAGTAGTAGTAGTAGTAGTAGTAGTAGTAGTAGTAGTAGTAGTAGTAGTAGTAGTAGTAGTAGTAGTAGTAGTAGTAGTAGTAGTAGTAGTAGTAGTAGTAGTAGTAGTAGTAGTAGTAGTAGTAGTAGTAGTAGTAGTAGTAGTAGTAGTAGTAGTAGTAGTAGTAGTAGTAGTAGTAGTAGTAGTAGTAGTAGTAGTAGTAGTAGTAGTAGTAGTAGTAGTAGTAGTAGTAGTAGTAGTAGTAGTAGTAGTAGTAGTAGTAGTAGTAGTAGTAGTAGTAGTAGTAGTAGTAGTAGTAGTAGTAGTAGTAGTAGTAGTAGTAGTAGTAGTAGTAGTAGTAGTAGTAGTAGTAGTAGTAGTAGTAGTAGTAGTAGTAGTAGTAGTAGTAGTAGTAGTAGTAGTAGTAGTAGTAGTAGTAGTAGTAGTAGTAGTAGTAGTAGTAGTAGTAGTAGTAGTAGTAGTAGTAGTAGTAGTAGTAGTAGTAGTAGTAGTAGTAGTAGTAGTAGTAGTAGTAGTAGTAGTAGTAGTAGTAGTAGTAGTAGTAGTAGTAGTAGTAGTAGTAGTAGTAGTAGTAGTAGTAGTAGTAGTAGTAGTAGTAGTAGTAGTAGTAGTAGTAGTAGTAGTAGTAGTAGTAGTAGTAGTAGTAGTAGTAGTAGTAGTAGTAGTAGTAGTAGTAGTAGTAGTAGTAGTAGTAGTAGTAGTAGTAGTAGTAGTAGTAGTAGTAGTAGTAGTAGTAGTAGTAGTAGTAGTAGTAGTAGTAGTAGTAGTAGTAGTAGTAGTAGTAGTAGTAGTAGTAGTAGTAGTAGTAGTAGTAGTAGTAGTAGTAGTAGTAGTAGTAGTAGTAGTAGTAGTAGTAGTAGTAGTAGTAGTAGTAGTAGTAGTAGTAGTAGTAGTAGTAGTAGTAGTAGTAGTAGTAGTAGTAGTAGTAGTAGTAGTAGTAGTAGTAGTAGTAGTAGTAGTAGTAGTAGTAGTAGTAGTAGTAGTAGTAGTAGTAGTAGTAGTAGTAGTAGTAGTAGTAGTAGTAGTAGTAGTAGTAGTAGTAGTAGTAGTAGTAGTAGTAGTAGTAGTAGTAGTAGTAGTAGTAGTAGTAGTAGTAGTAGTAGTAGTAGTAGTAGTAGTAGTAGTAGTAGTAGTAGTAGTAGTAGTAGTAGTAGTAGTAGTAGTAGTAGTAGTAGTAGTAGTAGTAGTAGTAGTAGTAGTAGTAGTAGTAGTAGTAGTAGTAGTAGTAGTAGTAGTAGTAGTAGTAGTAGTAGTAGTAGTAGTAGTAGTAGTAGTAGTAGTAGTAGTAGTAGTAGTAGTAGTAGTAGTAGTAGTAGTAGTAGTAGTAGTAGTAGTAGTAGTAGTAGTAGTAGTAGTAGTAGTAGTAGTAGTAGTAGTAGTAGTAGTAGTAGTAGTAGTAGTAGTAGTAGTAGTAGTAGTAGTAGTAGTAGTAGTAGTAGTAGTAGTAGTAGTAGTAGTAGTAGTAGTAGTAGTAGTAGTAGTAGTAGTAGTAGTAGTAGTAGTAGTAGTAGTAGTAGTAGTAGTAGTAGTAGTAGTAGTAGTAGTAGTAGTAGTAGTAGTAGTAGTAGTAGTAGTAGTAGTAGTAGTAGTAGTAGTAGTAGTAGTAGTAGTAGTAGTAGTAGTAGTAGTAGTAGTAGTAGTAGTAGTAGTAGTAGTAGTAGTAGTAGTAGTAGTAGTAGTAGTAGTAGTAGTAGTAGTAGTAGTAGTAGTAGTAGTAGTAGTAGTAGTAGTAGTAGTAGTAGTAGTAGTAGTAGTAGTAGTAGTAGTAGTAGTAGTAGTAGTAGTAGTAGTAGTAGTAGTAGTAGTAGTAGTAGTAGTAGTAGTAGTAGTAGTAGTAGTAGTAGTAGTAGTAGTAGTAGTAGTAGTAGTAGTAGTAGTAGTAGTAGTAGTAGTAGTAGTAGTAGTAGTAGTAGTAGTAGTAGTAGTAGTAGTAGTAGTAGTAGTAGTAGTAGTAGTAGTAGTAGTAGTAGTAGTAGTAGTAGTAGTAGTAGTAGTAGTAGTAGTAGTAGTAGTAGTAGTAGTAGTAGTAGTAGTAGTAGTAGTAGTAGTAGTAGTAGTAGTAGTAGTAGTAGTAGTAGTAGTAGTAGTAGTAGTAGTAGTAGTAGTAGTAGTAGTAGTAGTAGTAGTAGTAGTAGTAGTAGTAGTAGTAGTAGTAGTAGTAGTAGTAGTAGTAGTAGTAGTAGTAGTAGTAGTAGTAGTAGTAGTAGTAGTAGTAGTAGTAGTAGTAGTAGTAGTAGTAGTAGTAGTAGTAGTAGTAGTAGTAGTAGTAGTAGTAGTAGTAGTAGTAGTAGTAGTAGTAGTAGTAGTAGTAGTAGTAGTAGTAGTAGTAGTAGTAGTAGTAGTAGTAGTAGTAGTAGTAGTAGTAGTAGTAGTAGTAGTAGTAGTAGTAGTAGTAGTAGTAGTAGTAGTAGTAGTAGTAGTAGTAGTAGTAGTAGTAGTAGTAGTAGTAGTAGTAGTAGTAGTAGTAGTAGTAGTAGTAGTAGTAGTAGTAGTAGTAGTAGTAGTAGTAGTAGTAGTAGTAGTAGTAGTAGTAGTAGTAGTAGTAGTAGTAGTAGTAGTAGTAGTAGTAGTAGTAGTAGTAGTAGTAGTAGTAGTAGTAGTAGTAGTAGTAGTAGTAGTAGTAGTAGTAGTAGTAGTAGTAGTAGTAGTAGTAGTAGTAGTAGTAGTAGTAGTAGTAGTAGTAGTAGTAGTAGTAGTAGTAGTAGTAGTAGTAGTAGTAGTAGTAGTAGTAGTAGTAGTAGTAGTAGTAGTAGTAGTAGTAGTAGTAGTAGTAGTAGTAGTAGTAGTAGTAGTAGTAGTAGTAGTAGTAGTAGTAGTAGTAGTAGTAGTAGTAGTAGTAGTAGTAGTAGTAGTAGTAGTAGTAGTAGTAGTAGTAGTAGTAGTAGTAGTAGTAGTAGTAGTAGTAGTAGTAGTAGTAGTAGTAGTAGTAGTAGTAGTAGTAGTAGTAGTAGTAGTAGTAGTAGTAGTAGTAGTAGTAGTAGTAGTAGTAGTAGTAGTAGTAGTAGTAGTAGTAGTAGTAGTAGTAGTAGTAGTAGTAGTAGTAGTAGTAGTAGTAGTAGTAGTAGTAGTAGTAGTAGTAGTAGTAGTAGTAGTAGTAGTAGTAGTAGTAGTAGTAGTAGTAGTAGTAGTAGTAGTAGTAGTAGTAGTAGTAGTAGTAGTAGTAGTAGTAGTAGTAGTAGTAGTAGTAGTAGTAGTAGTAGTAGTAGTAGTAGTAGTAGTAGTAGTAGTAGTAGTAGTAGTAGTAGTAGTAGTAGTAGTAGTAGTAGTAGTAGTAGTAGTAGTAGTAGTAGTAGTAGTAGTAGTAGTAGTAGTAGTAGTAGTAGTAGTAGTAGTAGTAGTAGTAGTAGTAGTAGTAGTAGTAGTAGTAGTAGTAGTAGTAGTAGTAGTAGTAGTAGTAGTAGTAGTAGTAGTAGTAGTAGTAGTAGTAGTAGTAGTAGTAGTAGTAGTAGTAGTAGTAGTAGTAGTAGTAGTAGTAGTAGTAGTAGTAGTAGTAGTAGTAGTAGTAGTAGTAGTAGTAGTAGTAGTAGTAGTAGTAGTAGTAGTAGTAGTAGTAGTAGTAGTAGTAGTAGTAGTAGTAGTAGTAGTAGTAGTAGTAGTAGTAGTAGTAGTAGTAGTAGTAGTAGTAGTAGTAGTAGTAGTAGTAGTAGTAGTAGTAGTAGTAGTAGTAGTAGTAGTAGTACTCACTCATCTGGCAATACATTAGACCTTGTTATATCGTCATCAAAATCAAACTTAATTATACAAATCAAACCGATTACGCACTTACTTACTGACCACTTTACTATATCACTTACAATAAATATCCCTGTTATAAAACAACTCAAACGACATATTAATTATAGAAATATTTCTAAAATTGACTTATGTAGATTCAAATTTGATCTAAAATCATCGATGAACAACCAATTTGTTAGCATTACTAATTTCAATAATGTTTTACTTTATCTATTAGATAAACATGCCCCTAGTAAAGTTAAATATATTAATGATAATAAAATACACTGGTTCAATGAAACAAATCTAAAAGCTAAAAAGGAAATGAGAAAATATGAAAGATTATATAAAATTTCTAAATCTGATAGTTCATTTGATAGTTATATTATTTCTAGAAAATATTTTAAAAAGTCAATTCTTATTGCAAAGAAAGAATATTACCATAATAAATTCATAGAAATCAAGAATAACACCCATTTAATTTATAAAACTGCAAATAATATACTTGGTAGAAAACCGAAAGCAACACTACCAGATTTGCAATCAGATAAACTTTCTAATATGTTTGCTGATTTTTTCATTCAAAAAATCAAGAAAATTCGTAATTCTATTACTAATTCTACAATTTATTATAATCATATATCAACACACACCACTAATTTAAATGATAATATAAACCCAATTTCATGCTCCTTGTCTATATTTATTTCTCCTTCTACTAGTAAGATTGCAAGATTATTACAATGTCTGAAAACCTCTTCTCCTAATGACCCTATTCCTCTCATACTTATGAAGGTATTAGCTACTACTTTGTCTAGTTATATATGTGATATTATTAGTTCATCTCTTAATAATAGTTTTGTTCACCCTGACCTAAAGCATGCTATAATTTCTCCTATTATAAAAAAACACAATATTGATTATAATATATTAAGCAACTACAGACCTATATCGCAACTTACTATTATAGCAAAATTACTAGAGAAAGTTGTTTATCAACAACTCATTAATTATATAGAAACCAATGATTTACTAGACATCTATCAAAGTGCTTATAGACCATTTCATAGTACAGAAACAGCTATAATAAATGTATTAGATAACGTAATGTTAATGCTCGATGATAACTATCCGGTACAAATGTTAATGTTAGATCTCTCTGCTGCATTTGATACATTAGATCACACTATCATGAAAAATAGGCTAATTAATATAGGAGTATGTAACTCAGCATTAGATTGGTTCATGTCATACCTTAAAGATAGAACTTTTTCAGTTAAAACAAATAACTCTATATCATCAACACGTATGTTAACAACTGGTGTACCCCAAGGTTCTGTTCTTGGGCCAATTCTATTTTTAATTTATATTAAACCTTTATCTGATATTATATGTACATTCCCAGAAATAAAATACCATCTATATGCAGATGATATACTGCTGTATGTTCCACTCTCACGTTTTTCTTCTAAAAACTCAAATGTACTTACGCGCTGTAGTAACGCAATTCATCATTGGCTTACAACTAATAATTTATTATTAAATACTTCTAAATCTGAGCTACTGAATATTCCTACTGGCTACCAATTCCCGACTGTATCTATTGATGATACCATTATTATTCCTAGTGATAAAATTACATATTTAGGTGTCATATTTGATAGGAATTTAACTTTTAAGTCACATATAGTTGAAGTATGTCGTAAGTCTAACTATGACCTCTACAATATTCGTAGAGCTAGAAAATTCATATCAAAAGATATAACGTTAATGTTGATAACATCATTAGTAATGTCTCGTTTTGATTATTGCTCATCTATTTATCACGGTTTACCCAATAATCTGATGATGAATATATCGAGAATAATCAGAATGAGCACAAGGATAATATACAGACAACGATTATCTGATTATACTAGTGTATCAAAGAGAATGGTTGATTGTAGAATATTTAATATTCAACAGAAATCTATATATAGAATACTGTGTATTATCCATAAAACATTGGTCAATAAAATGCCACGTTATTTGCATGCTACACTAAAATATAATACTCCATCTACTCGACTTAGGTCATCGAATGATAAACTTGTACTCGTCTATCATAAATCCAAGTTGATTCGAACAAGCAATCGTGCTTTCTCGTGTAGTTCACCAACGTTATGGAATTCTATTCCTCTCCATATCAGATCAATACATTCTACACATAAGTTTAAGAATGTATTGAAATCATATATATTATCAACGAATTGATACTTGATTGTTTAATATATAATTATAATATTTTTTATAACTTATATTACATTATTGTTTATGTTTTTTTGTTTACTATATTTTTTTACTATATGTTTATGTTTATAATCATCTTCTTTTCTCACACTTATCAGAACAATCTTTGTTGTTATTTAATGAGTGTTTAAATAAATCGTCTTATTATTATTATTATTATTATTAGTAGTAGTAGTAGTAGTAGTAGTAGTAGTAGTAGTAGTAGTAGTAGTAGTAGTAGTAGTAGTAGTAGTAGTAGTAGTAGTAGTAGTAGTAGTAGTAGTAGTAGTAGTAGTAGTAGTAGTAGTAGTAGTAGTAGTAGTAGTAGTAGTAGTAGTAGTAGTAGTAGTAGTAGTAGTAGTAGTAGTAGTAGTAGTAGTAGTAGTAGTAGTAGTAGTAGTAGTAGTAGTAGTAGTAGTAGTAGTAGTAGTAGTAGTAGTAGTAGTAGTAGTAGTAGTAGTAGTAGTAGTAGTAGTAGTAGTAGTAGTAGTAGTAGTAGTAGTAGTAGTAGTAGTAGTAGTAGTAGTAGTAGTAGTAGTAGTAGTAGTAGTAGTAGTAGTAGTAGTAGTAGTAGTAGTAGTAGTAGTAGTAGTAGTAGTAGTAGTAGTAGTAGTAGTAGTAGTAGTAGTAGTAGTAGTAGTAGTAGTAGTAGTAGTAGTAGTAGTAGTAGTAGTAGTAGTAGTAGTAGTAGTAGTAGTAGTAGTAGTAGTAGTAGTAGTAGTAGTAGTAGTAGTAGTAGTAGTAGTAGTAGTAGTAGTAGTAGTAGTAGTAGTAGTAGTAGTAGTAGTAGTA
Organism: Osedax fenrisi; assembly: GCA_964019155.1. Classification (NCBI taxonomy): domain Eukaryota; kingdom Metazoa; phylum Annelida; class Polychaeta; order Sabellida; family Siboglinidae; genus Osedax; species Osedax fenrisi. The sequence goes on from OZ025242.1 coordinate 29,246,852, forward strand.
GTAGTAGTAGTAGTAGTAGTAGTAGTAGTAGTAGTAGTAGTAGTAGTAGTAGTAGTAGTAGTAGTAGTAGTAGTAGTAGTAGTAGTAGTAGTAGTAGTAGTAGTAGTAGTAGTAGTAGTAGTAGTAGTAGTAGTAGTAGTAGTAGTAGTAGTAGTAGTAGTAGTAGTAGTAGTAGTAGTAGTAGTAGTAGTAGTAGTAGTAGTAGTAGTAGTAGTAGTAGTAGTAGTAGTAGTAGTAGTAGTAGTAGTAGTAGTATTAGTATTAGTAGTAGTAGTAGTAGTAGTAGTAGTAGTAGCAGTAGCAGTAGTAGTAGTAGTAGTAGTAGTAGTAGTAGTAGTAGTAGTAGTAGTAGTAGTAGTAGTAGTAGTAGTAGTAGTAGTAGTAGTAGTAGTAGTAGTAGTAGTAGTAGTAGTAGTAGTAGTAGTAGTAGTAGTAGTAGTAGTAGTAGTAGTAGTAGTAGTAGTAGTAGTAGTAGTAGTAGTAGTAGTAGTAGTAGTAGTAGTAGTAGTAGTAGTAGTAGTAGTAGTAGTAGTAGTAGTAGTAGTAGTAGTAGTAGTAGTAGTAGTAGTAGTAGTAGTAGTAGTAGTAGTAGTAGTAGTAGTAGTAGTAGTAGTAGTAGTAGTAGTAGTAGTAGTAGTAGTAGTAGTAGTAGTAGTAGTAGTAGTAGTAGTAGTAGTAGTAGTAGTAGTAGTACTACTACTACTACTAATACACTATCACACACCCAAACACTCCCACATACACACATAGTCATACCCTCACATACCCACAGACACACATATGTATACACAAGGGGTTCCCAGACTTTTTTCTTCGGTGACCCCTTTTAGGTTTTTTTTTATATAAAACGACCCTAAGTATAATTTTTTTTAAATAAAATATTAAAAAAAATAAGTAAACTTTTTAAATTAAATTAATTTATTTTATTAAAAATATATAAAATATGTAATCTATTATTTTTAAATGGTATGTATTTGCGGGTCTAGTTCGACTTCTAATTTATTTATTTTGTTATTTTTAAATTGAAAAATTTGAGAAGGTTCTTTCACATACATATGTGCTTGCAAAAGTTAAAATATATTTAATTATTAAATTAAATAAATGTGGATATATTTTCATAGAAATCCAAAAATGTATATTAACCTACTAATTATTGAACTATGTTTGACTTCACAAACAACCTCAAATTAATATAAAATATAATGCAAATAAAATATAAATTTAACCATTTTGAGATCAGTAACATGGACTAATCTCTGAGAATCTAAGAAGCGATTGAATTCTTTTGAATCTAAGTCACATAGAAGAATGATAAATATCACATATAGACAACAAAAGACAAATTTATATATCCATGAGTAAATGATACCTAGAATTGGTTCATATGAACATGTTTTATAGAATGTTAAAAGAAGACATATAATTTGGTTTGGCCATATGTCTAGACATGACATATTGACAAATACTATTTTACAAGGTCGTGTTGAAGGTATAAGGAAAAGAGGTCGCCCTACAATGAATTGGATGGACGATGTCTATGAGTTGACTAGTATGTTTAACATATACTTAATTAATGTAACGAAATATCGTTATAGTTAGAAGAAGTTGTGCACAACTCCATACCCCTACGACGAATCAGCAAGGGACTAGTTAACTTGCTAGCTAATTTATAAATCAATGTATATAATTTTTTTTTGAAATTTCGATTCTTAGTTGAAGTTTCAAGTTTACTACCTTTTTATTAGTTTTGCATAATGTAAACTTACATAATGTATACATTTCAATGCAATGGCATTGCATATAACACATTGTGGGACTTCAATATTATTTTGTACTATAAAGGTAACACAAATGATAAAAAAACTATCATTATTTTTCTCTTTTTATAATTTATGTTTTAGATATAAACAGTTGTTATGTTATTATCCACAATAATATATATATATATATATATTTAGTGTAGCGAAGATTATGGAGATTATAAACATACATATATTAATAAATATAGCCATATATTTTAGGATCTGTATGGGTTAATCATTAATAATTATTATAATTATAATTAATGTACGGTATATTATATTTAACTGTATATTAAATATTAATATTGTATTAATTTTTAGAATATATTGTAATTATATAAATTGAATATGTAAGACATAATTATTTTTAAAAATTGTTATTTATTTTAATGTTTATAAAAATTAATGTTTATCAATTTATAGAATCACGCGATACCCACAAAAACTGCAGGCGACCCCCAGTTTGGGAACCACTGGTATACACATATATGTGTACACCCACACACGCATACATACAGTGTACGTCGTACACACATACGTACACATACCCACACACACATACGCATAAACATACTCACATACACATACACCCACATACATACGTACACACAGAATACCCTGAGGACCCCCGATGACATTTTCGGTACGTGAAACATGAACCATTGCTACGAGCCACTGCCTTCAGCGAATCAATATCGCTCTTCGCATATTAATTAATATATACGTATACTATACATACACATACTAACACACACACACATATATATATATTATATATATATATATATATATATATATATATATATATATATATATGTGTATATATTACGTATTTAAAAAGATGGAATTTGTTATCGAATATGGGAATACATATTGAATACAACTTGTATCATACAATACTTTATTACATTGTAGGACATGAAACTAGTGAACATGCATCGTAATGTTGTCTACTTTCATTTCCTGTTTATACGATTACCAGCAATATACTTACGGGAATAATAACGTAGAAACACCGTACTATCAGCCCCGTAGCCAAGGGGGCCTGTGGGGTAACCCCCCCCCCCCTAGAGACTGCCAAGGGGGCCTGTTGGGTAACCCACCCCCCCTAGAGACTGTCAAGCCCCCCCTGATTATCTTCAGGCTCCAATAGGATTTTTAAATTAATTTATTTATATATTTCTCGCCATTTAGTTGATGATCAAAATAAATATACTAAATAAATAGAGTTATCAAAAATAGCCAAAAGAATACCTTGAAATGCTAAAAACAAATAGACAGCAATACAGAATGAATATAATACAACACATACTAAATGCACATATTATTAAAGATTGCAATACATAATATTATTGTATCATATAATGTAATGAACCCAAAGAAAACTAACATATTAAACTGATATATATATATATATATATATATATATATATATATATATATATTAATCAGTAATTTCGATAAGTACTGCGATATAAAATAAGTATTGTTATGATTCTTTGAAATACCAGCACAAGATGCAGAGTACCTACATAACAAGTTACTTATTTTCTCCATTATATTTGAATACAATGGAATTCAATGCATACTCAGTAATAATCTACATACAAAAATACACTATATTATTAATATAATCATACATTTCACTTAATTAAAGTTGATGTTTGTAAAAAAATAATCAATTTATATAGATTATTTTATAAAGTAGATTTTTCACAGTATTATAAAAAAGATAAAAATTCCTATTATACACAAACTATTGGAAACACAATGATCTGTCAACAATATAATTAAATAAATCAACATTGATTAATCATCAGTGATGATTCATCATAAAATATAGATAAAGTCTGCTTTAGAATATTTCTCAAAGTATAGCAATGTTGAATTAAAATCGAATGCATTTATTTTGAAAAGTTTAATAACAAACTCTCAATTAATATTAATAGTTTATAATAATTATATATGATATATGATATCTATATTTTTTAAATTATTTGTAGGTGTTATATGAAATATTATGTATCGTAATTGAAAAACAACTTCCAGAAAAATGATTAAACTTAATAGAGGGTGATGATTTAATAAAAAATGATGTTAATCAAAATAAAGAAACAATTAATAAAAATTGGTAGGTATATTAAAATAGAAAATAAAATAATTATGAATGAAAAAAACCTTCAAAAACAATCAGAAAATATGATAAGTTTGAAGACTTTGTAGTGTTCTTCGAATAACTTATAAGATCGTAGGGATATACAATGGTAAATAGATTTTTTATATATGTTTTGAATAGAGAATTATATGAATTAGTGGATTGAGAATAGCATAATTTATATGGTAATTTATTACCTTGATTAGGGACCGATATATGTCATGCATGAATATTAGTGGAATTTAGATTAAGTTTAGAGGGTAAATGTAGAAAGTAAGAAGTAATAGAAGGTAGATATATATTATGAGTGGGAATTGAAATTCATGAATATATATATAGGGGAAAGTAACCTAATACGGACACTTTGACCATAAATGGTCTTAACATTTTATGACTCATTATTTGTATTCAAAAATTACAATATATTAATATTATATGATTATAGATATTATTGTAATTTTAAAATTGTATTTAATCTTTTAATTCCATAGATAACGGGGGTGTCCGTATTCGGTACCCATGTCCGAATACGGACACCCTGTGTTATAATACGGACACCTTATATACCACTAGATAAACTATATATTATTGATAAATCAATCAGACAAATTACAATTACGTTATTTATAATTAATTTTATAAAAAATATATTATAATTAAATTAGTTAATAATTTATTTATTTTTATTATTTTTTAATTAATAATACAATTTAAGTATCTAAATAATAATTTTTTTATAATTATCTTTATTGGGGGTATTAATATTATAACGCACGCGATTTTTATGAAAATCAGAATTGTTCTTACGCTGCGCGCTGATTGGGTTTAGGGTGTCCGTATTAAGACATTTAGAGTGTCCGTATTAGGAACATATATGACCTCTAGATATATGCTTATAACATAATGAATATTTGATAACAAATATAGAAATTAAAAATACAATTTTCAGAATGCTTTATTTTTTAATAATATAGTGTTATATTTTATATCGATACATTTTTATAATCTTATGAAGGTTTTAAGTTGAATTTTTTTTTCATAAATTTAAAAACGTAATATAAAAATCAGTTTATTGGATATATCAGCAATATTTTGTATATTTCAAAAATGAAAAATACCTTTTTAGACTATTTTTATAATTATGAATATGTTATTCATTAAAAAAAATTTTGTAGGATTTATGGTTTCTGAGATACCGAGAGTGTCCGTATTCGGGCACTGTCCGTATTCGGTTACTTTCCCCTACATCAATAGTTTGTTGTAATAAAGATAGTTGTAAGTATTTAAATATTACTATATTACTATATTACTCGATATTTAATTGGTAGTCAATATAATCTTTTAAATATAGATAAACGTATATTTAAGAGAAGCGATAAATTTAAAAAAAATTATCGTACTAACGAATTATGTGGTATTTGTAATATTTTAATTTGATAATCAGTTAAGGAGAAAATAATAATATTAGAGTAATCAAAAAGTAGTAATTTAAAAAATGATGCCAGAATTGTATATACACTAAAGGATATGGAGTTACTGATTAGAACAAAAAGTGAAGATTAAAGTGTATATAGCGAAGAAGATTTGAGATATGGCAATTAAAAGATAGATAGATGTCGAAATAAACACCAAGATATTTAACATTATCAGAATATAGAATATCATGATTGTTAACCATGATATAAGTTGGTTTGTGAGAAGAAAGATAAAAACATATGACTTCTATTTTTTTGTGTATTTAGAGATATAAAGTTATTTGAAAGCCAATAATGGATAGATATAATACAGTTATATATAACAGTTGGAGAAAAATCTTGATCCGAAGTGAATTTTACGGTTAGTTGTATATCATCTCCGTATGATTGAATTGAGATAAGGGTAAATATGAAAAGAATATTAAAAATAGGAAGTAGATCAATATTGAAAATAATCGGTCCTAATACAGAGCCTTGGGGATACCGTGAAGGATATTTAGAGGAAATAATATATGCCAATTGATAAAAATAGAAGAAGTAAGGTCAACAATGTATGACGTAAACTATGTATTACATTACATCTATAGATGTACTATTGACCATATACTATTGACCATATACTAAATTTTATAAAAAAAATATTATAATAACAATATTATCCTAGAGTTTATGAGTAGTATATGGTCAATAGTATCAAACGCTGCATTTAAATTAACTATAACAAGAATTCCATATGTATTATTAACGTTAATTAAGAGATTTTTTGTAACTCTGGTTATTATGGTTTCAGTCGATTTATTTGGTATATAAGAAGTTTGGAAAGAGAAAAGTGTATTATTAGTAGTCAAGAAAGAAGAAAGGGACTTAGAAACTACTCTTTCTAAGGAGTTAGAAAGTATGGACAGATATGTCTATAGTTAATAAATAATGAAGTATAAAGAAAAAGTATTTTAAGGGGTGATAAAATAATGTTTGAAAATGAAGAAGACGGTACCAAAAGTGTTAGTGCTTAATAAGTATTATCTTCAATAAAATATATACAAACAGGTACCATGTACTTTTTAGATACTCCATATGTGAATCCTTCAATATCTCAATCTAAAATAGTTGAAATTGATTATTTGACAAAAGAAATTCCATTAGTTAATATACTATAGTAACGTATAACAAGTGTAATTACTTAACGATATATTAAAATATATTGCGGTATACAAGAACATATTTTCAAGTATATAGCATATTTAAGAAACGTTTAGAATTGTAAAATATCAGCGCTTCGTTATGCATATGTGCGTTATGCATACAGTACTATAGTCACCTCGGTATAGTATACAGTGTGTACAGTACTATAGTCACCTCGGTATAGTATACAGTGTGTACAGTACTATAGTCACATCGGTATAGTATACAGTGTGTACAGTACTATAGTCACCTCGGTATAGTATACAGTGTGTACAGTACTATAGTCACCTCGGTATACAGTGTGTACAGTACTATAGTCACCTCGGTATAGTATACAGTGTGTGTACAGTACTATAGTCACATCGGTATAGTATACAGTGTGTACAGTACTATAGTCACCTCGGTATAGTATACAGTGTGTACAGTACTATAGTCACCTCGGTATACAGTGTGTACAGTACTATAGTCACCTCGGTATAGTATACAGTGTGTACAGTACTATAGTCACCTCGGTATAGTATACAGTGTGTACAGTACTATAGTCACCTCGGTATAGTATACAGTGTGTACAGTACTATAGCCACCTCGGTATAGTATACAGTGTGTACAGTACTATAGCCACCTCGGTATAGTATACAGTGTGTACAGTACTATAGTCACCTCGGTATAGTATACAGTGTGTACAGTACTATAGTCACCTCGGTATAGTATACAGTGTGTACAGTACTATAGTCACCTCGGTATAGTATACAGTGTACAGTACTATAGTCACCTCGGTATAGTATACAGTGTGTACAGTACTATAGTCACCTCGGTATAGTATACAGTGTGTACAGTACTATAGTCACCTCGGTATAGTATACAGTGTGTACAGTACTATAGTCACCTCGGTATAGTATACAGTGTGTACGGTACTATAGCCACCTCGGTATACAGTGTGTACAGTACTATAGTCACCTCGGTATAGTATACAGTGTGTACGGTACTATAGTCACCTCGGTATAGTATACAGTGTGTACAGTACTATAGTCACCTCGGTATAGTATACAGTGTGTACAGTACTATAGCCACCTCGGTATAGTATACAGTGTGTACAGTACTATAGTCACCTCGGTATAGTATACAGTGTGTACAGTACTATAGTCACCTCGGTATAGTATACAGTGTGTACAGTACTATAGCCACCTCGGTATAGTATACAGTGTGTACGGTACTATAGTCACCTCGGTATAGTATACAGTGTGTACAGTACTATAGCCACCTCGGTATAGTATACAGTGTGTACAGTACTATAGTCACCTCGGTATAGTATACAGTGTGTACAGTACTATAGTCACCTCGGTATAGTATACAGTGTGTACAGTACTATAGCCACCTCGGTATAGTATACAGTGTGTACGGTACTATAGTCACCTCGGTATAGTATACAGTGTGTACAGTACTATAGTCACCTCGGTATAGTATACAGTGTGTACAGTACTATAGTCACCTCGGTATAGTATACAGTGTGTACAGTACTATAGTCACCTCGGTATAGTATACAGTGTGTACAGTACTATAGCCACCTCGGTATAGTATACAGTGTGTACAGTACTATAGTCACCTCGGTATAGTATACAGTGTGTACAGTACTATAGTCACCTCGGTATAGTATACAGTGTGTACAGTACTATAGTCACCTCGGTATAGTATACAGTGTGTACAGTACTATAGTCACCTCGGTATAGTATACAGTGTGTACAGTACTATAGTCACCTCGGTATAGTATACAGTGTGTACAGTACTATAGTCACCTCGGTATAGTATACAGTGTGTACAGTACTATAGTCACCTCGGTATAGTATACAGTGTGTACAGTACTATAGTCACCTCGGTATAGTATACAGTGTGTACAGTACTATAGTGTCACCTCGGTATAGTATACAGTGTGTACAGTACTATAGTCACCTCGGTATAGTATACAGTGTGTACAGTACTATAGCCACCTCGGTATAGTATACAGTGTGTACAGTACTATAGTCACCTCGGTATAGTATACAGTGTGTACAGTACTATAGTCACCTCGGTATAGTATACAGTGTGTACAGTACTATAGTCACCTCGGTATAGTATACAGTGTGTACAGTACTATAGTCACCTCGGTATAGTATACAGTGTGTACAGTACTATAGCCACCTCGGTATAGTATACAGTGTGTACGGTACTATAGTCACCTCGGTATAGTATACAGTGTGTACAGTACTATAGTCACCTCGGTATAGTATACAGTGTGTACAGTACTATAGTCACCTCGGTATAGTATACAGTGTGTACAGTACTATAGTCACCTCGGTATAGTATACAGTGTGTACAGTACTATAGTGTCACCTCGGTATAGTATACAGTGTGTACAGTACTATAGTGTCACCTCGGTATAGTATACAGTGTGTACAGTACTATAGTCACCTCGGTATAGTATACAGTGTGTACAGTACTATAGCCACCTCGGTATAGTATACAGTGTGTACAGTACTATAGTCACCTCGGTATAGTATACAGTGTGTACAGTACTATAGTCACCTCGGTATAGTATACAGTGTGTACAGTACTATAGTCACCTCGGTATAGTATACAGTGTGTACAGTACTATAGTCACCTCGGTATAGTATACAGTGTGTACAGTACTATAGCCACCTCGGTATAGTATACAGTGTGTACGGTACTATAGTCACCTCGGTATAGTATACAGTGTGTACAGTACTATAGTCACCTCGGTATAGTATACAGTGTGTACAGTACTATAGTCACCTCGGTATAGTATACAGTGTGTACAGTACTATAGTCACCTCGGTATAGTATACAGTGTGTACAGTACTATAGCCACCTCGGTATAGTATACAGTGTGTACAGTACTATAGTCACCTCGGTATAGTATACAGTGTGTACAGTACTATAGTCACCTCGGTATAGTATACAGTGTGTACAGTACTATAGTCACCTCGGTATAGTATACAGTGTGTACAGTACTATAGCCACCTCGGTATAGTATACAGTGTGTACAGTACTATAGTCACCTCGGTATAGTATACAGTGTGTACAGTACTATAGTCACCTCGGTATAGTATACAGTGTGTACGGTACTATAGTCACCTCGGTATAGTATACAGTGTGTACGGTACTATAGCCACCTCGGTATAGTATACAGTGTGTACAGTACTATAGCCACCTCGGTATAGTATACAGTGTGTACGGTACTATAGTCACCTCGGTATAGTATACAGTGTGTACAGTACTATAGCCACCTCGGTATAGTATACAGTGTGTACGGTACTATAGTCACCTCGGTATAGTATACAGTGTGTATAGTACTATAGTCACCTCGGTATAGTATACAGTGTGTACGGTACTATAGTCACCTCGGTATACAGTGTGTACAGTACTATAGTCACCTCGGTATAGTATACAGTGTGTACAGTACTATAGTCACCTCGGTATAGTATACAGTGTGTACAGTACTATAGTCACCTCGGTATAGTATACAGTGTGTACAGTACTATAGCCACCTCGGTATAGTATACAGTGTGTACAGTACTATAGTCACCTCGGTATAGTATACAGTGTGTACAGTACTATAGTCACCTCGGTATAGTATACAGTGTGTGTACAGTACTATAGCCACCTCGGTATAGTATACAGTGTGTACGGTACTATAGTCACCTCGGTATACAGTGTGTACAGTACTATAGTCACCTCGGTATACAGTGTGTACAGTACTATAGTCACCTCGGTATAGTATACAGTGTGTACGGTACTATAGTCACCTCGGTATAGTATACAGTGTGTACAGTACTATAGCCACCTCGGTATAGTATACAGTGTGTACAGTACTATAGTCACCTCGGTATAGTATACAGTGTGTACAGTACTATAGTCACCTCGGTATAGTATACAGTGTGTACAGTACTATAGTCACCTCGGTATAGTATACAGTGTGTACAGTACTATAGTCACCTCGGTATAGTATACAGTGTGTACAGTACTATAGCCACCTCGGTATAGTATACAGTGTGTACAGTACTATAGCCACCTCGGTATAGTATACAGTACAGTACTATAGTCACCTCGGTATAGTATACAGTGTGTACAGTACTATAGCCACCTCGGTATAGTATACAGTGTGTACAGTACTATAGTCACCTCGGTATAGTATACAGTGTGTACAGTACTATAGTCACCTCGGTATAGTGTACAGTGTGTACGGTACTATAGTCACCTCGGTATAGTATACAGTGTGTACAGTACTATAGCCACCTCGGTATAGTATACAGTGTGTACAGTACTATAGCCACCTCGGTATAGTATACAGTGTGTACAGTACTATAGTCACCTCGGTATAGTATACAGTGTGTACAGTACTATAGTCACCTCGGTATAGTATACAGTGTGTACAGTACTATAGCCACCTCGGTATAGTATACAGTGTGTACAGTACTATAGTCACCTCGGTATAGTATACAGTGTGTACAGTACTATAGTCACCTCGGTATAGTATACAGTGTGTACAGTACTATAGTCACCTCGGTATACAGTGTGTACAGTACTATAGTCACCTCGGTATAGTATACAGTGTGTACGGTACTATAGCCACCTCGGTATAGTATACAGTGTGTACAGTACTATAGTCACCTCGGTATAGTATACAGTGTGTACAGTACTATAGTCACCTCGGTATAGTATACAGTGTGTACAGTACTATAGTCACCTCGGTATAGTATACAGTGTGTACGGTACTATAGTCACCTCGGTATAGTATACAGTGTGTACAGTACTATAGCCACCTCGGTATAGTATACAGTGTGTACAGTACTATAGCCACCTCGGTATAGTATACAGTGTGTACAGTACTATAGTCACCTCGGTATAGTATACAGTGTGTACAGTACTATAGCCACCTCGGTATACAGTGTGTACAGTACTATAGTCACCTCGGTATAGTATACAGTGTGTACAGTACTATAGTCACCTCGGTATAGTATACAGTGTGTACAGTACTATAGTCACCTCGGTATAGTATACAGTACAGTACTATAGTCACCTCGGTATAGTATACAGTGTGTACGGTACTATAGCCACCTCGGTATAGTATACAGTGTGTACAGTACTATAGCCACCTCGGTATAGTATACAGTGTGTACGGTACTATAGTCACCTCGGTATAGTATACAGTGTGTACGGTACTATAGTCACCTCGGTATAGTATACAGTGTGTACGGTACTATAGTCACCTCGGTATAGTATACAGTGTGTACAGTACTATAGTCACCTCGGTATAGTATACAGTACTATAGTCACCTCGGTATAGTATACAGTGTGTACAGTACTATAGCCACCTCGGTATAGTATACAGTGTGTATAGTACTATAGTCACCTCGGTATAGTATACAGTGTGTACGGTACTATAGCCACCTCGGTATAGTATACAGTGTGTACAGTACTATAGCCACCTCGGTATAGTATACAGTGTGTACAGTACTATAGTCACCTCGGTATAGTATACAGTGTGTACAGTACTATAGTCACCTCGGTATACAGTGTGTACGGTACTATAGTGTCACCTCGGTATAGTATACAGTGTGTACAGTACTATAGTCACCTCGGTATAGTATACAGTGTGTACAGTACTATAGTCACCTCGGTATAGTATACAGTGTGTACAGTACTATAGTCACCTCGGTATACAGTGTGTACGGTACTATAGTCACCTCGGTATAGTATACAGTGTGTACAGTACTATAGTCACCTCGGTATAGTATACAGTGTGTACGGTACTATAGCCACCTCGGTATAGTATACAGTGTGTACAGTACTATAGCCACCTCGGTATAGTATACAGTGTGTACAGTACTATAGTCACCTCGGTATAGTATACAGTGTGTACAGTACTATAGCCACCTCGGTATACAGTGTGTACAGTACTATAGCCACCTCGGTATAGTGTACAGTGTGTACAGTACTATAGCCACCTCGGTATAGTATACAGTGTGTGTACAGTACTATAGCCACCTCGGTATAGTATACAGTGTGTACGGTACTATAGTCACCTCGGTATACAGTGTGTACAGTACTATAGTCACCTCGGTATAGTATACAGTGTGTACAGTACTATAGCCACCTCGGTATAGTATACAGTGTGTACAGTACTATAGTCACCTCGGTATAGTATACAGTGTGTACAGTACTATAGTCACCTCGGTATAGTATACAGTGTGTACAGTACTATAGTCACCTCGGTATAGTATACAGTGTGTACAGTACTATAGTCACCTCGGTATACAGTGTGTACGGTACTATAGTGTCACCTCGGTATAGTATACAGTGTGTACAGTACTATAGTCACCTCGGTATAGTATACAGTGTGTACAGTACTATAGTCACCTCGGTATAGTATACAGTGTGTACAGTACTATAGTCACCTCGGTATACAGTGTGTACGGTACTATAGTCACCTCGGTATAGTATACAGTGTGTACAGTACTATAGTCACCTCGGTATAGTATACAGTGTGTACGGTACTATAGCCACCTCGGTATAGTATACAGTGTGTACAGTACTATAGCCACCTCGGTATAGTATACAGTGTGTACAGTACTATAGTCACCTCGGTATAGTATACAGTGTGTACAGTACTATAGTCACCTCGGTATAGTATACAGTGTGTGTACAGTACTATAGTCACCTCGGTATAGTATACAGTGTGTACAGTACTATAGTCACCTCGGTATAGTATACAGTGTGTACAGTACTATAGTCACCTCGGTATAGTATACAGTGTGTACAGTACTATAGTCACCTCGGTATAGTATACAGTGTGTACAGTACTATAGTCACCTCGGTATAGTATACAGTGTGTACAGTACTATAGTGTCACCTCGGTATAGTATACAGTGTGTACGGTACTATAGCCACCTCGGTATAGTATACAGTGTGTACAGTACTATAGTCACCTCGGTATACAGTGTGTACAGTACTATAGTCACCTCGGTATACAGTGTGTACAGTACTATAGTCACCTCGGTATAGTATACAGTGTGTACGGTACTATAGCCACCTCGGTATAGTATACAGTACAGTACTATAGTCACCTCGGTATAGTATACAGTGTGTACAGTACTATAGTCACCTCGGTATAGTATACAGTGTGTACAGTACTATAGTCACCTCGGTATAGTATACAGTGTGTACGGTACTATAGCCACCTCGGTATAGTATACAGTGTGTACAGTACTATAGCCACCTCGGTATAGTATACAGTGTGTACAGTACTATAGTCACCTCGGTATAGTATACAGTGTGTACAGTACTATAGTCACCTCGGTATAGTATACAGTGTGTACAGTACTATAGTCACCTCGGTATAGTATACAGTGTGTACAGTACTATAGTCACCTCGGTATAGTATACAGTGTGTACAGTACTATAGTCACCTCGGTATAGTATAAAGTGTGTACGGTACTATAGTCACCTCGGTATAGTATACAGTGTGTACAGTACTATAGTCACCTCGGTATAGTATACAGTGTGTGTACAGTACTATAGTCACCTCGGTATAGTATACAGTGTGTACAGTACTATAGTCACCTCGGTATAGTATACAGTGTGTACAGTACTATAGTCACCTCGGTATAGTATACAGTGTGTACAGTACTATAGTCACCTCGGTATAGTATACAGTGTGTACAGTACTATAGTCACCTCGGTATAGTATACAGTGTGTACAGTACTATAGTCACCTCGGTATAGTATACAGTGTGTACAGTACTATAGTCACCTCGGTATAGTATACAGTGTGTACAGTACTATAGTCACCTCGGTATACAGTGTGTACAGTACTATAGTCACCTCGGTATACAGTGTGTACAGTACTATAGTCACCTCGGTATAGTATACAGTGTGTACGGTACTATAGCCACCTCGGTATAGTATACAGTACAGTACTATAGTCACCTCGGTATAGTATACAGTGTGTACAGTACTATAGTCACCTCGGTATAGTATACAGTGTGTACGGTACTATAGCCACCTCGGTATAGTATACAGTGTGTACAGTACTATAGTCACCTCGGTATAGTATACAGTGTGTACAGTACTATAGTCACCTCGGTATAGTATACAGTGTGTACAGTACTATAGTCACCTCGGTATAGTATACAGTGTGTACGGTACTATAGCCACCTCGGTATAGTATACAGTGTGTACAGTACTATAGTCACCTCGGTATAGTATACAGTGTGTACAGTACTATAGTCACCTCGGTATAGTATACAGTGTGTACAGTACTATAGTCACCTCGGTATAGTATACAGTGTGTACAGTACTATAGTCACCTCGGTATAGTATACAGTGTGTACAGTACTATAGCCACCTCGGTATAGTATACAGTGTGTACAGTACTATAGCCACCTCGGTATAGTATACAGTGTGTACAGTACTATAGCCACCTCGGTATAGTATACAGTGTGTACAGTACTATAGCCACCTCGGTATACAGTGTGTACAGTACTATAGCCACCTCGGTATAGTATACAGTGTGTGTACGGTACTATAGTCACCTCGGTATAGTATACAGTGTGTACAGTACTATAGTCACCTCGGTATAGTATACAGTGTGTACAGTACTATAGTCACCTCGGTATAGTATACAGTGTGTACAGTACTATAGTCACCTCGGTATAGTATACAGTGTGTACAGTACTATAGTCACCTCGGTATACAGTGTGTACAGTACTATAGCCACCTCGGTATAGTATACAGTGTGTGTACGGTACTATAGTCACCTCGGTATAGTATACAGTGTGTACAGTACTATAGTCACCTCGGTATAGTATACAGTGTGTACAGTACTATAGCCACCTCGGTATAGTATACAGTGTGTACAGTACTATAGCCACCTCGGTATACAGTGTGTACAGTACTATAGCCACCTCGGTATAGTATACAGTGTGTGTACGGTACTATAGTCACCTCGGTATAGTATACAGTGTGTACAGTACTATAGTCACCTCGGTATAGTATACAGTGTGTACGGTACTATAGTCACCTCGGTATAGTATACAGTGTGTACAGTACTATAGTCACCTCGGTATAGTATACAGTGTGTACAGTACTATAGCCACCTCGGTATAGTATACAGTGTGTACAGTACTATAGTCACCTCGGTATAGTATACAGTGTGTACAGTACTATAGTCACCTCGGTATAGTATACAGTGTGTACAGTACTATAGCCACCTCGGTATAGTATACAGTGTGTACAGTACTATAGCCACCTCGGTATACAGTGTGTACAGTACTATAGCCACCTCGGTATAGTATACAGTGTGTACAGTACTATAGTCACCTCGGTATAGTATACAGTGTGTACAGTACTATAGTCACCTCGGTATAGTATACAGTGTGTACAGTACTATAGTCACCTCGGTATAGTATACAGTGTGTACAGTACTATAGTCACCTCGGTATAGTATACAGTGTGTACAGTACTATAGTCACCTCGGTATAGTATACAGTGTGTACAGTACTATAGTCACCTCGGTATAGTATACAGTGTGTACAGTACTATAGCCACCTCGGTATAGTATACAGTGTGTACAGTACTATAGTCACCTCGGTATAGTATACAGTGTGTACAGTACTATAGCCACCTCGGTATAGTATACAGTGTGTACAGTACTATAGTGTCACCTCGGTATAGTATACAGTGTGTACAGTACTATAGCCACCTCGGTATAGTATACAGTGTGTACAGTACTATAGTCACCTCGGTATAGTATACAGTGTGTACAGTACTATAGTCACCTCGGTATAGTATACAGTGTGTACAGTACTATAGTCACCTCGGTATAGTATACAGTGTGTACAGTACTATAGTCACCTCGGTATAGTATACAGTGTGTACAGTACTATAGTCACCTCGGTATAGTATACAGTGTGTACAGTACTATAGTCACCTCGGTATAGTATACAGTGTGTACAGTACTATAGTCACCTCGGTATACAGTGTGTACAGTACTATAGCCACCTCGGTATAGTATACAGTGTGTACAGTACTATAGTCACCTCGGTATAGTATACAGTGTGTACGGTACTATAGTCACCTCGGTATAGTATACAGTGTGTACAGTACTATAGCCACCTCGGTATAGTATACAGTGTGTACAGTACTATAGTCACCTCAGTATACAGTGTGTACAGTACTATAGTCACCTCGGTATAGTATACAGTGTGTACAGTACTATAGTCACCTCGGTATAGTATACAGTGTGTACAGTACTATAGTCACCTCGGTATAGTATACAGTGTGTACAGTACTATAGTCACCTCGGTATAGTATACAGTGTGTACAGTACTATAGCCACCTCGGTATACAGTGTGTACAGTACTATAGCCACCTCGGTATAGTATACAGTGTGTACAGTACTATAGTCACCTCGGTATAGTATACAGTGTGTACAGTACTATAGCCACCTCGGTATACAGTGTGTACAGTACTATAGCCACCTCGGTATAGTATACAGTGTGTACAGTACTATAGCCACCTCGGTATAGTATACAGTGTGTACAGTACTATAGTCACCTCGGTATAGTATACAGTGTGTACAGTACTATAGTCACCTCGGTATAGTATACAGTGTGTACAGTACTATAGCCACCTCGGTATAGTATACAGTGTGTACAGTACTATAGTCACCTCGGTATAGTATACAGTGTGTACAGTACTATAGCCACCTCGGTATAGTATACAGTGTGTACAGTACTATAGTCACCTCGGTATAGTATACAGTGTGTACAGTACTATAGTCACCTCGGTATAGTATACAGTGTGTACGGTACTATAGTCACCTCGGTATAGTATACAGTGTGTACAGTACTATAGTCACCTCGGTATAGTATACAGTGTGTACAGTACTATAGTCACCTCGGTATAGTATACAGTGTGTACAGTACTATAGTCACCTCGGTATAGTATACAGTGTGTACAGTACTATAGTCATCTCGGTATAGTATACAGTGTGTACAGTACTATAGTCACCTCGGTATAGTATACAGTGTGTACAGTACTATAGTCACCTCGGTATAGTATACAGTGTGTACAGTACTATAGTCACCTCGGTATAGTATACAGTGTGTACAGTACTATAGCCACCTCGGTATAGTATACAGTGTGTACAGTACTATAGTCACCTCGGTATAGTATACAGTGTGTACAGTACTATAGTCACCTCGGTATAGTATACAGTGTGTACAGTACTATAGCCACCTCGGTATAGTATACAGTGTGTACAGTACTATAGCCACCTCGGTATAGTATACAGTGTGTACGGTACTATAGTCACCTCGGTATAGTATACAGTGTGTACAGTACTATAGTCACCTCGGTATAGTATACAGTGTGTACAGTACTATAGCCACCTCGGTATAGTATACAGTGTGTACAGTACTATAGTGTCACCTCGGTATAGTATACAGTGTGTTGTAAGTACTATAGTCACCTCGGTATAGTATACAGTGTGTACAGTACTATAGTCACCTCGGTATAGTATACAGTGTGTACAGTACTATAGCCACCTCGGTATAGTATACAGTGTGTACAGTACTATAGTCACCTCGGTATAGTATACAGTGTGTACAGTACTATAGTCACCTCGGTATAGTATACAGTGTGTACAGTACTATAGTCACCTCGGTATAGTATACAGTGTGTACAGTACTATAGTCACCTCGGTATAGTATACAGTACTATAGTCACCTCGGTATAGTATACAGTGTGTACAGTACTATAGCCACCTCGGTATAGTATACAGTGTGTACGGTACTATAGTCACCTCGGTATACAGTGTGTACAGTACTATAGCCACCTCGGTATAGTATACAGTGTGTACAGTACTATAGCCACCTCGGTATAGTATACAGTGTGTACAGTACTATAGTCACCTCGGTATAGTATACAGTGTGTACAGTACTATAGTCACCTCGGTATAGTATACAGTGTGTACAGTACTATAGCCACCTCGGTATAGTATACAGTGTGTATAGTACTATAGCCACCTCGGTATAGTATACAGTGTGTACAGTACTATAGCCACCTCGGTATAGTATACAGTGTGTACAGTACTATAGTCACCTCGGTATAGTATACAGTGTGTACAGTACTATAGTCACCTCGGTATAGTATACAGTGTGTACGGTACTATAGTCACCTCGGTATAGTATACAGTGTGTACAGTACTATAGCCACCTCGGTATAGTATACAGTGTGTACAGTACTATAGTCACCTCGGTATAGTATACAGTGTGTACAGTACTATAGTCACCTCGGTATAGTATACAGTGTGTACAGTACTATAGTCACCTCGGTATAGTATACAGTGTGTACAGTACTATAGTCACCTCGGTATAGTATACAGTGTGTACAGTACTATAGTCACCTCGGTATAGTATACAGTGTGTACAGTACTATAGTCACCTCGGTATAGTATACAGTGTGTACAGTACTATAGTCACCTCGGTATAGTATACAGTGTGTACAGTACTATAGCCACCTCGGTATAGTATACAGTGTGTACAGTACTATAGTCACCTCGGTATAGTATACAGTGTGTACAGTACTATAGTCACCTCGGTATAGTATACAGTGTGTACAGTACTATAGTCACCTCGGTATAGTATACAGTGTGTACAGTACTATAGTCACCTCGGTATAGTATACAGTGTGTACAGTACTATAGTCACCTCGGTATAGTATACAGTGTGTACAGTACTATAGCCACCTCGGTATAGTATACAGTGTGTACAGTACTATAGTCACCTCGGTATACAGTGTGTACAGTACTATAGTCACCTCGGTATAGTATACAGTGTGTACAGTACTATAGTCACCTCGGTATAGTATACAGTGTGTACAGTACTATAGCCACCTCGGTATAGTATACAGTGTGTACAGTACTATAGTCACCTCGGTATAGTATACAGTGTGTACAGTACTATAGCCACCTCGGTATAGTATACAGTGTGTACAGTACTATAGTCACCTCGGTATAGTATACAGTGTGTACAGTACTATAGTCACCTCGGTATAGTATACAGTGTGTACAGTACTATAGTCACCTCGGTATAGTATACAGTGTGTACAGTACTATAGCCACCTCGGTATACAGTGTGTACAGTACTATAGTCACCTCGGTATAGTATACAGTGTGTACAGTACTATAGTCACCTCGGTATAGTATACAGTGTGTACAGTACTATAGTCACCTCGGTATAGTATACAGTGTGTACAGTACTATAGTCACCTCGGTATAGTATACAGTGTGTACAGTACTATAGTCACCTCGGTATAGTATACAGTGTGTACAGTACTATAGTCACCTCGGTATAGTATACAGTGTGTACAGTACTATAGTCACCTCGGTATAGTATACAGTGTGTACAGTACTATAGCCACCTCGGTATAGTATACAGTGTGTACAGTACTATAGTCACCTCGGTATACAGTGTGTACAGTACTATAGTCACCTCGGTATAGTATACAGTGTGTACAGTACTATAGTCACCTCGGTATAGTATACAGTGTGTACAGTACTATAGCCACCTCGGTATAGTATACAGTGTGTACAGTACTATAGTCACCTCGGTATAGTATACAGTGTGTACAGTACTATAGCCACCTCGGTATAGTATACAGTGTGTACAGTACTATAGTCACCTCGGTATAGTATACAGTGTGTACAGTACTATAGTCACCTCGGTATAGTATACAGTGTGTACAGTACTATAGTCACCTCGGTATAGTATACAGTGTGTACAGTACTATAGCCACCTCGGTATACAGTGTGTACAGTACTATAGTCACCTCGGTATAGTATACAGTGTGTACAGTACTATAGTCACCTCGGTATAGTATACAGTGTGTACAGTACTATAGTCACCTCGGTATAGTATACAGTGTGTACAGTACTATAGTCACCTCGGTATACAGTGTGTACAGTACTATAGTCACCTCGGTATAGTATACAGTGTGTACAGTACTATAGCCACCTCGGTATAGTATACAGTGTGTACAGTACTATAGTCACCTCGGTATAGTATACAGTGTGTACAGTACTATAGTCACCTCGGTATAGTATACAGTGTGTACAGTACTATAGCCACCTCGGTATAGTATACAGTGTGTATAGTACTATAGCCACCTCGGTATAGTATACAGTGTGTACAGTACTATAGTCACCTCGGTATACAGTGTGTACGGTACTATAGCCACCTCGGTATAGTATACAGTGTGTACAGTACTATAGCCACCTCGGTATAGTATACAGTGTGTACAGTACTATAGTCACCTCGGTATAGTATACAGTGTGTACAGTACTATAGTCACCTCGGTATAGTATACAGTGTGTACAGTACTATAGCCACCTCGGTATAGTATACAGTGTGTACAGTACTATAGTCACCTCGGTATAGTATACAGTGTGTACAGTACTATAGTCACCTCGGTATAGTATACAGTGTGTACAGTACTATAGCCACCTCGGTATAGTATACAGTGTGTACAGTACTATAGTCACCTCGGTATAGTATACAGTATACAGTACTATAGTCACCTCGGTATAGTATACAGTGTGTACAGTACTATAGTCACCTCGGTATAGTATACAGTGTGTACAGTACTATAGTCACCTCGGTATAGTATACAGTGTGTACAGTACTATAGTCACCTCGGTATAGTGTGTACAGTACTATAGCCACCTCGGTATAGTATACAGTGTGTACGGTACTATAGTCACCTCGGTATAGTATACAGTGTGTACAGTACTATAGTCACCTCGGTATAGTATACAGTGTGTACAGTACTATAGCCACCTCGGTATAGTATACAGTGTGTACAGTACTATAGTCACCTCGGTATAGTATACAGTGTGTACAGTACTATAGTCACCTCGGTATAGTATACAGTGTGTACAGTACTATAGCCACCTCGGTATAGTATACAGTGTGTACAGTACTATAGCCACCTCGGTATAGTATACAGTGTGTACAGTACTATAGCCACCTCGGTATAGTATACAGTGTGTACAGTACTATAGTCACCTCGGTATAGTATACAGTGTGTACAGTACTATAGTCACCTCGGTATAGTATACAGTGTGTACAGTACTATAGTCACCTCGGTATAGTATACAGTGTGTACAGTACTATAGTCACCTCGGTATAGTATACAGTGTGTACAGTACTATAGTCACCTCGGTATAGTATACAGTGTGTACAGTACTATAGTCACCTCGGTATAGTATACAGTGTGTACAGTACTATAGTCACCTCGGTATAGTATACAGTGTGTACGGTACTATAGTCACCTCGGTATAGTATACAGTGTGTACGGTACTATAGTCACCTCGGTATAGTATACAGTGTGTACAGTACTATAGTGTCACCTCGGTATAGTATACAGTGTGTACAGTACTATAGTCACCTCGGTATAGTATACAGTGTGTACAGTACTATAGCCACCTCGGTATAGTATACAGTGTGTACAGTACTATAGCCACCTCGGTATAGTATACAGTGTGTACGGTACTATAGTCACCTCGGTATAGTATACAGTGTGTACAGTACTATAGTCACCTCGGTATAGTATACAGTGTGTACAGTACTATAGTCACCTCGGTATAGTATACAGTGTGTACAGTACTATAGCCACCTCGGTATAGTATACAGTGTGTACAGTACTATAGTCACCTCGGTATAGTATACAGTGTGTACAGTACTATAGTCACCTCGGTATAGTATACAGTGTGTACAGTACTATAGTCACCTCGGTATAGTATACAGTGTGTACAGTACTATAGCCACCTCGGTATAGTATACAGTGTGTACAGTACTATAGCCACCTCGGTATAGTATACAGTGTGTACAGTACTATAGTCACCTCGGTATAGTATACAGTGTGTACAGTACTATAGTCACCTCGGTATAGTATACAGTGTGTACAGTACTATAGCCACCTCGGTATAGTATACAGTGTGTACAGTACTATAGTCACCTCGGTATAGTATACAGTGTGTACAGTACTATAGCCACCTCGGTATAGTATACAGTGTGTACAGTACTATAGTCACCTCGGTATAGTATACAGTGTGTACAGTACTATAGTCACCTCGGTATAGTATACAGTGTGTACAGTACTATAGCCACCTCGGTATAGTATACAGTGTGTACAGTACTATAGCCACCTCGGTATAGTATACAGTGTGTACAGTACTATAGTCACCTCGGTATAGTATACAGTGTGTACAGTACTATAGTCACCTCGGTATAGTATACAGTGTGTACAGTACTATAGCCACCTCGGTATAGTATACAGTGTGTACAGTACTATAGTCACCTCGGTATAGTATACAGTGTGTACAGTACTATAGTCACCTCGGTATAGTATACAGTGTGTACAGTACTATAGCCACCTCGGTATAGTATACAGTGTGTACAGTACTATAGTCACCTCGGTATAGTATACAGTATACAGTACTATAGTCACCTCGGTATAGTATACAGTGTGTACAGTACTATAGCCACCTCGGTATAGTATACAGTGTGTACGGTACTATAGTCACCTCGGTATAGTATACAGTGTGTACAGTACTATAGTCACCTCGGTATAGTATACAGTGTGTACAGTACTATAGTCACCTCGGTATAGTATACATTGTGTACAGTACTATAGTCACCTCGGTATAGTGTATACAGTGTGTACAGTACTATAGCCACCTCGGTATAGTATACAGTGTGTACAGTACTATAGTCACCTCGGTATAGTATACAGTATACAGTACTATAGTCACCTCGGTATAGTATACAGTGTGTACAGTACTATAGTCACCTCGGTATAGTATACAGTGTGTACAGTACTATAGTCACCTCGGTATAGTATACAGTGTGTACAGTACTATAGTCACCTCGGTATAGTATACAGTGTGTACAGTACTATAGCCACCTCGGTATAGTATACAGTGTGTACAGTACTATAGCCACCTCGGTATAGTATACAGTGTGTACAGTACTATAGTGTCACCTCGGTATAGTATACAGTGTGTACAGTACTATAGCCACCTCGGTATAGTATACAGTGTGTACAGTACTATAGCCACCTCGGTATAGTATACAGTGTGTACAGTACTATAGTCACCTCGGTATAGTATACAGTGTGTACGGTACTATAGTGTCACCTCGGTATAGTATACAGTACAGTACTATAGTCACCTCGGTATAGTATACAGTGTGTACAGTACTATAGTCACCTCGGTATAGTATACAGTGTGTACAGTACTATAGTCACCTCGGTATAGTATACAGTGTGTACAGTACTATAGTCACCTCGGTATAGTATACAGTGTGTACAGTACTATAGCCACCTCGGTATAGTATACAGTGTGTACAGTACTATAGCCACCTCGGTATAGTATACAGTGTGTACAGTACTATAGCCACCTCGGTATAGTATACAGTGTGTACAGTACTATAGTCACCTCGGTATAGTATACAGTGTGTACAGTACTATAGTCACCTCGGTATAGTATACAGTGTGTACAGTACTATAGTGTCACCTCGGTATAGTATACAGTGTGTACAGTACTATAGCCACCTCGGTATAGTATACAGTGTGTACAGTACTATAGCCACCTCGGTATAGTATACAGTGTGTACAGTACTATAGTCACCTCGGTATAGTATACAGTGTGTACGGTACTATAGTGTCACCTCGGTATAGTATACAGTACAGTACTATAGTCACCTCGGTATAGTATACAGTGTGTACAGTACTATAGTCACCTCGGTATAGTATACAGTGTGTACAGTACTATAGTCACCTCGGTATAGTATACAGTGTGTACAGTACTATAGTCACCTCGGTATAGTATACAGTGTGTACAGTACTATAGTCACCTCGGTATAGTATACAGTGTGTACAGTACTATAGTCACCTCGGTATAGTATACAGTGTGTACAGTACTATAGTCACCTCGGTATAGTATACAGTGTGTACAGTACTATATTCACCTCGGTATAGTATACAGTGTGTACAGTACTATAGTCACCTCGGTATAGTATACAGTGTGTACAGTACTATAGCCACCTCGGTATAGTATACAGTGTATACGGTACTATAGTCACCTCGGTATAGTATACAGTGTGTACAGTACTATAGTCACCTCGGTATAGTATACAGTGTGTACGGTACTATAGTCACCTCGGTATAGTATACAGTGTGTACAGTACTATAGCCACCTCGGTATACAGTGTGTACAGTACTATAGTCACCTCGGTATAGTATACAGTGTGTACAGTACTATAGCCACCTCGGTATAGTATACAGTGTGTACGGTACTATAGTCACCTCGGTATAGTATACAGTGTGTACAGTACTATAGCCACCTCGGTATAGTATACAGTGTGTACAGTACTATAGCCACCTCGGTATAGTATACAGTGTGTACAGTACTATAGTGTCACCTCGGTATAGTATACAGTGTGTACAGTACTATAGTCACCTCGGTATAGTATACAGTGTGTACAGTACTATAGTCACCTCGGTATACAGTGTGTACAGTACTATAGTCACCTCGGTATAGTATACAGTGTGTACGGTACTATAGCCACCTCGGTATAGTATACAGTGTGTACAGTACTATAGTCACCTCGGTATAGTATACAGTGTGTACAGTACTATAGTCACCTCGGTATAGTATACAGTGTGTACAGTACTATAGTCACCTCGGTATACAGTGTGTACAGTACTATAGTCACCTCGGTATACAGTGTGTACAGTACTATAGTCACCTCGGTATAGTATACAGTGTGTACAGTACTATAGTCACCTCGGTATAGTATACAGTGTGTACAGTACTATAGTCACCTCGGTATAGTATACAGTGTGTACAGTACTATAGCCACCTCGGTATAGTATACAGTGTGTACAGTACTATAGTCACCTCGGTATAGTATACAGTATACAGTACTATAGCCACCTCGGTATAGTATACAGTGTGTACAGTACTATAGCCACCTCGGTATAGTATACAGTGTGTACAGTACTATAGTGTCACCTCGGTATAGTATACAGTGTGTACAGTACTATAGTCACCTCGGTATAGTATACAGTGTGTACAGTACTATAGTCACCTCGGTATAGTATACAGTGTGTACAGTACTATAGCCACCTCGGTATAGTATACAGTGTGTACAGTACTATAGCCACCTCGGTATAGTATACAGTGTGTACAGTACTATAGTCACCTCGGTATAGTATACAGTATACAGTACTATAGCCACCTCGGTATAGTATACAGTGTGTACAGTACTATAGCCACCTCGGTATAGTATACAGTGTGTACAGTACTATAGTCACCTCGGTATAGTATACAGTGTGTACAGTACTATAGTCACCTCGGTATAGTATACAGTGTGTACGGTACTATAGTGTCACCTCGGTATAGTATACAGGTACAGTACTATAGTCACCTCGGTATAGTATACAGTGTGTACAGTACTATAGTCACCTCGGTATAGTATACAGTGTGTACAGTACTATAGCCACCTCGGTATAGTATACAGTGTGTACAGTACTATAGCCACCTCGGTATAGTATACAGTGTGTACAGTACTATAGTCACCTCGGTATAGTATACAGTGTGTACAGTACTATAGTCACCTCGGTATAGTATACAGTGTGTACAGTACTATAGTCACCTCGGTATAGTATACAGTGTGTACAGTACTATAGCCACCTCGGTATAGTATACAGTGTGTACGGTACTATAGTCACCTCGGTATAGTATACAGTGTGTACAGTACTATAGTCACCTCGGTATAGTATACAGTGTGTACAGTACTATAGTCACCTCGGTATAGTATACAGTGTGTACAGTACTATAGCCACCTCGGTATAGTATACAGTGTGTACAGTACTATAGTCCACCTCGGTATAGTATACAGTGTGTACAGTACTATAGTCACCTCGGTATAGTATACAGTAGTACAGTACTATAGTCACCTCGGTATAGTATACAGTGTGTACAGTACTATAGTCACCTCGGTATAGTATACAGTGTGTACAGTACTATAGTCACCTCGGTATAGTATACAGTGTGTACAGTACTATAGTCACCTCGGTATAGTATACAGTGTGTACAGTACTATAGCCACCTCGGTATAGTATACAGTGTGTACAGTACTATAGCCACCTCGGTATAGTATACAGTGTGTACAGTACTATAGTGTCACCTCGGTATAGTATACAGTGTGTACAGTACTATAGCCACCTCGGTATAGTATACAGTGTGTACAGTACTATAGCCACCTCGGTATAGTATACAGTGTGTACAGTACTATAGTCACCTCGGTATAGTATACAGTGTGTACAGTACTATAGTCACATCGGTATAGTATACAGTGTGTACAGTACTATAGTCACCTCGGTATAGTATACAGTGTGTACAGTACTATAGCCACCTCGGTATAGTATACAGTGTGTACAGTACTATAGTCACCTCGGTATAGTATACAGTGTGTACAGTACTATAGTCACCTCGGTATTACAGTGTGTACAGTACTATAGTCACCTCGGTATAGTATACAGTGTGTACAGTACTATAGCCACCTCGGTATAGTATACAGTGTGTACAGTACTATAGTCACCTCGGTATAGTATACAGTGTGTACAGTACTATAGTCACCTCGGTATAGTATACAGTGTGTACAGTACTATAGTCACCTCGGTATACAGTGTGTACAGTACTATAGTCACCTCGGTATAGTATACAGTGTGTACAGTACTATAGTCACCTCGGTATAGTATACAGTGTGTACAGTACTATAGCCACCTCGGTATAGTATACAGTGTGTACAGTACTATAGTCACCTCGGTATAGTATACAGTGTGTACAGTACTATAGTCACCTCGGTATAGTATACAGTGTGTACAGTACTATAGTCACCTCGGTATAGTATACAGTGTGTACAGTACTATAGTCACCTCGGTATAGTATACAGTGTGTACGGTACTATAGTCACCTCGGTAT
>OZ025242.1:29274771-29407271 GCA_964019155.1 Osedax fenrisi
TACCACCGTAGTGTACAGTACTATAGTCACCTCGGTATAGTATACAGTGTGTACAGTACTATAGTCATCTCGGTATAGTATACAAGTGTGTACAAGTACTATAGTCACCTCGGTATAGTCATACAGTGTGTACAGTACTATAGTCAACCCTCGGTATAGTATACAGTGTTGTACAGTACTATAGTCACCTCGGTATAGTATACAGTGTGTACAGTACTATAGTCCACCTCGGTATAGTATACAGTGTGTACAGTACTATAGTCACCTCGGTATAGTACTACAGTGTGTACAGTACTATAGTCACCTCGGTATAGTATACAGTGTGTACAGTACTATAGGCCACTCGGTATAGTATACAGTGTGTACAGTACTATAGTCACCTCGGTATAGTATACAGTGTGTACAGTACTATAGTCACCTCGGTATAGTATACAGTGTGTACAGTACTATAGTCACCTCGGTATAGTATACAGTGTGTACAGTACTATAGCCACCTCGGTATAGTATACAGTGTGTACAGTACTATAGTCACCTCGGTATAGTATACAGTGTGTACAGTACTATAGTCACCTCGGTATAGTATACAGTGTTGTACAGTACTATAGTCACCTCGGTATAGTATACAGTGTGTACAGTACTATAGCCACCTCGGTATAGTATACAGTGTGTACAGTACTATAGTCACCTCGGTATAGTATACAGTGTGTACAGTACTATAGTCACCTCGGTATAGTATACAGTGTGTACAGTACTATAGTCACCTCGGTATAGTATACAGTGTGTACAGTACTATAGTCACCTCGGTATAGTAGTGTACAGTACTATAGTCACCTCGGTATAGTATACAGTGTGTACAGTTACTATAGTCCACCTCGGTATAGTATACAGTGTGTACGGTACTATAGTCACCTCGGTTAGTATACAGTGTGTACAGTACTATAGCCACCTCGGTATAGTATACAGTGTGTACAGTACTATAGCCACCTCGGTATAGTATACAGTGTGTACAGTACTATAGTCACCTCGGTATAGTATACAGTGTGTACAGTACTATAGTCACCTCGGTATAGTATACAGTGTGTACAGTACTATAGTCACCTCGGTATAGTATACAGTGTGTACAGTACTATAGTCCACCTCGGTATAGTATACAGTGTGTACAGTACTATAGCCACCTCGGTATAGTATACAGTGTGTACAGTACTATAGTCACCTCGGTATAGTATACAGTGTGTACAGTACTATAGTCACCTCGGTATAGTATACAGTGTGTACAGTACTATAGTCACCTCGGTATAGTATACAGTGTGTACAGTACTATAGCCACCTCGGTATAGTATACAGTGTGTACAGTACTATAGTCACCTCGGTATAGTATACAGTGTGTACAGTACTATAGTCACCTCGGTATAGTATACAGTGTGTACAGTACTATAGTCACCTCGGTATAGTATACAGTGTGTACAGTACTATAGTCACCTCGGTATAGTATACAGTGTGTACAGTACTATAGTCACCTCGGTATAGTATACAGTGTGTACAGTACTATAGTCACCTCGGTATAGTATACAGTGTGTACAGTACTATAGTCACCTCGGTATAGTATACAGTGTGTACAGTACTATAGCCACCTCGGTATAGTATACAGTGTGTACAGTACTATAGTCACCTCGGTATAGTATACAGTGTGTACAGTACTATAGTCACCTCGGTATAGTATACAGTGTGTACAGTACTATAGTCACCTCGGTATAGTATACAGTGTGTACAGTACTATAGTCACCTCGGTATAGTATACAGTGTGTACAGTACTATAGTCACCTCGGTATAGTATACAGTGTGTACAGTACTATAGCCACCTCGGTATAGTATACAGTGTGTACAGTACTATAGTCACCTCGGTATAGTATACAGTGTGTACAGTACTATAGTCACCTCGGTATAGTATACAGTGTGTACAGTACTATAGTCACCTCGGTATAGTATACAGTGTGTACAGTACTATAGCCACCTCGGTATAGTATACAGTGTGTACAGTACTATAGTCACCTCGGTATAGTATACAGTGTGTACAGTACTATAGTCCACCTCGGTATAGTATACAGTGTGTACAGTACTATAGTCACCTCGGTATAGTATACAGTGTGTACAGTACTATAGTCACCTCGGTATAGTATACAGTGTGTACAGTACTATAGTCACCTCGGTATAGTATACAGTGTGTACAGTACTATAGTCACCTCGACCTCGGTATACAGTGTGTACAGTACTATAGTCACCTCGGTATAGTATACAGTGTGTACAGTACTATAGTCACCTCGGTATAGTATACAGTGTGTACAGTACTATAGTCACCTCGGTATAGTATACAGTGTGTACAGTACTATAGTCACCTCGGTATAGTATACAGTGTGTACAGTACTATAGTCACCTCGGTATAGTATACAGTGTGTACAGTACTATAGTCACCTCGGTATAGTATACAGTGTGTACAGTACTATAGTCACCTCGGTATAGTATACAGTGTGTACAGTACTATAGTCACCTCGGTATAGTATACAGTGTGTACAGTACTATAGTCACCTCGGTATAGTATACAGTGTGTACAGTACTATAGTCACCTCGGTATAGTATACAGTGTGTACAGTACTATAGTCACCTCGGTATAGTATACAGTGTGTACAGTACTATAGCCACCTCGGTATAGTATACAGTGTGTACAGTACTATAGTCCACCTCGGTATAGTATACAGTGTGTACAGTACTATAGCCACCTCGGTATAGTATACAGTGTGTACAGTACTATAGTCACCTCGGTATAGTATACAGTGTGTACAGTACTATAGTCACCTCGGTATAGTATACAGTGTGTACAGTACTATTAGTCCACCTCGGTATAGTTATACAGTGTGTACAGTACTATAGTCCACCTCGGTATAGTATACAGTGTGTACAGTACTATAGTCACCTCGGTATAGTATACAGTGTGTACAGTACTATAGTCACCTCGGTATAGTATACAGTGTGTACAGTACTATAGTCACCTCGGTATAGTATACAGTGTGTACAGTACTATAGTCACCTCGTAGTATACAGTGTGTACAGTACTATAGTCACCTCGGTATAGTATACAGTGTGTACAGTACTATAGTCACCTCGGTATAGTATACAGTGTGTACAGTACTATAGTCACCTCGGTATAGTATACAGTGTGTACAGTACTATAGTCACCTCGGTATAGTATACAGTGTGTACAGTACTATAGCCACCTCGGTATAGTATACAGTGTGTACAGTACTATAGTCACCTCGGTATAGTATACAGTGTGTACAGTACTATAGTCACCTCGGTATAGTATACAGTGTGTACAGTACTATAGTCCACCTCGGTATAGTAATACAGTGTGTACAGTACTATAGCCACCTCGGTATAGTATACAGTGTGTACAGTACTATAGTCACCTCGGTATAGTATACAGTGTGTACAGTACTATAGTCACCTCGGTATAGTATACAGTGTGTTACAGTTACTATAGTCACCTCGGTATAGTATACAGTGTGTACAGTACTATAGTCACCTCGGTATAGTATACAGTGTGTACAGTACTATAGTCACCTCGGTATAGTATACAGTGTGTACAGTACTATAGCCACCTCGGTATAGTATACAGTGTGTACAGTACTATAGTCACCTCGGTATAGTATACAGTGTGTACAGTACTATAGTCACCTCGGTATAGTATACAGTGTGTACAGTACTATAGTCACCTCGGTATAGTATACAGTGTGTACAGTACTATAGTCACCTCGGTATAGTATACAGTGTGTACAGTACTATAGTCACCTCGTATAGTATACAGTGTGTACAGTACTATAGCCACCTCGGTATAGTATACAGTGTGTACAGTACTATAGTCACCTCGGTATAGTATACAGTGTGTACAGTACTATAGTCACCTCGGTATAGTATACAGTGTGTACAGTACTATAGCCACCTCGGTATAGTATACAGTGTGTACAGTACTATAGTCACCTCGGTATAGTATACAGTGTGTACAGTACTATAGTCACCTCGGTATAGTATACAGTGTGTACAGTACTATAGTCCACCTCGGTATAGTATACAGTGTGTACAAGTACTATAGCCACCTCGGTATAGTATACAGTGTGTACAGTACTATAGTCACCTCGGTATAGTATACAGTGTGTACAGTACTATAGTCACCTCGGTATAGTATACAGTGTGTACAGTACTATAGTCACCTCGGTATAGTATACAGTGTGTACAGTACTATAGTCACCTCGGTATAGTATACAGTGTGTACAGTACTATAGTCCACCTCGGTATAGTATACAGTGTGTACAGTACTATAGTCACCTCGGTATAGTATACAGTGTGTACAGTACTATAGTCACCTCGGTATAGTATACAGTGTGTACAGTACTATAGTCACCTCGGTATAGTATACAGTGTGTACAGTACTATAGTCACCTCGGTATAGTATACAGTGTGTACAGTACTATAGTCACCTCGGTATAGTATACAGTGTGTACAGTACTATAGTCACCTCGGTATAGTATACAGTGTGTACAGTACTATAGTCACCTCGGTATAGTATACAGTGTGTACAGTACTATAGTCACCTCGGTATAGTATACAGTGTGTACAGTACTATAGCCACCTCGGTATAGTATACAGTTGTGTACAGTACTATAGTCACCTCGGTATAGTATACAGTGTGTACAGTACTATAGTCACCTCGGTATAGTATACAGTGTGTACAGTACTATAGTCACCTCGGTATAGTATACAGTGTGTACAGTACTATAGTCACCTCGGTATAGTATACAGTGTGTACAGTACTATAGTCACCTCGGTATAGTATACAGTGTGTACAGTACTATAGTCCACCTCGGTATAGTATACAGTGTGTACAGTACTATAGTCACCTCGGTATAGTATACAGTGTGTACAGTACTATAGTCACCTCGGTATAGTATACAGTGTGTACAGTACTATAGTCACCTCGGTATAGTATACAGTGTGTACAGTACTATAGTCACCTCGGTATAGTATACAGTGTGTACAGTACTATAGTCACCTCGGTAGTATACAGTGTGTACAGTACTATAGCCACCTCGGTATAGTATACAGTGTGTACAGTACTATAGTCACCTCGGTATAGTATACAGTGTGTACAGTACTATAGCCACCTCGGTATAGTATACAGTGTGTACAGTACTATAGTCACCTCGGTATAGTATACAGTGTGTACAGTACTATAGTCACCTCGGTATAGTATACAGTGTGTACAGTACTATAGTCACCTCGGTATAGTATACAGTGTGTACAGTACTATAGTCACCTCGGTATAGTATACAGTGTGTACAGTACTATAGTCACCTCGGTATAGTATACAGTGTGTACAGTACTATAGTCCACCTCGGTATAGTATACAGTGTGTACAGTACTATAGTCCACCTCGGTATAGTATACAGTGTGTACAGTACTATAGTCACCTCGGTATAGTATACAGTGTGTACAGTACTAATAGTCCACCTCGGTATAGTATACAGTGTGTACAGTACTATAGCCACCTCGGTATAGTATACAGTGTGTACAGTACTATAGTCACCTCGGTATAGTATACAGTGTGTACAGTACTATAGTCACCTCGGTATAGTATACAGTGTGTACAGTACTATAGTCACCTCGGTATAGTATACAGTGTGTACAGTACTATAGTCACCTCGGTATAGTATACAGTGTGTACAGTACTATAGTCACCTCGGTATAGTATACAGTGTGTACAGTACTATAGTCACCTCGGTATAGTATACAGTGTGTACAGTACTATAGTCACCTCGGTATAGTATACAGTGTGTACAGTACTATAGCCACCTCGGTATAGTATACAGTGTGTACAGTACTATAGTCACCTCGGTATAGTATACAGTGTGTACAGTACTATAGTCACCTCGGTATAGTATACAGTGTGTACAGTACTATAGTCACCTCGGTATAGTATACAGTGTGTACAGTACTATAGTCACCTCGGTATAGTATACAGTGTGTACAGTACTATAGTCACCTCGGTATAGTATACAGTGTGTACAGTACTATAGTCACCTCGGTATAGTATACAGTGTGTACAGTACTATAGTCCACCTCGGTATAGTATACAGTGTGTACAGTACTATAGTGTCACCTCGGTATAGTATACAGTGTGTACAGTACTATAGCCACCTCGGTATAGTATACAGTGTGTACAGTACTATAGCTCACCTCGGTATAGTATACAGTGTGTACAGTACTATAGTCACCTCGGTATAGTATACAGTGTGTACAGGTACTATAGTCACCTCGGTATAGTATACAGTGTACAGTACTATAGTCACCTCGGTATAGTATACAGTGTGTACAGTACTATAGTCACCTCGGTATAGTATACAGTGTGTACAGTACTATAGTCACCTCGGTATAGTATACAGTGTGTACAGTACTATAGTCACCTCGGTATAGTATACAGTGTGTACAGTACTATAGCCACCTCGGTATAGTATACAGTGTGTACAGTACTATAGCCACCTCGGTATAGTATACAGTGTGTACAGTACTATAGTCACCTCGGTATAGTATACAGTGTGTACAGTACTATAGTCACCTCGGTATAGTATACAGTGTGTACAGTACTATAGTCACCTCGGTATAGTATACAGTGTGTACAGTACTATAGTCACCTCGGTATAGTATACAGTGTGTACAGTACTATAGTCACCTCGGTATAGTATACAGTGTGTACAGTACTATAGCCACCTCGGTATAGTATACAGTGTGTACAGTACTATAGTCACCTCGGTATAGTATACAGTGTGTACAGTACTATAGTCACCTCGGTATAGTATACAGTGTACAGTACTATAGTCACCTCGGTATAGTATACAGTGTGTACAGTACTATAGTCACCTCGGTATAGTATACAGTGTGTACAGTACTATAGTCACCTCGGTATAGTATACAGTGTGTACAGTACTATAGTCCACCTCGGTATAGTATACAGTGTGTACAGTACTATAGTCACCTCGGTATAGTATACAGTGTGTACAGTACTATAGTCACCTCGGTATAGTATACAGTGTGTACAGTACTATAGTCACCTCGGTATAGTATACAGTGTGTACAGTACTATATTCACCTCGGTATAGTATACAGTGTGTACAGTACTATAGTCACCTCGGTATAGTATACAGTGTGTACAGTACTATAGTCCACCTCGGTATAGTATACAGTGTAGTACAGGTACTATAGTCACCTCGGTATAGTATACAGTGTGTACAGTACTATAGTCACCTCGGTATAGTATACAGTGTGTACAGTACTATAGTCACCTCGGTATAGTATACAGTGTGTACAGTACTATAGTCCACCTCGGTATAGTATACAGTGTGTACAGTACTATAGTCACCTCGGTATAGTATACAGTGTGGTACAGTACTATAGTCACCTCGGTATAGTATACAGTGTGTACAGGTACTATAGTCACCTCGGTATAGTATACAGTGTGTACAGTACTATAGCCACCTCGGTATAGTATACAGTGTGTACAGTACTATAGTCACCTCGGTATAGTATACAGTGTGTACAGTACTATAGTCACCTCGGTATAGTATACAGTGTGTACAGTACTATAGTCACCTCGGTATAGTATACAGTGTGTACAGTACTATAGTCACCTCGGTAGTATACAGTGTGTACAGTACTATAGTCACCTCGGTATAGTATACAGTGTGTACGGTACTATAGCACCTCGGTATAGTATACAGTGTGTACAGTACTATAGTCACCTCGTATAGTATACAGTGTGTACAGTACTATAGTCACCTCGGTATAGTATACAGTGTGTACAGTACTATAGTCACCTCGGTTAGTACAGTGTGTACAGTACTATAGTCACCTCGGTATAGTATACAGTGTGTACAGTACTATAGTCACCTCGGTATAGTATACAGTGTGTACAGTACTATAGTCACCTCGGTATAGTATACAGTGTGTACAGTACTATAGTCACCTCGGTATAGTATACAGTGTGTACAGTACTATAGTCACCTCGGTATAGTATACAGTGTGTACAGTACTATAGTCACCTCGGTATAGTATACAGTGTGTACAGTACTATAGTCACCTCGGTATAGTATACAGTGTGTACAGTACTATAGCCACCTCGGTATAGTATACAGTGTGTACAGTACTATAGTGCACCTCGGTATAGTATACAGTGTGTACAGTACTATAGTCACCTCGGTATAGTATACAGTGTGTACAGTACTATAGTCACCTCGGTATAGTATACAGTGTGTACAGTACTATAGTCCACCTCGGTATAGTATACAGTGTGTACAGTACTATAGTCACCTCGGTATAGTATACAGTGTGTACAGTACTATAGTCACCTCGGTATAGTATACAGTGTGTACAGTACTATAGCCACCTCGTATAGTATACAGTGTGTACAGTACTATAGTCCACCTCGGTATAGTATACAGTGTGTACAGTACTATAGTCACCTCGGTATAGTATACAGTGTGTACAGTACTATAGTCACCTCGGTATAGTATACAGTGTGTACAGTACTATAGTGTCACCTCGTATAGTATACAGTGTACAGTACTATAGTCACCTCGGTATAGTATACAGTGTGTACAGTACTATAGTCACCTCGGTATAGTATACAGTGTGTACAGTACTATAGTCCACCTCGGTATAGTATACAGTGTGTACAGTACTATAGCCACCTCGGTATAGTATACAGTGTGTACAGTACTATAGTCACCTCGGTATAGTATACAGTGTGTACAGGTACTATAGTCACCTCGGTATAGTATACAGTGTGTACAGTACTATAGTCCACCTCGGTATAGTATACAGTGTGTACAGTACTATAGCCACCTCGGTATAGTATACAGTGTGTACAGTACTATAGTCACCTCGGTATAGTATACAGTGTGTACAGTACTATAGTCACCTCGGTATAGTATACAGTGTGTACAGTACTATAGTCACCTCGGTATAGTATACAGTGTGTACAGTACTATAGCCACCTCGGTATAGTATACAGTGTGTACAGTACTATAGCCACCTCGGTATAGTATACAGTGTGTACAGTACTATAGTCACCTCGGTATAGTATACAGTGTGTACAGTACTATAGTCACCTCGGTATAGTATACAGTGTGTACAGTACTATAGTCACCTCGGTATAGTATACAGTGTGTACAGTACTATAGTCACCTCGGTATAGTATACAGTGTGTACAGTACTATAGTCACCTCGGTATAGTATACAGTGTGTACAGTACTATAGTCCACCTCGGTATAGTATACAGTGTGTACAGTACTATAGTCACCTCGGTATAGTATACAGTGTGTACAGTACTATAGTCACCTCGGTATAGTATACAGTGTGTACAGTACTATAGCCACCTCGGTATAGTATACAGTGTGTACAGTACTATAGTCCACCTCGGTATAGTATACAGTGTGTACAGTACTATAGTCACCTCGGTATAGTATACAGTGTGTACAGTACTATAGTCACCTCGGTATAGTATACAGTGTGTACAGTACTATAGTCACCTCGGTATAGTATACAGTGTGTACAGTACTATAGTCACCTCGGTATAGTATACAGTGTGTACAGTACTATAGTCACCTCGGTATAGTATACAGTGTGTACAGTACTATAGTCACCTCGGTATACAGTGTGTACAGTACTATAGTCACCTCGGTATAGTATACAGTGTGTACAGTACTATAGCTCACCTCGGTATAGTATACAGTGTGTACAGTACTATAGTCACCTCGGTATAGTATACAGTGTGTACAGTACTATAGTCACCTCGGTATAGTATACAGTGTGTACAGTACTATAGTCACCTCGGTATAGTATACAGTGTGTACAGTACTATAGTCACCTCGGTATAGTATACAGTGTGTACAGTACTATAGTCACCTCGGTATAGTATACAGTGTGTACAGTACTATAGCCACCTCGGTATAGTATACAGTGTGTACAGTACTATAGTCACCTCGGTATAGTATACAGTGTGTACAGTACTATAGTCACCTCGGTATAGTATACAGTGTGTACAGTACTATAGTTCACCTCGGTATAGTATACAGTGTGTACAGTACTATAGTCACCTCGGTATAGTATACAGTGTGTACAGTACTATAGTCACCTCGGTATAGTATACAGTGTGTACAGTACTATAGTCACCTCGGTATAGTATACAGTGTGTACAGGTACTATAGTCACCTCGGTATAGTATACAGTGTGTACAGTACTATAGTCACCTCGGTATAGTATACAGTGTGTACAGTACTATAGTCACCTCGGTATAGTATACAGTGTGTACAGGTACTATAGTCCACCTCGGTATAGTATACAGTGTGTACAGTACTATAGTCACCTCGGTATAGTATACAGTGTGTACAGTACTATAGTCACCTCGGTATAGTATACAGTGTGTACAGTACTATAGTCACCTCGGTATAGTATACAGTGTGTACAGGTACTATAGTCACCTCGGTATAGTATACAGTGTGTACAGTACTATAGTCACCTCGGTATAGTATACAGTGTGTACAGTACTATAGTCACCTCGGTATAGTATACAGTGTGTACTGTACTATAGTCCACCTCGGTATAGTATACAGTGTGTACAGTACTATAGTCACCTCGGTATAGTATACAGTGTGTACAGTACTATAGTCACCTCGGTATAGTATACAGTGTGTACAGTACTATAGTCACCTCGGTATAGTATACAGTGTGTACAGTACTATAGTCACCTCGGTATAGTATACAGTGTGTACAGTACTATAGTCACCTCGGTATAGTATACAGTGTGTACAGGTACTATAGTCACCTCGGTATAGTATACAGTGTGTACAGTACTATAGTCACCTCGGTATAGTATACAGTGTGTACAGTACTATAGCCACCTCGGTATAGTATACAGTGTGTACAGGTACTATAGTCACCTCGGTATAGTATACAGTGTGTACAGTACTATAGTCACCTCGGTATAGTATACAGTGTGTACGAGTACTATAGTCACCTCGGTATAGTATACAGTGTGTACAGTACTATAGCCACCTCGGTATAGTATACAGTGTGTACAGTACTATAGTCCACCTCGGTATAGTATACAGTGTGTACAGTACTATAGCCACCTCGGTAATTAGTATACAGTGTGTACAGTACTATAGTCACCTCGGTATAGTATACAGTGTGTACAGTACTATAGTCACCTCGGTATAGTATACAGTGTGTACAGTACTATAGTCACCTCGGTTATACAGTGTGTACAGTACTATAGTCACCTCGGTATAGTATACAGTGTGTACAGGTACTATAGTCACCTCGGTATAGTATACAGTGTGTACAGTACTATAGTCACCTCGGTATAGTATACAGTGTGTACAGTACTATAGTCACCTCGGTATAGTATACAGTGTGTACAGTACTATAGCCACCTCGGTATAGTATACAGTGTGTACAGTACTATAGTCACCTCGGTATAGTATACAGTGTGTACGGTACTATAGTCACCTCGGTATAGTATACAGTGTGTACAGTACTATAGCCACCTCGGTATAGTATACAGTGTGTACAGTACTATAGTCACCTCGGTATAGTATACAGTGTGTACGGTACTATAGCCACCTCGGTATAGTATACAGTGTGTACGGTACTATAGTCACCTCGGTATAGTATACAGTGTGTACAGTACTATAGCCACCTCGGTATAGTATACAGTGTGTACAGTACTATAGTCACCTCGGTATAGTATACAGTACTATAGTCACCTCGGTATAGTATACAGTGTGTACAGTACTATAGTCACCTCGGTATAGTATACAGTGTGTACAGTACTATAGCCACCTCGGTATAGTATACAGTGTGTACAGTACTATAGTCACCTCGGTATAGTATACAGTGTGTACAGTACTATAGCCACCTCGGTATAGTATACAGTGTGTACAGTACTATAGTCACCTCGGTATAGTATACAGTGTGTACAGTACTATAGTCACCTCGGTATAGTATACAGTGTGTACAGTACTATAGCCACCTCGGTATAGTATACAGTGTGTACAGTACTATAGTCACCTCGGTATAGTATACAGTACAGTACTATAGCCACCTCGGTATAGTATACAGTGTGTACGGTACTATAGCCACCTCGGTATAGTATACAGTGTGTACAGTACTATAGTGTCACCTCGGTATAGTATACAGTGTGTACAGTACTATAGTCACCTCGGTATAGTATACAGTGTGTACAGTACTATAGCCACCTCGGTATACAGTGTGTACAGTACTATAGTCACCTCGGTATAGTATACAGTGTGTACAGTACTATAGTCACCTCGGTATAGTATACAGTGTGTACAGTACTATAGCCACCTCGGTATAGTATACAGTGTGTACAGTACTATAGCCACCTCGGTATAGTATACAGTGTGTACAGTACTATAGCCACCTCGGTATAGTATACAGTGTGTGTACATTACTATAGTCACCTCGGTATAGTATACAGTGTGTACAGTACTATAGTCACCTCGGTATAGTATACAGTGTGTACAGTACTATAGCCACCTCGGTATAGTATACAGTGTGTACAGTACTATAGTCACCTCGGTATAGTATACAGTGTGTACAGTACTATAGCCACCTCGGTATAGTATACAGTGTGTACAGTACTATAGTCACCTCGGTATAGTATACAGTGTGTACAGTACTATAGTCACCTCGGTATAGTATACAGTGTGTACAGTACTATAGTCACCTCGGTATACAGTGTGTACAGTACTATAGTCACCTCGGTATAGTATACAGTGTGTACAGTACTATAGTCACCTCGGTATAGTATACAGTGTGTACAGTACTATAGTCACCTCGGTATAGTATACAGTGTGTACAGTACTATAGTCACCTCGGTATAGTATACAGTGTGTACAGTACTATAGTCACCTCGGTATAGTATACAGTGTGTACGGTACTATAGCCACCTCGGTATAGTATACAGTGTGTACAGTACTATAGTCACCTCGGTATAGTATACAGTGTGTACAGTACTATAGTCACCTCGGTATAGTATACAGTGTGTACAGTACTATAGCCACCTCGGTATAGTATACAGTGTGTACAGTACTATAGCCACCTCGGTATAGTATACAGTGTGTACAGTACTATAGTCACCTCGGTATAGTATACAGTGTGTACAGTACTATAGTCACCTCGGTATAGTATACAGTGTGTACAGTACTATAGTCACCTCGGTATAGTATACAGTGTGTACAGTACTATAGCCACCTCGGTATAGTATACAGTGTGTACGGTACTATAGTCACCTCGGTATAGTATACAGTGTGTACAGTACTATAGCCACCTCGGTATAGTATACAGTGTGTACAGTACTATAGTCACCTCGGTATAGTATACAGTGTGTACAGTACTATAGCCACCTCGGTATACAGTGTGTACGGTACTATAGTCACCTCGGTATAGTATACAGTGTGTACAGTACTATAGCCACCTCGGTATAGTATACAGTGTGTACAGTACTATAGCCACCTCGGTATAGTATACAGTGTGTACAGTACTATAGTCACCTCGGTATAGTATACAGTGTGTACAGTACTATAGTCACCTCGGTATAGTATACAGTGTGTACAGTACTATAGTCACCTCGGTATACAGTGTGTACAGTACTATAGCCACCTCGGTATAGTATACAGTGTGTACAGTACTATAGTCACCTCGGTATAGTATACAGTGTGTACAGTACTATAGTCACCTCGGTATAGTATACAGTGTGTACAGTACTATAGCCACCTCGGTATAGTATACAGTGTGTACAGTACTATAGTCACCTCGGTATAGTATACAGTGTGTACAGTACTATAGTCACCTCGGTATAGTATACAGTGTGTACAGTACTATAGTCACCTCGGTATAGTATACAGTGTGTACGGTACTATAGTCACCTCGGTATAGTATACAGTGTGTACAGTACTATAGCCACCTCGGTATAGTATACAGTGTGTACGGTACTATAGTCACCTCGGTATAGTATACAGTGTGTACAGTACTATAGTCACCTCGGTATAGTATACAGTGTGTACAGTACTATAGTCACCTCGGTATAGTATACAGTACAGTACTATAGTCACCTCGGTATAGTATACAGTGTGTACAGTACTATAGTCACCTCGGTATACAGTGTGTACAGTACTATAGTCACCTCGGTATAGTATACAGTGTGTACGGTACTATAGTCACCTCGGTATAGTATACAGTGTGTACAGTACTATAGTCACCTCGGTATAGTATACAGTGTGTACAGTACTATAGTCACCTCGGTATAGTATACAGTGTGTACGGTACTATAGTCACCTCGGTATAGTATACAGTGTGTACAGTACTATAGTCACCTCGGTATAGTATACAGTGTGTACAGTACTATAGTCACCTCGGTATAGTATACAGTGTGTACAGTACTATAGCCACCTCGGTATACAGTGTGTACGGTACTATAGTCACCTCGGTATAGTATACAGTGTGTACAGTACTATAGCCACCTCGGTATAGTATACAGTGTGTACAGTACTATAGCCACCTCGGTATACAGTGTGTACAGTACTATAGTCACCTCGGTATAGTATACAGTGTGTACAGTACTATAGTGTCACCTCGGTATAGTATACAGTGTGTACAGTACTATAGTCACCTCGGTATAGTATACAGTGTGTACAGTACTATAGCCACCTCGGTATACAGTGTGTACGGTACTATAGTCACCTCGGTATAGTATACAGTGTGTACAGTACTATAGCCACCTCGGTATAGTATACAGTGTGTACAGTACTATAGCCACCTCGGTATACAGTGTGTACAGTACTATAGTCACCTCGGTATAGTATACAGTGTGTACAGTACTATAGTGTCACCTCGGTATAGTATACAGTGTGTACGGTACTATAGTCACCTCGGTATAGTATACAGTGTGTACAGTACTATAGTCACCTCGGTATAGTATACAGTGTGTACAGTACTATAGTCACCTCGGTATACAGTGTGTACAGTACTATAGTCACCTCGGTATAGTATACAGTGTGTACAGTACTATAGCCACCTCGGTATAGTATACAGTGTGTACAGTACTATAGTCACCTCGGTATAGTATACAGTGTGTACGGTACTATAGTCACCTCGGTATAGTATACAGTGTGTACAGTACTATAGTCACCTCGGTATAGTATACAGTGTGTACAGTACTATAGCCACCTCGGTATAGTATACAGTGTGTACAGTACTATAGTGTCACCTCGGTATAGTATACAGTGTGTACAGTACTATAGCCACCTCGGTATAGTATACAGTGTGTACAGTACTATAGTCACCTCGGTATACAGTGTGTACGGTACTATAGTCACCTCGGTATAGTATACAGTGTGTACAGACTATAGCCACCTCGGTATAGTATACAGTGTGTACAGTACTATAGTCACCTCGGTATAGTATACAGTGTGTACGGTACTATAGTCACCTCGGTATAGTATACAGTGTGTACAGTACTATAGCCACCTCGGTATAGTATACAGTGTGTACAGTACTATAGTCACCTCGGTATAGTATACAGTGTACAGTACTATAGTCACCTCGGTATAGTATACAGTGTGTACAGTACTATAGCCACCTCGGTATAGTATACAGTGTGTACAGTACTATAGTCACCTCGGTATAGTATACAGTGTGTACAGTACTATAGTCACCTCGGTATAGTATACAGTGTGTACAGTACTATAGTCACCTCGGTATAGTATACAGTGTACAGTACTATAGTCACCTCGGTATAGTATACAGTGTGTACAGTACTATAGTCACCTCGGTATAGTATACAGTGTGTACGGTACTATAGTCATCTAGGTATAGTATACAGTGTGTACAGTACTATAGTCACCTCGGTATAGTATACAGTGTGTACAGTACTATAGCCACCTCGGTATAGTATACAGTGTGTACAGTACTATAGTCACCTCGGTATACAGTGTGTACAGTACTATAGTCACCTCGGTATAGTATACAGTGTGTACAGTACTATAGTCACCTCGGTATAGTATACAGTGTGTACAGTACTATAGTCACCTCGGTATAGTATACAGTATACAGTACTATAGCCACCTCGGTATAGTATACAGTGTGTACAGTACTATAGCCACCTCGGTATAGTATACAGTGTGTACAGTACTATAGTGTCACCTCGGTATAGTATACAGTGTGTACAGTACTATAGCCACCTCGGTATAGTATACAGTGTGTACAGTACTATAGCCACCTCGGTATAGTATACAGTGTGTACAGTACTATAGTCACCTCGGTATAGTATACAGTGTGTACGGTACTATAGTGTCACCTCGGTATAGTATACAGTACAGTACTATAGTCACCTCGGTATAGTATACAGTGTGTACAGTACTATAGTCACCTCGGTATAGTATACAGTGTGTACAGTACTATAGCCACCTCGGTATAGTATACAGTGTGTACAGTACTATAGCCACCTCGGTATAGTATACAGTGTGTACAGTACTATAGTCACCTCGGTATAGTATACAGTGTGTACGGTACTATAGTCACCTCGGTATAGTATACAGTGTGTACAGTACTATAGTCACCTCGGTATAGTATACAGTGTGTACAGTACTATAGCCACCTCGGTATAGTATACAGTGTGTACGGTACTATAGTCACCTCGGTATAGTATACAGTGTGTACAGTACTATAGTCACCTCGGTATAGTATACAGTGTGTACAGTACTATAGTCACCTCGGTATAGTATACAGTGTGTACAGTACTATAGCCACCTCGGTATAGTATACAGTGTGTACAGTACTATAGCCACCTCGGTATAGTATACAGTGTGTACAGTACTATAGTCACCTCGGTATAGTATACAGTATACAGTACTATAGTCACCTCGGTATAGTATACAGTGTGTACAGTACTATAGTCACCTCGGTATAGTATACAGTGTGTACAGTACTATAGTCACCTCGGTATAGTATACAGTGTGTACAGTACTATAGTCACCTCGGTATAGTATACAGTGTGTACAGTACTATAGCCACCTCGGTATAGTATACAGTGTGTACAGT
Organism: Osedax fenrisi; assembly: GCA_964019155.1. NCBI lineage: Eukaryota > Metazoa > Annelida > Polychaeta > Sabellida > Siboglinidae > Osedax > Osedax fenrisi. Next base: position 29,291,998 of record OZ025242.1, read on the forward strand.
ACTATAGCCACCTCGGTATAGTATACAGTGTGTACAGTACTATAGTGTCACCTCGGTATAGTATACAGTGTGTACAGTACTATAGCCACCTCGGTATAGTATACAGTGTGTACAGTACTATAGCCACCTCGGTATAGTATACAGTGTGTACAGTACTATAGTCACCTCGGTATAGTATACAGTGTGTACAGTACTATAGTCACATCGGTATAGTATACAGTGTGTACAGTACTATAGTCACCTCGGTATAGTATACAGTGTGTACAGTACTATAGCCACCTCGGTATAGTATACAGTGTGTACAGTACTATAGTCACCTCGGTATAGTATACAGTGTGTACAGTACTATAGTCACCTCGGTATACAGTGTGTACAGTACTATAGTCACCTCGGTATAGTATACAGTGTGTACGGTACTATAGTCACCTCGGTAAAGTATACAGTGTGTACAGTACTATAGTCACCTCGGTATAGTATACAGTGTGTACAGTACTATAGTCACCTCGGTATAGTATACAGTGTGTACAGTACTATAGTCACCTCGGTATAGTATACAGTGTGTACAGTACTATAGCCACCTCGGTATAGTATACAGTGTGTACAGTACTATAGTCACCTCGGTATAGTATACAGTGTGTACAGTACTATAGCCACCTCGGTATAGTATACAGTGTATACAGTACTATAGTCACCTCGGTATAGTATACAGTGTGTACAGTACTATAGTCACCTCGGTATACAGTGTGTACAGTACTATAGTCACCTCGGTATAGTATACAGTACAGTACTATAGTCACCTCGGTATAGTATACAGTGTGTACAGTACTATAGTCACCTCGGTATAGTATACAGTGTATACAGTACTATAGTCACCTCGGTATAGTATACAGTGTGTACAGTACTATAGCCACCTCGGTATAGTATACAGTGTGTACAGTACTATAGTCACCTCGGTATAGTATACAGTGTGTACAGTACTATAGTCACCTCGGTATAGTATACAGTACAGTACTATAGTCACCTCGGTATAGTATACAGTGTGTACAGTACTATAGTCACCTCGGTATAGTATACAGTGTGTACAGTACTATAGTCACCTCGGTATAGTATACAGTGTGTACAGTACTATAGTCACCTCGGTATAGTATACAGTACAGTACTATAGTCACCTCGGTATAGTATACAGTGTATACAGTACTATAGTCACCTCGGTATAGTATACAGTGTGTACAGTACTATAGCCACCTCGGTATAGTATACAGTGTGTACAGTACTATAGTCACCTCGGTATAGTATACAGTGTGTACAGTACTATAGTCACCTCGGTATAGTATACAGTGTGTACAGTACTATAGTCACCTCGGTATAGTATACAGTGTGTACAGTACTATAGTCACCTCGGTATAGTATACAGTGTGTACAGTACTATAGTCACCTCGGTATAGTATACAGTGTGTACAGTACTATAGTCACCTCGGTATACAGTGTGTACGGTACTATAGCCACCTCGGTATAGTATACAGTGTGTACAGTACTATAGTCACCTCGGTATAGTATACAGTGTGTACAGTACTATAGTCACCTCGGTATAGTATACAGTGTGTACAGTACTATAGCCACCTCGGTATAGTATACAGTGTGTACAGTACTATAGTCACCTCGGTATAGTATACAGTGTGTACAGTACTATAGCCACCTCGGTATAGTATACAGTGTGTACAGTACTATAGTCACCTCGGTATAGTATACAGTGTGTACAGTACTATAGTCACCTCGGTATAGTATACAGTGTGTACAGTACTATAGTCACCTCGGTATAGTATACAGTGTGTACAGTACTATAGCCACCTCGGTATAGTATACAGTGTGTACAGTACTATAGTCACCTCGGTATAGTATACAGTGTGTACAGTACTATAGTCACCTCGGTATAGTATACAGTGTGTACAGTACTATAGTCACCTCGGTATAGTATACAGTGTGTACAGTACTATAGTCACCTCGGTATAGTATACAGTGTGTACAGTACTATAGTCACCTCGGTATAGTATACAGTGTGTACAGTACTATAGTCACCTCGGTATAGTATACAGTGTGTACAGTACTATAGTCACCTCGGTATAGTATACAGTGTGTACGGTACTATAGTCACCTCGGTATAGTATACAGTGTGTACAGTACTATAGCCACCTCGGTATACAGTGTGTACAGTACTATAGTCACCTCGGTATAGTATACAGTGTGTACAGTACTATAGTCACCTCGGTATAGTATACAGTGTGTACAGTACTATAGTCACCTCGGTATAGTATACAGTGTGTACAGTACTATAGCCACCTCGGTATAGTATACAGTGTGTGTACAGTACTATAGCCACCTCGGTATAGTATACAGTGTGTACGGTACTATAGCCACCTCGGTATAGTATACAGTGTGTACGGTACTATAGCCACCTCGGTATACAGTGTGTACAGTACTATAGTCACCTCGGTATAGTATACAGTGTGTACAGTACTATAGTCACCTCGGTATACAGTGTGTACAGTACTATAGTCACCTCGGTATAGTATACAGTGTGTACAGTACTATAGTCACCTCGGTATAGTATACAGTGTGTACAGTACTATAGTCACCTCGGTATAGTATACAGTGTGTACAGTACTATAGTCACCTCGGTATAGTATACAGTGTGTACAGTACTATAGTCACCTCGGTATAGTATACAGTGTGTACAGTACTATAGTCACCTCGGTATACAGTGTGTACAGTACTATAGTCACCTCGGTATACAGTGTGTACAGTACTATAGTCACCTCGGTATAGTATACAGTGTGTACAGTACTATAGTCACCTCGGTATAGTATACAGTGTGTACAGTACTATAGCCACCTCGGTATAGTATACAGTGTGTACAGTACTATAGTCACCTCGGTATAGTATACAGTGTGTACAGTACTATAGTCACCTCGGTATAGTATACAGTGTGTACAGTACTATAGCCACCTCGGTATAGTATACAGTGTATACAGTACTATAGCCACCTCGGTATAGTATACAGTGTGTACAGTACTATAGTCACCTCGGTATAGTATACAGTGTGTACAGTACTATAGTCACCTCGGTATACAGTGTGTACAGTACTATAGTCACCTCGGTATAGTATACAGTGTGTACAGTACTATAGTCACCTCGGTATACAGTGTGTACAGTACTATAGCCACCTCGGTATAGTATACAGTGTGTACAGTACTATAGTCACCTCGGTATAGTATACAGTGTGTACAGTACTATAGCCACCTCGGTATAGTATACAGTGTGTACAGTACTATAGTCACCTCGGTATAGTATACAGTGTGTACGGTACTATAGCCACCTCGGTATAGTATACAGTGTGTACAGTACTATAGTCACCTCGGTATAGTATACAGTGTGTACAGTACTATAGCCACCTCGGTATAGTATACAGTGTGTACAGTACTATAGCCACCTCGGTATAGTATACAGTGTGTACAGTACTATAGTCACCTCGGTATAGTATACAGTGTGTACAGTACTATAGTCACCTCGGTATAGTATACAGTGTGTACAGTACTATAGTCACCTCGGTATACAGTGTGTACAGTACTATAGTCACCTCGGTATAGTATACAGTGTGTACAGTACTATAGTCACCTCGGTATACAGTGTGTACAGTACTATAGCCACCTCGGTATAGTATACAGTGTGTACAGTACTATAGCCACCTCGGTATAGTATACAGTGTGTACAGTACTATAGTCACCTCGGTATAGTATACAGTGTGTACAGTACTATAGTCACCTCGGTATAGTATACAGTGTATACAGTACTATAGTCACCTCGGTATAGTATACAGTGTGTACAGTACTATAGCCACCTCGGTATAGTATACAGTGTGTACAGTACTATAGTCACCTCGGTATAGTATACAGTGTGTACAGTACTATAGTCACCTCGGTATACAGTGTGTACAGTACTATAGTCACCTCGGTATAGTATACAGTGTGTACAGTACTATAGTCACCTCGGTATACAGTGTGTACAGTACTATAGTCACCTCGGTATAGTATACAGTGTGTACAGTACTATAGCCACCTCGGTATAGTATACAGTGTATACAGTACTATAGTCACCTCGGTATAGTATACAGTGTGTACAGTACTATAGTCACCTCGGTATAGTATACAGTGTGTACAGTACTATAGTCACCTCGGTATAGTATACAGTGTGTACAGTACTATAGTCACCTCGGTATACAGTGTGTACAGTACTATAGTCACCTCGGTATAGTATACAGTGTGTACAGTACTATAGTCACCTCGGTATACAGTGTGTACAGTACTATAGCCACCTCGGTATAGTATACAGTGTGTACGGTACTATAGTCACCTCGGTATAGTATACAGTGTGTACAGTACTATAGTCACCTCGGTATAGTATACAGTGTGTACAGTACTATAGCCACCTCGGTATAGTATACAGTGTGTACAGTACTATAGTCACCTCGGTATAGTATACAGTGTGTACAGTACTATAGTCACCTCGGTATAGTATACAGTGTGTACAGTACTATAGTCACCTCGGTATAGTATACAGTGTGTACAGTACTATAGCCACCTCGGTATAGTATACAGTGTGTACAGTACTATAGTCACCTCGGTATAGTATACAGTGTGTACAGTACTATAGTGTCACCTCGGTATACAGTGTGTACAGTACTATAGTCACCTCGGTATAGTATACAGTGTGTACAGTACTATAGTCACCTCGGTATAGTATACAGTGTGTACGGTACTATAGCCACCTCGGTATAGTATACAGTGTGTACAGTACTATAGTCACCTCGGTATAGTATACAGTGTGTACAGTACTATAGTCACCTCGGTATAGTATACAGTGTGTACAGTACTATAGCCACCTCGGTATAGTATACAGTGTGTACAGTACTATAGTCACCTCGGTATAGTATACAGTGTGTACAGTACTATAGTCACCTCGGTATAGTATACAGTGTGTACAGTACTATAGCCACCTCGGTATAGTATACAGTGTGTACAGTACTATAGTCACCTCGGTATAGTATACAGTGTGTACAGTACTATAGTCACCTCGGTATAGTATACAGTGTGTACAGTACTATAGCCACCTCGGTATAGTATACAGTGTGTACAGTACTATAGTCACCTCGGTATAGTATACAGTGTGTACAGTACTATAGCCACCTCGGTATAGTATACAGTGTGTACAGTACTATAGCCACCTCGGTATAGTATACAGTGTGTACAGTACTATAGTCACCTCGGTATAGTATACAGTGTGTACAGTACTATAGTCACCTCGGTATAGTATACAGTGTGTACAGTACTATAGTCACCTCGGTATAGTATACAGTGTGTACAGTACTATAGTCACCTCGGTATAGTATACAGTGTGTACAGTACTATAGTCACCTCGGTATAGTATACAGTGTGTACAGTACTATAGTCACCTCGGTATAGTATACAGTGTGTACGGTACTATAGCCACCTCGGTATACAGTGTGTACAGTACTATAGTCACCTCGGTATAGTATACAGTGTGTACAGTACTATAGTCACCTCGGTATACAGTGTGTACAGTACTATAGTCACCTCGGTATAGTATACAGTGTGTACAGTACTATAGTCACCTCGGTATAGTATACAGTGTGTACAGTACTATAGTCACCTCGGTATAGTATACAGTGTGTACAGTACTATAGCCACCTCGGTATAGTATACAGTGTGTACAGTACTATAGTCACCTCGGTATAGTATACAGTGTGTACAGTACTATAGCCACCTCGGTATAGTATACAGTGTGTACAGTACTATAGCCACCTCGGTATAGTATACAGTGTGTACAGTACTATAGTCACCTCGGTATAGTATACAGTGTGTACAGTACTATAGCCACCTCGGTATAGTATACAGTGTGTGTACAGTACTATAGCCACCTCGGTATAGTATACAGTGTGTACAGTACTATAGTCACCTCGGTATAGTATACAGTGTGTACAGTACTATAGTCACCTCGGTATAGTATACAGTGTGTACGGTACTATAGTCACCTCGGTATAGTATACAGTGTGTACAGTACTATAGCCACCTCGGTATACAGTGTGTACAGTACTATAGTCACCTCGGTATAGTATACAGTGTGTACAGTACTATAGTCACCTCGGTATAGTATACAGTGTGTACAGTACTATAGCCACCTCGGTATAGTATACAGTGTGTACAGTACTATAGTCACCTCGGTATAGTATACAGTGTGTACAGTACTATAGTCACCTCGGTATAGTATACAGTGTGTACAGTACTATAGTCACCTCGGTATAGTATACAGTGTGTACAGTACTATAGCCACCTCGGTATAGTATACAGTGTGTACAGTACTATAGTCACCTCGGTATAGTATACAGTGTGTACAGTACTATAGTCACCTCGGTATAGTATACAGTGTGTACAGTACTATAGTCACCTCGGTATAGTATACAGTGTGTACAGTACTATAGTCACCTCGGTATAGTATACAGTGTGTACAGTACTATAGTCACCTCGGTATAGTATACAGTGTGTACAGTACTATAGTCACCTCGGTATAGTATACAGTGTGTACGGTACTATAGCCACCTCGGTATACAGTGTGTACAGTACTATAGTCACCTCGGTATAGTATACAGTGTGTACAGTACTATAGTCACCTCGGTATACAGTGTGTACAGTACTATAGTCACCTCGGTATAGTATACAGTGTGTACAGTACTATAGTCACCTCGGTATAGTATACAGTGTGTACAGTACTATAGTCACCTCGGTATAGTATACAGTGTGTACAGTACTATAGTCACCTCGGTATAGTATACAGTGTGTACAGTACTATAGTCACCTCGGTATACAGTGTGTACAGTACTATAGTCACCTCGGTATAGTATACAGTGTGTACAGTACTATAGTCACCTCGGTATAGTATACAGTGTGTACAGTACTATAGCCACCTCGGTATAGTATACAGTGTGTACAGTACTATAGTCACCTCGGTATAGTATACAGTGTGTACAGTACTATAGTCACCTCGGTATAGTATACAGTGTGTACAGTACTATAGCCACCTCGGTATAGTATACAGTGTGTACGGTACTATAGTCACCTCGGTATAGTATACAGTGTGTACAGTACTATAGTCACCTCGGTATAGTATACAGTGTGTACAGTACTATAGCCACCTCGGTATAGTATACAGTGTGTACGGTACTATAGCCACCTCGGTATAGTATACAGTGTGTACAGTACTATAGTCACCTCGGTATAGTATACAGTGTGTACAGTACTATAGTCACCTCGGTATAGTATACAGTGTGTGTACAGTACTATAGCCACCTCGGTATAGTATACAGTGTGTACAGTACTATAGTCACCTCGGTATACAGTGTGTACAGTACTATAGTCACCTCGGTATAGTATACAGTGTGTACAGTACTATAGTCACCTCGGTATAGTATACAGTGTGTACAGTACTATAGCCACCTCGGTATAGTATACAGTGTGTACAGTACTATAGTCACCTCGGTATAGTATACAGTGTGTACAGTACTATAGTCACCTCGGTATAGTATACAGTACTATAGTCACCTCGGTATACAGTGTGTACAGTACTATAGTCACCTCGGTATAGTATACAGTGTGTACAGTACTATAGTCACCTCGGTATAGTATACAGTGTGTACAGTACTATAGCCACCTCGGTATAGTATACAGTGTGTACAGTACTATAGTCACCTCGGTATAACTCAGTGTTAAATACACGCGTGTGTACTATGTACACGCATGCGATGTATTATGTGTGTGTGTGTGTGTGTGTGTGTGTGTGTGTGTGTGTGTGTGTGCGTGTGTGATACATGCTATTAATGGCGGTAACGGCAGATTGGCTTCATTGAATTATTTCGTACAATTTGTATATTTGCCGCTCGTTAATAAGAATCGTTATATTATGATATATGTATATATATATATCACAATGTCAACATATATTATATCATAATTATAAATAGCATTAAGTAATAATATCGTTCTACTGATATATCATCAGTAGTTATTACTAATTATATTACTACTATAGTCGTATACGACTACTACTACTACAACTACTACTACTACTACTACTACTACTACAACAACAACAACAGGAGAGCTATCGACCTGCCTTCTCGCGGCGCTCTTCGTCCATCTTCGATGGCAAAGGTCATATCACACGGCAAGTTCAGTCTCAGGCCACAAAGACCTGGACGGAGCGCTGCCCCCACAATTCGCGGATGTGTTTTTCCCGCCCGGTCAGCTGCCCTCGGCCCTGTTGATCCGGAATCTGCTAATTCGTGCCGGAGATGTCGAGTCCAACCCTGGACCGCCGGAGAGAGTCAAATGCAAGCCCTGTGGAAGAAACATTCGGGGGAACCAAGTTCACCTAACGTGCACAGGGTGTGGTGCTGCGTCTCACAAGCAAGAAAGCTGTAGTGGGGTGAAGAGAGCTGCCTTGGCTAGCTTCTCATGGAGATGCTGCGAGTGTGTGTCTCCAAGGAGCATCAACAGGCAGCCCACCACTAATAACATCATACTGGTGGGTCAAATTGTCGGGGCCCAAAACAATGCGGGGCCGGCAGTTTCAATGATAAGATGCTTGGTGTGTACCAGAGTGGTCAGAGCTACTACTCATCCGCTAATCTGCGCAGGTTGCCAAAGGGACTGCCACAAAAGTTGCTCTAAGTTATCCCGAGCTGAACAGGTCATGTATTTAGCGACTGGGGCATGGAAATGCGATCTATGCAATAACGCCCAGATCAATAATGGCTTGCTGAATACCGGACAGCCACAGGATAATGCTGTTAGACGAGCGGAGGTCAGGTCGCGGTGTAGTCTTAAGGTTCTATATTGGAATGCCAATGGGCTTAAATCCAAAATGGTAGAACTGGAGGACAGGACCCGGAAGATGGATATCGACCTGATCATGATCCAAGAGTCCAAGCTATGCAGTAGGGACAGGAATCCGTCTCTATCAGGTTACTCCACAATCCGTAAGGATAGAGAATCTGGGAGAGGAGGAGGGCTGATTACTTTCATAAAGGAAGATATACCTTTCACAGTCAAGTGTAACCAACTTTCTCAACGGGAGTCACTGCTCGAGATGCTACAAGTAGAGATCTGCGATGCATCTCTTCACAAGATCACCTGCGCAAACGTTTACTGCCCACCCACTAGGGGTGCACTACAAGGTCATGAATTTCAGACTTCAGAACTTCCCAGTGCGGAGAACACACTGATAGGGGGTGACCTCAATGCGCACTCTAACACATGGGACCAGTGGCAGCCAGAAGACGAGATGGGCGGCAAGATAGAGGATTGGCTCCTAAATAACAACTTTAGCGTAGTCAATGATGGCTCCGCTACGCGCGTTAATGTCGGAACGGGAGGTAAAAGTGCACCGGATATAACTTTGGTCCACAGCAGCTGGCTGGAAAAGGTGGAGTGGAGTCCTACAGAATGCATGGGTTCAGACCACCTTCCTATCCTGGTCACGATAGACTGCCAAATTGAGGCGCTTAAGGTTAAACCAGTTATGGAGCTCAGGTGGAATTGGAAGAGAGCGGATATGGTAGGATTCGCCACGAAGGTGGATGATACTCTTCGCTCCCTGAATGAAAACCACACAAAGAGCTCACTAGAGGTTAGAGCGTCCCACTTAAATAGGATCATATTAGAGTCGGCGGCATCATCCATTGGCAAAGTAAAGGCCTCCTCTAACAGTAAACAATGGCTAACGAGGGAGATTCTGGATGCGATAAAGAAACGAAATAGGCTAAGGCGCTACATTGCAGACAAGAGGGTTGAGTGGGTCGAAGCTTGTAGGGAGGTCCACTTGTTGATTCGGATGGGTAAGGAGGAGCGTTGGAAGGAATTCCTGTCAGACGCGGAAATGAGCTCTGACCCTAGCAAGATATGGGATACTATAAAATTGCTCAGCGGCAGGAATTCCGGTTGCATCAAGAACGAAGTCCTCATACACAATGGGAAACATTATTCATCAAGCCGCGCTAAAGCAGATGTTTTCATGGCTAGCTACGCTGAGATTAGCCGGCTACAGATAGCAAAAGTGGATCGCCGGAAAAAAGTGATCCGTAAAGCACTAGGTGCTGATAGCGTTGCAGAAGAGAGCTGTAAAGATTTCAACTTGTCGGAGCTGAAGGCGGCCATAGATAGCATGAAGGCCAAAGGGGCCCCTGGTAGCGATAACATCTCCCCTAGATTCTTGAAGGCTTTAGGACCCATAGCATTTAGGTACCTCCTTGGTATTATCAATGAGTCGTGGAGTTACGGTAGGTGCCCGGCGTCATGGAGAGAGGCTGTAATTGTCCCTCTGCTAAAGAAGGGTAAACCGGCCAGCAAAGTGGACTCGTTTAGGCAAGTCTCTCTCACCTCGTGCATTGCGAAAACTATGGAGCGTATGGTAGCCAGTCGCTTGTCCTATCTGGCTGAAAGTAATGGTTGGTGGAGCGAGGATCAGGCGGGTTTCAGGCGTATGAGGTCGTGTGAGGACCAGGTTTTGCGTCTGTCACAGTCCATCAGCGACGCCTTTCAAGATCGGCCAGCTTCACGTACGGTAATGGCACTGCTTGACTTCAGTAAGGCTTACGACACGGTATGGAGAGAGAGGCTGCTGGAAATACTATTGGACAAAGGGGTACCGCTATTAATGACCAAATGGATCAAAGGATTCCTATCGGACCGTAAAGCAAGGGTCCGTCTCGACAACACACTAGGCAGAAACTTCAAGCTTCATCAAGGTGTACCGCAAGGCGCTGTCCTCTCTCCGCTGCTCTTCCTGTTCTACATAGACGGGATCAGGGATGTGGCTCCAGAGGGTGTCAAGGTAAGCATGTATGCTGATGATATTGCAGTATGGGCTCAGAGCAGAGACAAAATCGCGGCCCTAAGTAAGGTCCAAGAGGCTATAAAGAAGTTCGGGATCTGGAGCGAGGAGCATAAGCTCACGCTGAACCCGCACAAATGCGAGATATCCTTCTTCTCAACGGACCCGAAGGAAGCGGGTTGGTGCCCAAATGCACGGTTGAACGGGGTAACTCTACCGGTAAATAGAACACCAAAGTTTCTGGGCATCACATATGACCGTACTCTGACCTTTCGCCCACATGTAGAAGATGTCAAATCTAAGGTACTGGGGCGCATCAAGATCCTGGCGTCTCTAGCGTCAAAGGAGTGGGGTTGGAGTCGCGGGAGCCTTCGAAGAATCTTTCTGGCTATAGCCTTAGATATATGATCAATAGTGTGCTGAACTACTGTGGTGCGGCATGGCAGCCATGGCTAGCTAAGACAAACGTCCTTATCCTTGAACGGGTTCAGAACAGGGCTCTGAGGGTATTAACAGGCCAGACGTCTGATACTCCACTGGAATGCTTGAGGTTGGAGGCAGAACTACCATCCTTCCAAACCGCAATTCGACGCAATTGCCTAATAGCATGGGAGAAGTCGGCCCGATTGCCACAGGAAAACCCCAGACGTAAGCTAGTCTCGTCCACTACTCCGCACAGATGGAAAAACAGGAACTGTTTCAGTGACATGAGTAAGGATGAATGCACTAAGTTAGGGTTGGACGAGTACCCAAGGGAAGAACTATCCATAAATCAATTACCTGGTTGGAAATGGATAGTTCACTCGCCTTGGTCAATAAGGACAACCCTTATCGGCAGTTGCAAGAAAACCCAAGGCAGCAACGCTCTATTAGCGGACGCCATCACCACTATTGGTGCTGCAGGAGAGGCAGACTACACCATCTACACGGACGGGTCAGCCCAGGGCGGTATTTCGAATGGAGGAAGCGCTGCCGTTATCACTACTGGTGCGGCCAGCAACCCATGCAGAATTCACTCTAGCTCCTGTAAAGGCTGTAGATGGACTTGCTCATACGACACTGAGGTAGCCGCGCTAATACTGGCAACGGAGTGGATCTTGCGATATGCGGCAGATTCCTCCGTCTGCGTAATCTGCTCAGACAGCCAGTCGGCGCTAATCGCCATCGAGGGCTCAGGTAGGAAGGACGGAAGGCTCCTGGACGAGTTAAGAAAAAATCTCGCCAGAGTTAAATGCAGTGTCCTTCTGCAATGTGTTCCAGGTCACTGCGGACTCATAGGTAATGTCTGGGCGGATGAGGAAGCGGGGAAAGCGGCCAACTCAATGGACCAAAGGACTGACGGGTACCAGGGAATCTCATTCCGAGCTGCTAGGTCTCGAATCATCCAGGAAATCACGGATCCTCCTATAAGCCATGAGAGGACGAAGGCTGTGTACGATGGAAGACGGGATAGAATCCTGCTTCCGAGAAAGGAAGCTGTTCTTCTGGCGCAACTCCGCAGCGGCCACTGCAAAAGATTAGCCGCCTACAGAAGTATTATAAGTGATTCATCACCTCAGTGTCCTTTCTGCGAAGGAGAAGCGGAGACCTTGGAGCATTGGCTTCAGGAATGCCCGGCCACAGTGGGAAAGCGCATTCGCGGATTTGGGGGAGCGGCGCCTCCGTTATCAGTCTTGGTGGAATCACCTGAGGCTGTGCTAGCATTCGCACATGGACTTTGGTCCTTGTGATGCTACGCCGCAAACAACAACAACAACAACAACAACAACTACTACTACTACTACTACTACTACTACTACTACTACTACTACTACTACTACTACTACTCCTACTACTACTACTACTACTACTACTACTACTACTACTACTATTACTACGGAGTGTAAATTGATAATATTCTTAATATGTTCATAAACGCAAAAGTAAAATCAGCCAACTATCAATTGCATAATATTAGAATTATAAGAAAAACAATAACTATTAATACATGTAAATTGCTAATTCAAAGCCTAGTTATATATATATTGGACTATTTTAATATACTTTTAATTAATTTACCTGCAGTTAATGCCATTAAATTAAATAATTCGATCGTCAATGATAGTATTATATAAACTACCACCAATATCAATAGACGATACGATCAGTAGGTGTCTATAACCGAACTAATGCTACAACAACACATACTACTACATTGGATACTACCAATTAATTGCCGTATATTTATAAATTACTGGTAACTACATATCTTATAGATATTATATTGATTATAGATTGAGAAAACGGTTACATTTTGTAATTTTTTAAATATATTAATAATATGAATGATACAGAATGAGTATATTATAAACAAAATAGACAATTATCGATAAAAATAATTAATAATATGTCACATAATATATGAAACATTAATACAAATATGAATAAATATATAAAAATGATGTTTAAAATGTAACTTCAAAAAAGCATCATTTCTGCTCGATTATATTTTGTAAGAGTCTCATCTCGGCTAGTGTTCGTTTGGCTAGAGTCTCGGCTCGGCTCTGGCTCGTTTTTTTTTTACCGAAAATGAAAGTCTCGGCTCGGCATTAAAATCTCGGCATCATTTACATCACTAGTACTAACTGTGATGCTCACCTCGGACGGACACATGCCGTCGGACGATGGCGGATTATGACGGATAAGGGTGGCATTATAACGAGAGATGATATATTCGCGATTCACCGTCTATATGTATTGCCGATATAGAAATAATTACATATGTAATATATATATATATATATATATATATATATATATATATATATATATATATATATATATATATACGATTAGGGAATTATAATGCAAGTTTATATAATAATAATATGTTATGAGATTGTTTTTGTTATTATGATATAATAAATATTCATATATATATATATATATATATATATATATATATATATGAGTACAGTAACGTATGTCCTCACCGTGATAAATGAGACCGTTGTGAGAGTGGTATTCCGGTCACGTGACAATAGTGACGCTTTCACGTGAACAAGTGGGCGTAACAACGCGTGGATAGACACGCCTTCTTACCGCATATTTTATAATTTGTTGATACTAAATAACATATATGTATAATATGTATATATATATATAATTATGATATAATATAATTATAATATAATTATAATATAGTAATATTATAATATCAATAATTATTGATTAACGATTTATTTTATTTTATAGATTATTCCAAACAGCGGTATCCCCTTTTTCTCTTTTTCTTTCAAAAATATATACCGACAACCTTGCATCGTAGTTGAATGTTGGGATGACTATTGTAATATATATATAGTAAATAGCTATATTCAAATAGCTTTACGACGCTATGCCTATGTGTATCTAGTTTCAATGTATACATTAGAATATATAGAATATATTCTTTATCATGTAAAGGCAGACATAAAAAGAATACATTAAACTGGTGTAATGGTTTTTAAATGGTTTGATGTATTCATCTTATGTCTGTCTGTGTGTGATAAAGAATACATTGAAACTCGATACACATATTAATATGTAATAGCAATATGTAATATGTAATAGTTAATTGCAATATTTCTAGCGTCGTAATGATAGTTGAAATGATCTCAAAAAATGCTATGAATTGTTATTGAAAACATCTATTATATACCTAGAATAATGATACAATAACGTAATATGTAGGTCATTAATGTTATATTAAACATATTTGTGAAGTTTCATCACCAAATATTTAATATTGGTAAAGCTAAGTGCACTTTAATGATGACATATTTGCATTTATGATTCAATGTAAATTACTATTTTACTTATATATTTTGTGTATTTGTGCGTTGTAATAAAAATTAAATGCTTACATATACGCGTATAGTATACACTGTATATACTATATGTATACATATATTATAATATTAATAAAGTACAAAATGACGTACACATTTAAAATTAATTTTAATTTTGTTAATTGTTATATTAATTTAATTTATTCGATTATTTTTTTGATAAATTATTTTAAATTAGCATCAAACTTTGTTGTGAGCTTATAATGGATATCTACGAGGTATAATACAACAAATTATTTTTCTAACAAATAATTTGTATTACGACTAGTTTATAAACTGCACAATTATTTGTTAATTAAAAGTATTTTTTTAATAAGTATATGCTATTTTTATATTAATACTTATAATATATATATATATATGTATGCAGTTTACTGACTATAGTTATTTAATTTAAAGTGTAATACAATATACAAATATAAAATATAATATAAGTTTAATATTAATATTAAACTTAAATAAAAAATAAATAAATTGCGTGCGTTTTGTAATTCTTTAAATCTATGTATGTCTGGTATTTTGATTGTATATGATAATACTACAATTATTTTACCACGAGTATTTTAGGGGGTCGGTTATAGGAGAATGTGGTCTGAATTAGGCACATGTATCCAATTAACCACCCCTGTTTATTCTTGTCAATATAATTATATCAAAAATGTAAAATATCCAAATTATTTATTACCATCAAATAACCCTAATTGCAAAATTTAAAATTAAATGTTGAATATTGAATAAGTTATTACAAATAATCATTTGGTGGTCGGTAATTCGAGACTTACGTCTGAAGGAAATTTCCCCTATATATATTTAATGTAAAGAATAAATACATATGTATTTACGATATGTACATTTACTTTTTTTTAATCTTGTACATTTCACACTGATACTAGACACTACTTGTTATTAATATAAAAATAACAAACGAATAAATGTTAGCTGTCAGTCAATATTCGCGTATGAATAATTTCGTGTAATATGTCTATGAATTTAATCACAATATATAACAAATTATACACAATATAATGTGTTTATAAGATATATATATATATATATATATATATATATCTATTGTAAGATATTGTAAGAATATATTCTATTGAAGTATGCCTCGTATATTCAGGAAATTAAAACGTAATATTAAGTACGGTATACCCTAAATAAAAATGTATTAATATGTATAAATTTCTTATATTTATTAATGACATGCCGACCTGCTCTATTAATAATACTTTTATACTATTTGCTGATGACACCAATATTATAATTAGTGATTGTTCAGCCAACAAACTAAAAGTTAAATTACAGCTGACAATTAATGAAATAATGTTATGGGTAAAATCAAATAAGTTGACAATTAACATTGATAAAACTCACTGCATGTCATTTAGAAATGATATAGAATTTGAAATAGAAATTGAAAATGAGCTTCTAGTTCAAGTATCTGAAACAAAGTTCCTTGGACTAATCATTGATAATTCATTGAACTGGAAATCTCATTTTCAATTTCTAAAGAATAAATTATTAAAAATATATTGGATCATAAAAAATGTATCTTTCTGCCTTAATGAATCAGCTATGATTAAACTTTATTATGCACTTTTTTATCCCCATTAAATTTATTGTTTAGAAATTTGGGGGCATACATATAAATCTAATATAGACTGTATTTATGTTATACAAAAAAAAGTATTAAAATTACTTTTTTCTAAACCTATAGATTTTAGTTCAAAAAAATTATTTATTGATCATAAGTTATTAAATATCTTTGATTTGTGTAAATATAAAACACTAATATTTATGCATAGAATATATTATAAAACTTGTAGTCCAAGTATTTATAAACATTATAAAAGAATAACTAACAAAAAAATTAATACAAGAAGTACTTTTGATTTCATTCAACCTTATAATAAATATAACTATATGAATAATTCTTTAACGTCATATGGACCAAGACTTTGGAATGAATTAAATATTGATAAAAGAAAATTAGTATCTATTTCCCTTTTCAGTAATAATATTTTTAATTATTTTTTAACCTTGTGATTTTTTAATCTACTATTATTTTTCTACTTCAAATTATATTTTAACATTTTTTTAATTTTTAATAAGTTTACTATTTTTAATAAATTTTATCTTTACTCAGACTTTTACATTGATTTCTCCTTTTTATCCATATTTTATACTATAATTACGCTTTTATATAATATTATATACTATTTTTAATACATTTTATCTTTACTCAGACTTTTACATTTTACATTTTTACATTAATTTCTTCTTTTTTCCATATTTTATACTATAACTACTCTTCGACTTATGAAAACTATCTAAATATTTTTTACTTTGTGTAGATAATTTATAAATTTATTTTTGAATATTTGCCAAACATATATTTATTATTCTTTATATTAAATTTTCATATATTTACTCTTCTTAACCTTTCTTGTCTGTTTTTAGTTTTTTAGTCGTTTTAGTTTTCTTAATGTTTATTTTGTTTATTTTTATATATTATATGATGATTTTTGATAATTTTTTCAAGTCCTTCATATGTACAATTATTTGATCTTATTCATAATTAGATTTAGTGTAAACAGGAAGTCAACTTAGATATAACATTATGTTATATATAGTTTATTCTTTTTTTCAGGAATGTATTATTCCAATTATAATTGTACTTTTTTAGGACTTGTCAAAATAATAAAGGGTAATTGTCTCGATAAGCTCTGCTTATACAATTACCCGGTTGTTAAAACCAAATCTGATAATAATAATAATAATAATAATAATATATTTTATATTTTTTTAAGTTATTAAATTTTATTTATTTGAAGACAATAAGTGATTTATTGTATACTATAATTTTCATATTATATATATATATATACTATGGTGATATTTTATGACTCCAGCAAAATATAATAATTGTAAATAATTTAAAATATATATATATAACTTATTTTAATATCGTATTTAATATAATTCTAAATAACCTATAGTTATATGACCTATGATTTTCATAGTTTGCATCAGTTATGAATACTTGTCAAATATAACATCATACTATATTATTATGTGGTGTATAGTTATCGCATACTAAATATTACACCTACAACAGAATAATGAATTACATATTGCATAGAGTATATATATATATATATATATATATTATATATAATAATTGATTATAATCTCTATTGCCTAACATTCGTGGGACTATTAAATATCAGTAGTTAATCGAGATACTAACTAATGCTAGATGGGACGGGTATAGGTCCCGTTATAGGGGTGAGGGTGATGGTGTATACCCCAGTATAATGGTTATAGTGTATGCCATAGTGTGAGGGTGATGGTGTAAGGGTTATGGTGAGTGTTATGCCTTAGTGTAAGGGTTATGGTGAGTGGATAGGTATAGACTCTATAGAGTGTATAGAGTGTATACACTGTAGAGTATTTTGTTTGCATAACTTGTTTACAATATTTCTGAAATGCAACTACTACAATTGTTACACGAGTGTTTAGTTTAGCGTTACGTCACTCCTAGCCGTATAACTTCGAGCGTATGACGCAATCGTGACGCAATCACCACCGTATCACGTGGTAGTACCCGCCCCCTTACGTAGCACATGCTTTCAATAGCTGATGTAAAACGTGTGGTCGCTACTCCATACACGAGTAACAGTACTCTATACCAGAGTTAATGTGCCTCACTGAAAACTTTTTAATCATAGATATTAAGATATCGCCTCGCCATTTCCAACACCCTGCTCCCGATGTTTTCACGTTACCCTGCTCGGGGGGCTGACAGGTACTATGCCTTGCCAAATGGCACCCTGGATTTTGTCCGGAACTGCTTATTAGATATTTACAGTTAACCACCATATCTGGTGGCAGTTCCCCTATCCGCAACCCGGGGATCCGGTGGATGGGAGTTTTCATCACTACACCACAAGCAAGCAAGCTCGACCTGGTAAGGTAAGGTAACGTAGCACATCGAGTGTACAATGGCGATTACTACAACGTAGGTTATGACCATAGATGTATAGTTTACATACATTTACATATATAGTCAACTATAAATCTATGGTTATGAGTCATAACTTATGACACTTCGGTATTCTATTGACGGCCGAATATCGATGTTAAAACTATACTTTTTATATATTTATTAATTAATGATGAATATCGTTGTATAACCACTTTTACACGAGTGCCTTAGTGTCTTTGTGAAGTTCGCACTGTGAACCGTGTGCGACTCGCACACCGTTATCGCACACTGTGCGGCGTATTCGTACTACGCAGGTGCGTGTGTGTGTGTGTGCATCAGTGTATACATGTGTATTAATGTGAATGGTGGTCATGTGAAATACATGCATTAAGATCATGTGATCGGTGTTAGTGTGTTTTAATATGTAATACAACAAGAATATGTATCATATACATATACGTATACATACCGCGATATACAGCGTTATACAGCGATATACAGCGATATACAGCTACGGGTATCACGTGTCTGTACGTCACGTATAATATACACGTTACGTAATGAATGCTAATTAACTGTACTAGATATCGGCGACAACAATTACTGCGGTCATAGTAGTACTAGTAGTGTAGGGTAGGGCCTAACGAAGTAAGCCACGCCCCCCGTCACTCCCCGCCCATATAAGGGGCTTCACTATCGGCTCGCCTAACATTACGTAAGATGAGCGCATTGTTATGTATTACGATTACCGTTCTGTGTCCTAGGATATGTCCTTAATCACGCATGTGTGCTCAATCGATGTATACGACGTATACGTATACCTATATATATATATATATATATATATATATATATTTATATGTACTTGTTCCTCGAATTTAACAAGTTTTATTTGTTATTCTAATATTGAAGAATGTAATCGTCGCTTCATTAATGTGAAATATATAATGTATTAACTATAATCAATAATTTATCTTATGATATATATTTATATAAATATATATTGTTAATTGTATTTTTATTTAATATATCTCGTCAACAACCCTGTATGGTTGTTACCCTTCAGGGTTGTTACCCATGGGTGTTATTACCTTTAAGGGGCCTAATCATTGAGTTATATATACGTGTATAGGTGTCCATTATAGTATAGCATTACAAATGCATACACAACACATACACATACACATACACACACTCACGTCGTGCGTACACTACAATTAGATGTGCACGTGATGATATCGTCCTGTATCGTGTCCTTATGTAATCATAGGGCGCTACATGCATATATATATTATAATATATATATATATATATATATATATATATAATAATATGATATATATTATGATATACTATGTTTACTATATATATGTATGTCTATGTGTATAATATAACTGTAGTATCTAACTATAGCCGTATGACCGCTTCAGCAATAGCCATTACTATCCACTGCCTCGGTATACAATGTCCTCTACCCATTACCGCTAGGGGGCGTCCATTACCCACGTGACGGTATCGCACGCCGCACTAGTGATTACGTCACGGTCGTCATCGCTATTACGTGGCCTATTACGTAATAGGGGTGCGCCTACGAGTGCGTGTAATGCTATGTGTGTGCGAGAGTGATTAGGCAATGTTACACGCGTATGTACGCGCGCATTCACGCAAGTAAACATGCACTATACTATGTACACTATACTATGTATACTATATACATATACATATATATATATATATATGTATATATGTATAATAATTATTGATCTTTTTATTTGGTGGAGTCCTTTCATCCCACCCAGGAACTTAGATGAAGTTTTCACGTATAACCATATAGTAATCTAATCTCATTCGAAGTAGCTCTCTCCATGGTTTTAAAGAGAGCCGATCATTTATGTATACACAATTATATATGATCACTTCTAAATAATATTTTAAGACCGTATTTTGTTCCGGACGAGGCTTGAACTCGCTTCCTATAGGACACATAAGCAGTATACTGTTTATGTGTCTGACGCCTTAGCCAACTGATCTAAACATATGGTACACATATAAATATATATTTATATTTATATAGTTATCTTAATATATATACCCATATGGGTATTCATTAAGTTAATCATAAGTTTCGTTTAGTATCCTTGCTTAAACACAAGTCACGTGTCATTAAATAGTTGATTACTCATAGTGGGCGTGGATAATGATAGATCACGTGACACTCTCTCGCTAGTCTCACGGGTTCTAACGCGGGTGGTAACACCGACTACGGAATATGTCCATGGCAACACACTAAGCGAATTAAGCGACCCCATGATGATGATAATGATGATGATGATGATGACTATAGTCATATATGATGGTACTGGTAATTATTATTATTATTATTTATTTTTTTATTTATTATATATATATATATATATATATATATGTATACATATAAGTGTGTTCATGTTCATGTGTACATAAATATATATATATATGCGTGGACGTATATTATATTTGAAAATTAACAAAATAAATGTAAACTGATATTAAATCTGAGGCTACAATTGCGAATATTCGCTCATGTGTGATCATTAAAACCGCTGCGATTATTCGCTTGAAGTGTAGCCTCAACTTTAGACGCGTATATAGAATCAACTTATAACAGGTTAGTTGCGTGCGTTCGATACTCATAGGGGACGACGCCCGCCTCCCTCCAGTGGCAATACCGATAAGGACATATATAGGCGTAAAGATAACCGGCCGGGCGGGTGCAGGACATCGATATATCGAAGGTATACCTCGAGGCTCATACCTTTCATACAATGCTTGCAGTGTCAATGTTTTTCTGCGTGAAATTAGCCTCACGAAAATTTTCGCACGACAAAATGTAGATTTTCTATTTTTTACTTACGTACGGCAAAAATAGAGCATGAGCAAAATATACACAATTAAAAAATTCAGATTCCATTTTAGGAATCGGATTCAAATTGGAAAACAGATTCCCGTAAAGTTTGTTTAGAAAACGGTTTATAAAAACGAATCCTAGAATTTATCGTGCAGGAATCTATATAATCGATTCCAAAACTAATTAGTGAGAATCGGTTTTTAAAAACGATTCCTAAACGAATTATTGAGAATCGGTTTAACTTAATAATTATTGATGTATTTATTTCTTAAATTATCGGTATATTATTGTTTTAATATAGAAAGAATACAATATTATACCTTTTAATTATTTTAATATATTGATTTAATTGTCATCTATTCAAATTAATTATTAATTATTATTTTAATTTTATATTTAATTTAATATATATATTAATATAGGACCTCTATTTAATATAGATCCTACTTATTTTAATAAATAAAATATTATTTTAAAAACTAAAATTATTAAATAATCCTATGTATTTTTCTAAATTATCATAATCTCATTCAAGTGATACATTGAACTACAATTGTAATCAAATTTATATTGATAATACAATTGGAATCATTTTGAACTAATTTCTCAATATTGAATATTGATTACATATTGTATTCTATATTATAATGTTATTATTATTAAATTTAAGTTTTAAATCTAACTTAAATGAAATTATATAATACATTATAATATATTAGTTAATACTTTGCTACGATATTATTATTTATTTTAATATTATATTTTAAATTAAAACTTACGTCAACAATTTAAGTTAAACCGATTCCTATATTAATAGTATAGGAATCGGTTTCAAATAAACCGATTCCTATATTAATGGTTTAGGAATCACGTTCAAATAAACCGATTCCTATATTAATGGTTTAGAAATCGGTTTCAAATAAACAGATTCCTATATTAATGGTTTAGAAATCGGTTTCAAATAAACAGATTCCTATATTAATGGTTTAGAAATCGGTTTCAAATAAACAGATTCCTACAGTAATAGCAAAGCCCGGGGCTTTGGTAATAATTTAGGAATCGGTTTCAAATAAACCGATTCTTATAGTAATAGTTTAGGAATCGGTTTCAAATAAACCGATTCCTATAGCAATTTAAGAATCGATTTAAAACCGATTATCATTAAGACACTCGGGAAACGATAAAAACACAAATAGAAATCGGATTGTGTTAACTTTGTATGTTGTATCGCGTGTAACTAACATTTGATACGGCGTGCGTTTTACGGATCATGTGAACACCGATGTACTAGGGCCAATTACGCTTACGTAACATGTCGTCATCTTATCTATATATAGATATGGCGTAATCATCATCGATGACCGATAGTCACAATAACAATTGAATCCACTGGGGTCCCCTAGTACCTAGAACTAATAACTGTATTAACGAGTTGATACCAGGGGAATCGAAACTTTTAATAGTAATAGATAGGAGATTACCAACAAATAAGTGCTAAGGTTGTTATAATGTTTGACGTATACGATCGTGTATCTATAATCGTATCTCATATTAACGTATACGCGTGATGAGTCGCCAGGTATATTGACAATCTTGCGTATAATTCTGGGGTGCATGCTTCGACTGGGGAGTCTCCGTGTGACATTCTCTTCTTCGGGCGAGAACCAATCCTACCAATTGACAGTTCGCTTTATAACCCGAAGAAGGAAGAATTTACCCCACTAAATCGAGTATGGCACCAGACTGAAAAAGAGGCGTAATACATATGCGACCAGAACACCTACATCTTCTGATGACGGGTGAAAGTGGGTGATGAAGTATTTATTTGCAGTCACCCATAAGTTCGAAACAAGATGCAGGACTAATACCAATCACATCCTCTCATTGTCACATCGACAGGTCTTCCCCCACCAACGTATACGGTAATGTCTATCCCTTGTTACAAGCCTTTGTTATATATAACAAAGGCTTGTAACAAGGGCGGAGAGATTGGATTACGACCGGATTACGTCGCGATAACCCTACGCTAATGTAAGTGTGTATTTGTGGACGATAGATATCCCAGAAGGGTATGCGTGTCGTCGTCTAGTCATGTCCCCCCTACGATCAATAGGTCAAGGGGCTAAGTAAGTAAGTAGGATATCACAGTGTCGGGTCCATCTCTTCATCGTAGTGAGAGCGTTACCCAAACCCGGGTGACATAACTAAATGGTAAGTTCGCGACCACTTCATAACGGAGGGGATGTATGTTATAAAGTCAAAGTTGTAGATATATCGACTAATGTAATTAACATTTAAATTCATTTAGCATTACGTAACAGAAATCGATATATCTAGATATACACTTTAAACTAGATGTCGGTGTCACGATCTATGTTGCATAGCCATAACCATGTCAATGTTTATTTTGTATTGTATTGTATATTTTAATCGTCTGTAATTTATATTTCGTTATTTTTCTATAGAATTAATACCATTCAGTGAGATAGCCGCATTCTTCATTCTGCATCTCATCGGGTATGTAGTACCTACTAGGTACTCTTCTTATTATTATTATTATTATTATTATTATTATTATTATTATTTTACATTATCATTTTTATATTCAACAGGTTATAAATTATATAAACGATATAACTTTATTACACACACACACACATATATATATATATATATATATATATATATATATATATATATATATATATATATATATACTTAGCTATAGTTAACTATAATAATTATTATGTTCATTTCGGCGAATTAAACTTAATTGATAATTATCAAATTAACGTATTTGAAGCCTAATTCATACATGGAACGTGGGAGCTAAGAATGGTTTTAAAAATGTTTTTATTATGAAGTCGACTATAAAATAATATATATATATATATATATATATATATATATATATATATATGTATATATATAGGTATTGAGAATATATTCTTTTTACCCAAAAAGAAAATTAATATTGAACTAATGTGTTCCTGATCAAATTTAACATGGGAACATATAGGAAAATACCAACAAAACATAAATATGTATATTTTTCACATTAATAATTAGGCTGCGATGATAACATTCTCTGAATAAATGTAATGTATATAGTTCCTAAGAATAATGTTAATTTTATAATAACAATACTATTATTTCTATGATTTTTTTTAATTTCTGGTATTTTCCACACAAAAATTTAGATCTCATAATTGTTTGCAGAATCATTATATTTGATAACTTAATATTATATATGATAAAAAACCAATTTATTAATCATTATATATAACAATATGACTTAAACATTTACAACTACAATGAAATATCTTTAATTTTGTTAAAAATCATTAATAAATTACCATTTTTTTTGTGGCGGTATTATATTTACAAATGTATAAAATTATAAATAAAAAAAAATCTCTCTAGAGTTTTAATAGTTAAAGTAAGCTAATTTGTAAAAAAAATTATATATATATAAACATTTTATTCTATTTTTAAATTAATTATCCAATAAATAATATTATAATTAGGGATAATATATATAATATTCACAATATTTCAATTTTATCTATTAGAATAATATAGTATTTTAGAAAAAGAATCAAATGTATCATAATAATTTAGAATAATTATAGTGTCTACTTGTATTGACTTATTATTAAATAGCTTTTTATTATTTAATTAATTAATCAATTAACAATATATATATATATATATATATTTATTTATTGTGAATAAAAATGAAATAAAAATAAAATTAATATATATGACAAAGTTAAAACTAAATTAATATATATGAAAAAATAAAAATAACGTTAACATTAAAACATGAAATATTTGTTTGAACAGAAATAGGCCTTACATTAGTAGAATGTAAAGTGTAGTGTGGCAAAGAAACCGAATGCCAAATAACAATTATTGTTTTCGCTGTTTTTTTTATGACGCTATTTTCTTTCTTTAAATATTGTATTGGGTTCTTGTAAATGATGCGGTAGACATCAATAGGTGTATGTAGATGAGCTGTACTATTGTCTTACATGTATTAAAAAGCTCAACAGTGATGTTATGGCGTAGATCTATTACGATAAATTACAAATAACTTTACAAAATTAAAATAAATGTCTTTGTTTATAAAAGACGCGAAGCAATTACGCACGGCGTGCGTCGCACGCTTATCGACATTTCGAGATTTCTATTAAAAAGTATTATTATATTGTAAAACCTTCACCGCATCAACAATATTGAACCGATTTATCTGTATTTCCAATATAATGTCGTGAATCAATCATATCTATATAGAATTAGTAATATTATTTTATGATCTGTAAAATAATATCACTCTCACTAGGTGCGAGAGTATTACAAATCGAGTCAACCGATACATACATTAGCAAGCATATAAACGCATTAATCGTTCATATCAATATAATATTACCAAAGCCCAAAAGGGCTTTGATATTACTGCATGTATACAATGTTATATACATTGTTGTATTTTCGTATACGATATAATATACGCATACGTTACAGTGTTATATTTCCGCTGACATTCCAACCGTGACTCATTTCGCCTGCTATATTCTCGTGTAATACTGACACCGTGTCAGTGACACACGCTATCAGTTGATGAGTGAACACTGTACGCCGTATGGTAACCTTCCTAGAGTATAGGTATACATGTATATATCTATGTGTACAATGGTGTACAGTTAACTTTACTATATATACATATATATATATATATATATATATATAGGGGAAAGTAAGCTAATATATTACCGTATACGGACACTTTAACAATAAATGGTCTTAACATTTTATGACTCAATATTTGTATTCAAAAATTACAATATATTAGTATTATATGATTATAGATAGCATTGTAAATTTTAAATTTTATTTAATCTATTAATTCCATAGATAACGGGGGTGTCCGTATTCGGAACCATGTCCGAATACAGACAACATGTGTTATAATACGGACACCCTATATACCACTAGATAAACTATATATTATTGATGAATCAATCAGACAAATTACAATTACGTTATTTATAATTAATTTTATGAAAAATATATTGTAATTTAATTAGTTAATAATTTATTTTTTATTATTTTTTTAATTAATAATACAATTTAAGTATTTAAATAATAAAATATTTAGATTGAGCTTTATTGGTGGTATTAATATTATAACGCACGCGATTTTTATGAAAATCAGAATAGTTCATACGCTGCGCGCTGATTGGTTATATATACCCTATAGGGTGTCCGTATTAAGATATCTAGAGTGCCCGTATTAGGGACTTATATGACTTCTAGATATATGCTTATAACTTAATTAATATTGGATAACAAATATAGAAATTTTATATATATAATTTTAGAATGCTTTATTTTTTAATAATATAGTGTTATAGTGTTATATTTTATCGATACATTTGTATATTCTTGAGAAGGTTTTAAGTTGAATTTTTTTTTCATAAATTTAAAAACGTAATAAAAAATCAGTTTATTAGATATATCAGCAATATTTTGAATAATTAAAAAATAAAAATACTTTTTTAGACTATTTATATAATTAATATATATTTATGAATTATTGGAATATTTTATTCATTAACATTTTTTTTGTAGGATTTATGGTTTCTGAGATACCGATAGTGTCCGTATTCGGGCACTGTCCGTATTCGGTTATAACCGAAAGTATACTTTCCCCCATACGATAAGTTTTTCGAGGTAGTATTATATTATATATTAATTGCGTAAAATATATATGGTAGTATATAATATATTATATGTATATTATAATATGCATACTAATATACATTATATATATATATATATATATATATATATTACCAAATACATATAAATATATATATATATATATATATATATATATATTTATATTTAGTTTAATTATTTAGTATCAACACCGTGTATTCCTAGTGGAAAGTTCAGTTATAGTGCAGCATGTTTGAATAAGTTATAGTAATCAAGTGAATTACAGTGGTCGATATAGTTAGTGGTCGATATAGTTAGTGGTGAGTTATTACGACCACATCAGTGTTAGTGATCAGGTGTGGTAGTCAAATCAATTATAGTGGTTAGGTAAGTTATAATGGTGTAATAAAGTTGTCAGTTATATTGGTCAAGTAAGTTGTAATAATCAATGTTAGTGGTAAAGTAAGTTGTAATGGTCAGTTTTAGTGGTAAAGTAAGTTGTAATTATGAGTTTTAGTGGTAAAGTAAGTTGTAATTATGAGTTTTAGTGGTCGGTGATCACTAATGTTTTAATTATTTACCATTATCATGGGTACGCATGCACCTATAAGTTAACTAGTCACGTGACACGTCGTGCGCGCATAAGTACGTGCGTACGTGCGTATGTGCGAGCATGCGTGTGCGTGCGTTTATCTCTGATTATTAATAGATACATTCCGCAGTAACCGATGCATTTATCGATTATTAATTATAATACATACGCCTTACACGCATGCGTGTGTGCATGCGTGTATAGATCACGTACGTACGTACACACATACCACTGCGGTACACACATACCACTGCGGTACGTACACACATACCACTGCGGTACATACACACATACCACTGCGGTACGTACACACATACCACTGCGGTACACACATACCACTGCGGTACGTACACACATACCACTGCGGTACGTACACACATACCACTGCGGTACGTACACACATACCACTGCGGTACACACATACCACTGCGGTACGTACACACATACCACTGCGGTACGTACACACATACCACTGCAGTGCGTACACACATACCACTACAGTACGTACACACATACCACTACAGTACGTACACACATACCACTGCGGTACGTACACACATACCACTGCGGTACGTACACACATACCACTGCGGTACGTACACACATACCACTGCGGTACGTACACACATACCACTGCGGTACACACATACCACTGCGGTACGTACACACATACCACTGCAGTGCGTACACACATACCACTACAGTGCGTACACACATACCACTGCGGTACACACATACCACTGCGGTACACACATACCACTGCGGTACACACATACCACTGCGGTACGTACACACATACCACTGCGGTACGTACACACATACCACTGCGGTACACACATACCACTACAGTACGTACACACATACCACTGCGGTACACACATACCACTGCGGTACACACATACCACTACAGTACGTACACACATACCACTACAGTGCGTACACACATACCACTGCAGTACGTACACACATACCACTACAGTGCGTACACACATACCACTGCGGTACGTACACACATACCACTGCGGTACACACATACCACTGCGGTACACACATACCACTACAGTGCGTACACACATACCACTGCGGTACACACATACCACTGCGGTACACACATACCACTACAGTGCGTACACACATACCACTGCGGTACGTACACACATACCACTGCGGTACGTACATACCACTGCAGTGCGTACACACATACCACTACAGTACGTACACACATACCACTACAGTGCGTACACACATACCACTGCGGTACGTACACACATACCACTGCAGTGCGTACACACATACCACTACAGTGCGTACACACATACCACTGCGGTACGTACACACATACCACTGCGGTACACACATACCACTGCGGTACACACATACCACTACAGTGCGTACACACATACCACTGCGGTACACACATACCACTACAGTGCGTACACACATACCACTGCGGTACGTACACACATACCACTGCGGTACGTACATACCACTGCAGTGCGTACACACATACCACTACAGTGCGTACACACATACCACTGCGGTACGTACACACATACCACTGCGGTACACACATACCACTGCGGTACGTACACACATACCACTACAGTACGTACACACATACCACTGCGGTACGTACATACCACTACAGTACGTACACACATACCACTACAGTACGTACACACATACCACTGCGGTACGTATACGTACATCAGTGGAATGTGTGTACGTACGTACGTGAGCAGAAGTATACTTCTAATCGATGTATGTACGATACTAGAAGAACGAACGGAATTGCTAATTACTAATGGTTCTGCTGTTGTATGGGTATATATGAGCGAGAGTGGAACGAAGGGGGGAGATGTATAGATAGTGGGATAGGGAGCGATAGAGCGATATGGAGAGAGATAATTGAGATAAAGGTCGAGAGAGAGAATGAGATATAGAGGGAGATGGATAGAGATAGAGAGGGAGAAGAGATATGGAGAGAGATAGAGAGGGAGAAGAGATATGGGGAGAGATAATTGAGATAAAGGTCGAGAGAGAGAATGAGATATAGAGGGAGATGGAGAGAGATAGAGAGGGAGAAGAGATATGGAGAGAGATAATTGAGATAAAGGTCGAGAGAGAGAATGAGATATAGAGGGAGATGGAGAGAGATAGAGAGGGAGAAGAGATATGGAGAGAGATAATTGAGATAAAGGTCGAGAGAGAGAATGAGATATAGAGGGAGATGGAGAGAGATAGAGAGGGAGAAGAGATATGGAGAGAGATAATTGAGATAAAGGTCGAGAGAGAGAATGAGATATAGAGGGAGATGGAGAGAGATAGAGAGGGAGAAGAGATATGGAGAGAGATAATTGAGATAAAGGTCGAGAAAGAGAATGAGATATAGAGGGAGATGGAGAGAGATAGAGAGGGAGAAGAGATATGGAGAGAGATAATTGAGATAAAGGTCGAGAGAGAGAATGAGATATAGAGGGAGATGGAGAGAGATAGAGAGGGAGAAGAGATATGGAGAGAGATAATTGAGATAAAGGTCGAGAAAGAGAATGAGATATAGAGGGAGATGGAGAGAGATAGAGAGGGAGAAGAGATATGGAGAGAGATAATTGAGATAAAGGTCGAGAAAGAAAATGAGATAGAGAATGAGATGGAGAGAGATAGAGAGGGAGAAGAGATATGGAGAGAGATAGAGAGGGAGAAGAGATATGGAGAGAGATAATTGAGATAAAGGTCGAGAAAGAGAATGAGATAGAGATGGAGATGGAGAGAGATAGAGAGGGAGAAGAGATATGGAGAGAAATAATTGAGATAAAGGTCGAGAAAGAGAATGAGATATAGAGGGATATGGAGAGAGATAGAGAGGGAGAAGAGATATGGAGAGAGATAATTGAGATAAAGGTCGAGAGAGAGAATGAGATATAGAGGGAGATGGAGAGAGATAGAGAGGGAGTAGAGATATGGAGAGAGATAATTGAGATAAAGGTCGAGAAAGAGAATGAGATATAGATGGAGATGGAGAGAGATAGAGAGGGAGAAGAGATATGGAGAGAGATAATTGAGATAAAGGTCGAGAAAGAGAATGAGATAGAGATGGAGATGGAGAGAGATAGAGAGGGAGAAGATATATGGAGAGATATAATTGAGATAAAGGTCGAGAAAGAGAATGAGATAGAGAGAGACAGGGAGAAAGTGAGGGAGGGGGTAGATATATAGAGAGAGATATTGCGATGGGGATAGAGGTAGTGAGAGTAATTGAATTAATGAAAACGTATTGACATTATTACATATTTAGTCACTTATATACGATATATCACTATATTTATCATAATCAAATGTCTATTATCAAACAGGGTTCTGATATTAGATCAAAAATTGTTAGATTCACAACAGTACAAAATAAAATGGTCACTGGACTTACTTTTATTCATGATGTAGGTTATTTATCTAATTTTTAAGAAATGTATCAATGTACTTATGTAAGATAATATAAGTGCGTTATAATATGAACAATGAACAATGTATATTGTACATTGTACATTGTATATATCGATCGTACGAACATATTATTAACATATTATTTTAAGACATTTAATTGGAAGTACTTAAATTTGGTCGCGAATGAATTCGTTCGTTTTATTGAATAGATTAGTTACAAAGTTGTTACAAATCTACCCGTCGTATTATATATTCATTGTTCCGTAGACGACGTACTCCGGTTATTTTCACGGAAGTATTCGACCTCTGACCCCCGTATCATCTGCGTCCCTATAGGATACCGTACACTACGGTAACCATGGTAACCACTGCGGTGTATCGATCTAACCGGGTTCCGGTGACGACTACGCGCGCGCGATAGATAGACCCACTGACATGCGCGAGAGAGCGAGTGACGTGAGCGAGTGAGTGACGTCTCTAGAGGCCGTGTCCATGATGACTCTTCAGTCCCTCGACGGGTGCGGAGGCGAACACGACGAATGGTATACCGTTCTGTACTTCAGTGGTAGAGCTAGAGAGAAGCTCTGTGACTTCAGTGGTAGGCGGTTTCACGGTAAACACGTTTAATAATTTAGTGCGACGCCATTATACGTACGGATCTCGCTGGTGACGACTAGATAGTATACGATATACTATAGTATACTATACATACTATACTATAATATAATATAATATAATATATATATATATATACTATAATATAATATATACTATAATATAGTATAATATAATATATATATATACTAGTATATTATAGCTATAATATAATATATACTATAATATAATATAATATAATATATATATATATATATATATATATATATATATATATATATATACTATAATATAATATATACTATAATATAATATAATATATATATTATATTATATTATATTATATATTATATATTATATTATAATATATATATATATACTATTATATAATATATACTATAATATAACATATATACTATAGTATATTATATATAATATAATATAATATATAATTACTATAATATAATATATACTATAATATAACATATATACTATAGTATATTATATAAAATATAATATAATATAT
This sequence comes from Osedax fenrisi, assembly GCA_964019155.1. NCBI lineage: Eukaryota > Metazoa > Annelida > Polychaeta > Sabellida > Siboglinidae > Osedax > Osedax fenrisi. Next base: position 29,324,599 of record OZ025242.1, read on the forward strand.
ATATATATATATATATATATATATATATATATACTATAATATAATATAATATATACTATAATAGAATATATATATATATATAATATAACATATATACTATAATATAATACATCGGTAACCTATACAGTGTAACGTGGCCTAGATATCGCGTCATAGGCGTGCGTGAGCATGCGTGCGTGGCCTACTTAGTACAAAGCCAGCTGTGGTGAATGTTTATAACTACCACTTACCTCGACGTGTTTGCCAATCGATGGCGATTAGATCGAGGTAAACAACATCGCCGATATCAACTATGTGTTTATCTAAAGTAGAAAACTCAACATACAATTTAATTATATAAATATATGTGTGTGTATATATATATATATATATATATATATATATATATATATATATGTTTACAGTGAAACCTCGATATCTAAAACTTCCAATATCTCAGAAAACTTAATATCTCATAAATGTTAACATTGCAATTGTTATTTTATATCTATCTAAATACATGTAAGAATAATTCGATATCTCAGAAACCCATTATCCCAGACTTATTGTGTCGATGCCTTCGATTCTGAGTTAGCAGGATGTACTATATTAGTAGCACAACATACGTATTTAATTGTGTTATTCCTGATCTCCCGTAATGCGCTACCGCGAAATCATTCAAGCGTGAAATAAAATACTCTAATATCATTCTTGTAAGTGAAACGCTCATCTAGTTTTCATCAATATTATCTAGTTGCATACGATAGACACATACATTTCTTACGAAGGTTCTCACACATGAGATATAATCGTGTGTATTATATATGTCTCGTATGTATACATCATCGTATAACTGTTACATATCTCTCTCTATCTCCAGATATCTCATTCTCTCTCATACTATCTCTCTTTCTTTATCTCGCTTTATATATCTTTATATCTCCATCTCTCTCCACTCTCTCTTTATATTCCTTTCCCTTTTTCTCTCTCTCCCTATCTCTTTCACCCTCACTATCTCTACCTCTATATATCTATATTTCTTTATATATCTCTTTTTCCCTCTCTCCCTCCCTCTATTTCTCTGTATCATCCTCTCTCCCTCCCTCTCTAAGTATCACGCTCTCTCCCCTACCTATCATCCACTCTCTCTCTCCCTCTCACTCTAACGTTATCTGACTCCCTCTCTCTCGCTTACTGCTACCCGAGCTAACCTGTCATCGAATGTGCTAACAACTCTGCTGCGATTGACTCGGTGACTCATCACGTGACACAATGGCGTTGACTAGGGCGCTGCAACAGGGGTGAAGGGGGGATATGTCTTATAGTCCCCCCCCCTTTAAAATCTAGGAGGACTTCCTATGTATTGCCCCACCCCCCCCCCCCCCACTTTTATCACAACATTTATTTGTATCGGTTGGTCCCCCCTACATACACACCATCGCTCCAGCGCCCCTAGTGGTGACGTCATCGACTAAATCACCGCGGCATCGAACACTAGTGTCCGTGGCATTACCTGCTAAATACTATATACTATTAGTTGAGATGTAAAAAATAACTTTAGAAATAGTAGATAATGTGATAAACTGAAAATAAAATATACCAGTGCTAAATAGTTTACTAATTGTCGTAGTCGAGGTAAGACGGAATAATCTGGGAGAAGATATAAGAAATAATAGGACGATTTTAAATTATTTAAAAGAAAAGTAATTCAACTAATGAACGAGAGGAGAATGCAATACCTCACTGTAGCCATTACTAATTAGTATTAATTAGACAATTGATGAACAAAGAGAAATGAAACAACTAATATATATTTACTCAATATAAAATATATCCCATCAATAAATATGGCTTTATTCTATATATATATATATATAGAATAGTAAGTAGATAAGAATAATTCAATAATTTTAAATTCTGACTATAATATATTTCCTTACGTAAATCCTGAGACTAATAATATAAAGCTCGACTATTTGTAAAATTAAACACAAATTTATAAAACTTTGCTTCATAAAAATCGATATATGTAATATGTGGTAAATACAAATTCAAAAATTGCCATAACTTATATTGTTTCACTTGATAAATATATATATATATAAATTTCGTTTTACATTTGTTTCTACTTTGTGAAAGTATATGTTGTATAACTTACAATTACTCTTTTTCACATTTTTATCTAATTTATATTTTAGATTTTCTATTTTTAGATTATATATTTTAGATTATCCATTTCTGCCTATTTATTGTATTCATAAATACTTTTAATTCTACACAATCACCTAGGTGAATATCTAATATAGAACAACTAGACTAATTGAAACATTATATATAGATACACCACTGAACTTAATAACTATTAAAATAATACAATAAAACAGTAAACTATATATAATTTACTGTTTTATTGTATTATTTTAATAGTTATTAAGTTCAGTGGTGTATCTATATATAATGTTTCAATTAGTCTAGTTGTTCTATAGGCTATTAGCTAAGATAATTAATAAAGACAAATTAAAACTTTCCTATACTATAGTATATTATGCATATGAATTCAAGAAGTAGTACCTATTGTATGTAATTGTATTGTAATACCATATCCACCTTTCTTGAACGTTATAATTTGTCTTTATTAATTATCGCCGAAACTTATTTGAAAAATTGCAATAAAGATATTTATGAAGTCAAGGTTTATAAGTCCGTAGTCACAACAGAAGCAACTGGCAAGAGACGTATATATGTATATAAAACTAAATATATATATATATATATATATAAACATCTTAGCTTTACTAAAATTGAAAATATATGCTTATGCTTACTTCCAACATCTTTTGATAAGGTCACTGTCAGTCTAAAACTTGGAAATATTATATATATATATATATATATATATATTTATATATATATATATATTATAACTATAATAAGTACAATATATAAAACTACTAATATAATTTATTTAAAATATATTTGTTTACAATATTGTAATAGTTTTACTATAGTAAATAATATATTAATAATGAATTATGTTATTTTTAGTTTAGGGTTATAGCGGTTATATCCTTTAACGAATATATCCATACGAATAAGTGGAAATTCATATTTATTAATCTATAATATTGTATATAATAAAATAACCTCATATTAATGTATGGTATATCAATTAATGATAAATTAATAAATTATATGAGTAATCATTTCATAATCTTCTCAGATTTCAATAATGCATTAAATATACATAATAATTTCTAATTCTAAAAAAATTAAAATACTAGGCCAATTAAAGATACAAATCGGAGACAAATTAATGTATTAATAAATGTAATTAATAAGTTCGAGTATTCATGTATCTATTCTGATTTAAATATCAATTTTTAGTTGGAAGATTTATCTCGCATATTTATACTTTATTTGATTCGTGTAGTCCATATACGACTATAGTCCTAAAGTATAAATATAAATAACATATAAGAACCGTACAAAATGGCTCTATCCGAATTTATTAAAATGCATTAATCAAAATGAATATATAAACAAGTTATACGCAATAGAATACATGTTACAATGAATGATCACTCTATTATTTATAAAAAATATATAAATATATTGATCTCGGTTTGAGAAAATCTGAATAATTGTATTATAGTTATGAATAAAGATAAGTAAACATCATTAAAAAGATTCTAAATCTAGTTGGAAAATAATAAATAATGTTGAAACATTATTATATGTTTCATCATTTATTTATAATATTAAATAATAATAAAACCTCACACTCTGATGATTCACCATTTGCATACACTTTCAATGAATTGTATAGTTAGGTATATCGGAGCGAGATTATCAAATGAAATCACGATAGATTATAATCATGATATCTTTAAATATATCGATAAACAATGTAATTAACTTGTGTTCAAAGGTACACTGTCTTTGATACACGTGTCAGTGAATTCACTTAAGTAGAACATCTAATTTCAAATGCTACAAATAAATATATCACAGATTCTACTGAGTTTAATATACGCTCAATTAACCTAGTTCAAAATTAATGAGCACTTCTAGTTACCAGTGTATTCAGTATATTTGTAAATTAATGAATATATTAATATTTTATACACATAGTAACATAATATATATATATATATATATATATATATATATGTTATATATAAGGGATACATTGAATGTAGAAAGCTGTATACAGTCTATAGACTAATAAGTCTATAGACTAATAATAATGTATCAATTATGCAAAATTCTTTTAAAAAAGTATAAAATCAAGATATGCTAGCTTTCTTAATAAATATAATATTATCAATGAATCTCAATACGTTTAAGCTAATATGTCAACATCTGAAGCATTAATGGATAATATTGAATTTGTAATGCCTTAGAAAATTTTAATTAATGATCTATTATATCATTGATCTAAAAGTCATTTGACACAGTAGGTTGTACACCATAAATTGTACCTACCTATTAGTAGGTATAGCTATAGGCATAGGTATAGGCATATGTATATGTATGGGTATGAGTATATATACCTATTTCTATACCTATATGATATTCTAGGAACTGCTTTAAAATTGAGTATTAGTTATTTAAAAAATCGCAAATAAAATGTAAATATTTATGATACTAAACTCTACATCGTTAGATATTAACTGTGTTGTTCCTTGATGAATAGTATTGGGAATGATACATGATTGTATTTAATATATATATATATATATATATATATATATATATATAATATATATATATATATTATATATATATATATATATTAATATATACAATAACAATTGTTATTGTTATTGTCATTTTTAATTGGTTGAGTCCTTTCATCCCATCCAGGAATTTAAATGAAGTTTTCACTTATAATCATATATATGGCTCTAATGTCCCTTCGAAGCCGCTCTCGTGTTAATGCATCCATGGTTTACATGAGAGCCGATCATTTATTTATACACAATATACGATCACTTCTAAATATTATTTTAAAACCATTTTAATGTTCCGAACGAGGCTTGAGCCCTCGACGCCGGTCCAGCGTCTTACTGCTCGTGTTGTCAACTGAGCCATACAGGCAGTTTATATATATATATATATATATATATATATATATATAGAGTGTTGTAGTTTATATATATATATATATATATATATATATATATATATATATATATATGTGTATATATATATATATATATATATATATATAAACTGCCTGTATAGGCACGTGTGTGGCTCAGTTGGCTATATATATGTAATAAATAAATAAATATATATATATATATATATATATATATATATATATATATATATATATATATATATAAACTGGCGGTGTGGTTCAGTTGGCTAGGGTTTCACAATCATTAGTACTTCCTATATAGGTAAGTATACTACGAGTTAGTAGCCAGAGTGTTGTAGTGCGTGATAAACCCATATTAAGTAATATGCGCACTTGTGTTTACCACTTGACATACTACACGGGCCTGTCGCATGACTTAGGATTGCCCGCACCAGAAGAAGATGTACAATGTACATCTACTTCTGGTGCGGGCAATCGTAAGTGCTGACTAATAGTAAGACTGCAAATGCCGATTCGGCGTATACTGTCGTAGTGATATATTAACCTATAGGTTGATAGAGCATCATATTCGAGCCAACACGACGAGGTCGATAGTCCGTGCGTATAGTAATAACATTAGCAAGATATTTAGGGCTGGTTCGATAGATGGCTCGATGCGTTATGCAAAGGAGACGGAACTTGCAAACTAGCCGGAACTTTAACCATCCAAGCGAATGCATAAGATATGAGATGGAAACCATTGTTCGACGTTTAAGTTTATAGGGGATTCTTACTTCACGACGCTGAATAGTTTCAAGTCTGTGCAATAAATGAAGTGGTAGGGTATACCTATATTACTATAGTAAATAAGGAACAGCAGTACCGAATTATACTAAACACTTGCAAGTGCATGAATAAGGCACTTGGTTAAATTAAAAGTTAGCTTATTACGCGTCTGTCTAATGTTGTACTGATAGTAGTTAGCAGTACGTATAATATTTACTATTTTAGCTGTGACATTGAAGTGAGTGTCGAAAGTAATACCGAGTGTAGTTACTGATTGGGAAATGGGAAGGGAGAGTAAAAACGGATGTGTTATATTTAAAGGAGAACTTGGACGTCCAATTGGGCGAGGCTTAAGCCTCGTACGAGATAAAATAATAGTATAAATTTTAGAAATATTTAGTGAAAGTGAGTTATTAGCAAACCATTTAGTTGATTCAGTAATGCAGTTGTAAATAGATAACTGCATGGATTCAGGATCGCTGGAAGGTGGGAAGGACGTGTATATTTGGAGATCATATATGATATGATAGGCATAAAGATGATAATGTATGTGAGGAAATTTAATAAATATTGATTTAATAGGTACTATATAAATTATGAATAGAATGGGACCAAGGACAGAGCCTTGTGGAACACCACAGGATTGAACAAAAGGTACAGACAACGAAGAATTAATTTGTACAAATGAAGATCTATTAGATACAAATGAATTGAACCAGTTAAGAACTTGACAGTTAATACTAATCTCACGTAGACGAAACGAAATAATTTGAAGATTAAGATAGTCAAAGGCACACGATAAATCTAACAGAACAAGATAACAGGGACTTTTGGCATCGAGGGATAAGGGAATTTCACTAATAATAATATTTAGGGCTGTCTCAGTGCTACGGTGAGGGAGATAAGCGCTTTGAAAGCAATCGACAATATTATTGAAAGTAATTACTAGTAGTATATTAATATACTGTATTAGCTGTGAAGAGACAACTCGTTCCAAAGTCTTTGACATAGATGAAAGTTGTGATATTGGTCTGTATATGCCGGTGACATCCAGTTATATTATAAAATACTTTAAATATATTTAAGGGTATAAATATATATAAGGGTATACCCTGTTAGGAACACTGTCATATTTACTTAATCGCCGTATTATCGGTACAGTACAACACCCACTATCATATATGGGTATATACTAGTGATGCAGTAAAGTATGCTCACATCTAAAGCATATATGTAGTCTCAATCTCAGTTACCTAAAGTCTCGGTTCGGTTCGGGCTCGTTTTATTTTCCGAAAATGAAAGTATCGGATCGGCATCAATAACCGAAAGTCTCGGCTCGGCATCAATAAGCTCGGCATCATCAGTACATCACTACCACACGCACACACAAGCACGTGGTTCTGATAACATCGATACGAACACCTGGCACGTTCACGCACGTGTGTTATTATGATATCCGGCTTCTTGGCTTTATCGTCACGTGACGGTTCGCATCGTTACGTAGCGTAGCTTACTCGATGTCAGGACATATGTCCTTACTCGAGGTATACATTGTACACTCATTGTATACATTGTACACATTGGTGTCGGGGTTTAGCCTACACGCCTCGTGTTACGCGGTTAAGGTCGACTATTACGCGGCTAAGGTCGTCATTGTTGTTGTTGTTGTTACGTAAGAGCGTTGTCACGTGACTTAATCACGTGACCCGTACAGGATCTAGTAGGCGCGCGGTCAAGCACTCGTACGGGATCGCTATTCATCATCATCGGCCCTTAACCAGTATTAATGACGGCGACCGGCGCTAAGTATAGGGGGCGCGTACATTGCCACATGACATTGTACACTGTACAACTTATTCTAGTACCGACACCTGTACACAAACATGTATATCGGAATCGGATAGAGTGTAAACACTCGGGAAACACACAAAAGCAAAGCTCGACTAGGTATTTTCCCACTCAACTTGATAACAACATTATAAGAATATCAAATTAAAAAATATAAGAAAATTATAAAATGACAATAACTTGTTTTAAAATTTCAATTTTGTATATCATTATATCTATAATTTTGTATACATATATACTATTCAATAGTAACCATTGTATATATTATTAAATTGATGTGATTTGTAAATTTTATTGTGATTGTGATTTGTAAATGAAATCGTGCTGAATAAATAAGTAAGTTGGCTATATATTTGAACATTGTTATCAAGGAGATGTCATCATTTTCAGTTGGTATCATTGTATGTTCGATATACGACGTCCTAAAACATCATCATCTTCATCATCATCATCGTCGTCGTATATATATATATATATATATATATGTATAGGATACATGTATAGGATACATGTATAGATAAACGCGTCATTAAGAACTAATCGCGCATATATACGATGACGTCATAGCGATATCTCCATGGTTACCGTCACGAGCTCGGCGCGTTCTCCCTTGTTTATCTAATATATTATCTGATAACAACATTTAATTAGCGATTCGTGAATGCCACACACGCACGCACGAACGCACGCACGGCGCGCGCATAATGTGGTATGTGGTATGACATAAGGTGGAGTGAAATATATGTTTTTTCGAAAATTGATATTGACTGGTTACGGTTAATAAGAGGTAGTACTTATAAGTATAAATCCGAAGTTTTGTTTAAAACTGATACCTGCAAGGTATTACGATATCACCTAGAAGTTTAACATGGGGTAGATAGCATGTTTTAACATTGAGGACATAGGAATCAAATTCAATCGATTTTTTTGAACGTATACATTATTCAAATGTAATGAAAGTGAAGTATATGGTTAATAAGCATGACTATAGCAGTATTTAACAAAAAAAAATTGAAAAAAAATAATATTTCTATTTTTCCTAGTAAATCTAGGAATAATATTTATAAATAATAATTTAATTAATTATAAATACTTTATATTAATAAAACGACTTACTTATTAATTATTTACTATTTTATATAGTCATATATATAATGTTACTATATATATAATATATATATATATGATATATTTATTGATATACCACAAAAACTTAACTTATTTAATAAAATAACGATTTAATATTATGAAATATGTCCAATTATATAAATGTGCCTAGAAATTTTTAACTCATTTGTTAGCGTAAATATTTTCGATATAGCGTTTTATATTGTATAATATAGTATATTATGGTATAAAAAGCGTACTAGGTTCTAGTATACCATAAATTATAAAACCTATACCAAAATGTTTGTCATTCAGTAAGCTATAGGTTGCATTCCAGGTGTTATACGTTTTTGAAAAATTTTGAAAATCACTCCACCTTAACGTATGTACGCATGCACATACACACACGTGCGCACGAACATGCGTTCTGCACGCTCAATCGTTGCGCTTGTACGCATGCGTGCGATACGCATAGCTCTACGAGTGCGTGTGTGAGGTGTATGTGTGATAGCATGTACGTTAGTGCAACATGTACGACGTACATTAGTGTTGCTCCATAGAGCTAGAGAGAGTGTGTTCAGAGACCATAGAGCTAGAGAGAGAGTGTTCAGAGACCATAGAGCTAGAGAGAGAGTGTTCAGAGACCATAGAGCTAGAGAGAGAAAGTGTTCAGATACCATAGAGGTAGAGAGAAAGAGATATAGTTTTTCTCTAGCTCTTTGGTGCAGACATTGCCCTCTAGTTGTAGCCGAGATTAGCTGGTTTTTGGTTTACATCCGGGTTTACATTATGTAATTATATATATATATATATATATATAATTATATATAATTATATATATATATATAATATATATATATTATATATTCTTAGTCGCGTACATTTATTGGTGTAATTGATTACTTTTTAGACGTGTCGACAATGATAAATGAAACGCTAAACGAGTTTTTGTTTAATTATAAAGTTAAATACACATCAATTACCTCTAGGTAAATGTGATTATGTTACTATATATAGCTATTATATTAGCTACAAAGATATATATATATATATATTAAATATATGTAGGTGTCAAGTTAATTTAGTAGACAAATTTATTATGAAAAGCAATTATCCATCGAGTGAAATATTAACGTTTAAACTCACTGCGCAACTTACTGTATTAGAATTGTTATTTTATATCATATGCAATATTTAAAATATGTGTATGTTATAATAGTAATATTTTATATTATATATTATTATAATAATAATATATATATATATATATATATATATATATATATATATTGTTATTGTTATTGTTATTGTTATTGTTATTTTATTTGGTGGAGTCCTTTCATCCCATCCAGGAACTTAGATGAAGTTTTCACTTATAACCATATATGGCTCTAATGTCCCTCCGAAGCCGCTCTCGTGTTAATGCATCTATGGTTTTAACGAGAGCCGATCATTTATTTATACACAATTATATAAGATCACTTCTAAATAATATTTTAAAACCCATTTTATAAAATTAATTAATGGTTCGGACGAGGCTCGAACCCGCGTCCTATTGCTTGTGTGTCTGACGCCTTAGCCACTGAGCCACACAGGCAGTTATTACACACACCTATATATATATATATATATATATATATAATAATAATAATGACATCAGATTTGGCATAAAGCCTGGGTGAATGAAAAAGCATGGCTTGTCAAGTCTTCCACCCATTAAGATAATGAAGAGGCAAATTTAAATAACTAAAAGCAATAAACGATATAAAATGAATGTAATAAATGATATAAAATGAATACAACTAAAATTAAAAAATGTGATCATTTCTGTTAAAAATTCTAAATAAAATTTATATTTTCGTAAATACTGGCAAAATTCAACTTTTGTACTTCAATACTTGAATAGGTAGTTCCCAATACTTACCATTGCAACAATGATATTATGGTATGCTATTATTGTAAGCATTTGCTTTCCACCAAAAACTAAGCATATAAAAAAAAACTCCTCAAATCTAAATCATCATTTAATAAAATGTGCATAAAAGATAACCATCAAAATAAAACAGATAAAAAAATATATATACAAATAATATAGTAAGGTAGTCATATTATATATATCTAAGATTATATATATATATATATATAGATTTATATTTAATTATTAACACCGTGGTTTACAGACTCCCTATATATAGGTATATAGGTACATATAGGTACTTACTGCCTATAGGTACAGACTGCCATAGGTACTTAGTAAGTAAGTAAGTACTAATTACTACCTATAATATACTATATATGCCGCGTATTAACAATATTTTAAGAATAAAAGGTTATCTTCCATTCTTATCTTGAAATAACCTATAGAAATAGTAGTACATAGATATAGATATAACAATAGTAGTACTCATATGTTAGTATTACAGGGTATTATTTTTATTTTTGTATTCTACTATAGCATTGTTCGGTATAGTTATTTATCTTGTTTTTGTATGTATTGTTCATTAGCGTGCAATGTGCATGCATTATCTCGTCGTTTACTACTAAACTGTTCACTTAACTTAAAACGTAAACAAGTTCATCTCTATGTGTAGTGACTAATCATCTCGCACATCATCATCATACATACATACATACCACTACCATGGCACGCCATTGTTTACGTTAGCGACGCTATTTATTTCGATAATTTCGTTAATAAAATATATTCGTTTATATAAATTTAAAATAATATCTTTGATACAAGCGTATACGGAAACTGTAGCCTATAGAGTATGTATAGTATACATTGTATACCGTTGCTGGTATATCGGCGTATATATTATATTTGCATAACGAACATAGTCTACAAAGAACATAGTCTACAAAGAACGTGTGTTTCGCATCCGGTTACAAGTGTACGTATCGATTCGTAATAAAAAAAATGTATTTCAATACGGAAATTAATAATAAATGGTGACTAATTTATTAAATCGTGACAAACGTGACATGCGCAGAGTCGTGCCTACGAGTTGCGTGTACACACGGGCTAGGCTCGGTAACGTTAGAGGCTGGCGAACTCGCATGCAATTCTGATAGTGATATACCGTACACCGTGCGTATTCCCCGTGGAAAACATGCGCCGTGCTACTATACTGACAGAATGTCACATTTTTTGACGATGATTAGCTCTATTCAAAACATACATGCGTACGCACACACATACACACGCACACGTGATCAAATATTACATAACGTATATGATACAACGGTGGTGGTGGCGGTGGTGGTGGTAGAGGGATTATCTGCACTATCGCGTGAGGTTACCCCTACCGCGGCATTTAGGCGGCTTTCTCTTTGGTCGCCTTCTCCTGATCCTGATCCTCCTCCTGATCCTCCTGCTCATCCTCCTACTCCTGCTCCTGCTCCTGATCCTGCTCCTCATCCTCATCCTCCTCCTCCTGTTCCTGCTCCTGATATATATAATGTATATTATATAGTATTATAATTTAAAATGTTTACACTTTATACAGTAGATTAAACTTATTTATAAACATAATTATGTGTAGGTGTACTTAGTTAGGTACATTGGTGAGAACCGATCCTTTTTTCCTGGATCGCCGATCCCGATCCCGATCCTCTATTTATTCTCTTGTGCGATCCTTTTCCCGATCCTGATCCTCACTTCGTTACCCGATCCTTTCCCGATCCCGATCCAGATTCTGAGTTTCTTACCCGATCCGGATCCCGATCACGATCACGATATTATTTATATATTTAATTAATACGATTTTATTTCATAATTCGAAACAATATATAGGGGAAAGTCTCCGATTACCGACCCCTAAATTATTATTTGTAATAACTTATTCAATATTAAATATATTAATTTTAAATTTTATAATTAGGGTAATATTATGGCAATGCATAATGTGGCTATTTTAAATTGTTGATATAATTATATGTACAAGAATAAACAGGGGGTCGGTAATCGGATACATGTACCTAATACCGACCCCCTTCTCCTATTACCGACCCCCTAAATTAATCGTGATATAAATAATTGTAGTATTATATTATCCAATAAAAATAATTCAAATAACATTCACGCAATTTATTTTGTATTCAATTTTGGTTTTAATAGTATTATTAAATTTAAATTTAAACTTTATAGTAATTATATTAAAATAGTGTATATTATTATTTAATATTTATTTATTAATCATTATATATATAATCAACAGGAATCATGAATCCTTAATCTATATCAATGATACACAAACAACTTACGATATATTTTAAAGTAAAATACTGATCTATTTTGATTGGATATTATAAATCACATGGGGTCGGTATTAGGGTAATTTAGGGGGTCGGTAATATAAAAATCATATGGGTTGCTATAATTAAGATATATTGGTTAATAGTTATTCAAATTAAATTATTTTTATAATAGTTATAAACATTTTATTGATTTACAATATTATGCTCAGTATTAACAGGGGGTCGGTAATCGGGGACTTTCCCCTATATAGTTATAATAAGTAATATAAATTTAAAAAAAACCTACATATGTAATATAAATTATTAATAATTTTAAATAATATTTATTAGTAATATATTATTTTATATTTCAATAATAATTCAATTGAATTAAATGCATATGTTGAATGTATATCATATATATTATATGACATAGTCACTATAAATTGTGAATTAAATATAAATTATTTATATAAATGCATTTAATTGGATATACATATCTACTCATTGTTCGTTGAGTCAAAGTCGGTGGTTTACTTATATGATATCAATTGATTAAATTATATTATGATAAAAATAAAAATTATTATTTAAATACTACATATACGTAAAATCTATATTAAATCTATATATTTAACCTAGTCTTGCAATACCTTGGAAAATATTACAAAATAATGATAAATACAATAGCAATCATATATCCTAAAGAAAGCATTCGACTACATTAGTCATGATCTATTAATAATTAAGTTAGAGAAGTATGGCTTCAGAGGAGTTGCTTTAAAATTATTAATATCCTTTCTTAATAATAGAAATAAATTTGTAATATTCAATAATTCTGAATCACAAATAAAGAATATTAAGTGTGGTGTCCCTCAAGGAGCTGTCCTCGGTCCCTTATTATTTTTAATATTTATAAATGACATAGACAATATTAAAACACAAGGTCATTTTGTTTTATTCTCTGATGACACTTTTATTATATTCCGTGAAAATAATATTGATTCTATGGAAAATTCCATGAATAAAACTTTAAAATATCTTGATATATGGCTATCATTATATAAATTAACAATTAATTTAAGCAAAACTAACTATTTAATATTTAATAATAATAAAGTAAAATTATCTATTATATTAAATAAAATTGTCATTATACAAAAAAACTCAATAAAACTCCTTGGTGTAATAATTGATTCGAACATGAATTGGAAACTACATAGGGTGGTTATACTAATATGGTTAAATCTAAACTTTATTATGTATTATCAATTCTAAGAAAACTAAATAATATTTTACCCATCAATATTTTAAAGCTAATATATTATTCTGTATTTCATTGCCATCTTATTTATTGTACCCATATATGGGGGAATAATTATGATGCAACATCAAAACATATAAGTATAGCTCAAAATAAAGCTATAAGAATATTATATCGTCAACAAAATAGAACTAATGTGTATACTATTTACAAAGAGCAGCACATTTTAACTTTTAAAGAAATGATATTCTATAACGCCTGTAAAATTATGTTTAGGATTAAAAATTATCAAATTTCACCAACAATTATAAATTTATTTAAATTACAAGACTCTACTTATAATATGCGCGATAATAACAAATTCAAAATACCTTTAGTTAATACCAACGCAAAAAAATGTAATATAACCTATTATGGACCCATTTGATGAAATAATCTACCGATAGGGATACCTACATATAAAATCACACAATAGTCAAACCACACTTAACCAATTTTGTTCAAAAATTAAATATTTAATATCAAGTAATATCTAATTTCTGTTAAAAATTCATATATTTTATAATATTTTGTAATATATAAGTATTATTATTATGCGCACTGCTATTATTATTATTATTATTATTATTATTATTATTATTATTAATGTGTATATTCGATATACCTAAATGTCTTGTATTACACCATTTTTATTATTATATTTTCTTATTTCATAATTATACTTATTTCATAATTATACCTATAGGTATACGTAGCTTATATTAAGAATATCCTTATAAAAACAATATCAAATATTTAATATATATATATATTAAATATTTGATATTGTTTTTATAAGGATATTCTTAATATAAGCTACGTATAGCTTCTGAATATCCTTCTGTATATTGATTCAATATTCAGTAAATAAATAGTCATTCATATCAATGTAATAATACAATACTAAAATGTTGTTAATATTCTTATAAATTAATATAGGATATATATATTAGTAATAACATTATAATATCGTATATGCAATGATGGGCACCGATCCATATACTCCATTCGTTATCCGATCCTTTGCCGATACCGATCCCGATCCTCGCTTGCGTACCCGATCCCGATCCAGGATCGCCGATCAATGATCGCGATCATGCCCATCACTGGTTAGGTATAGGCAGAGCTGGGCAGTATCGCCGATACAGTATCTATTAAGGCAAAAAATCAGTATCGTAGATACATTTGTATTTGTATTTGTATCTATTATAAAAATTACAAAAGTATTTGTAATAGTATCTATTAGTCATAAATAGTATCTACGATACGTATCTACTAAGAAAATTATGTAAACAGATATATTTTATTAAATAATATATCATTTGGTCATTATATTTATTTTATATCAATATTTTATAATATCATTTTATAAATTAATTTTAATATATATATACATTATATATATATAGTTTTTAATAAAATATCTTTTGTAAATATTGAAATTAATTCATTGTTAAAAATTATGATATATCAAGTAGATTGATTTATTCTCAAAAACCATTATATACATTTATTGAAAACAAAGACATTATTTTAATAATATATTTTATATAATAATTTATTTATAATTAAAAATTATATATTATATAGAAAGATAAAATCATTTTAATAAATATGATTATTCTAAATAATAATATATTAATAATTTACTATATTCATGTTTAACATTCGAAAGTAAAGTTCGCTGATTATATTTAGTTGAAAAATAGTATATTGTAATAATGTATATTTCTCTATAGTCTGTAATGGCTCATAGTATAATTTCAGTATATAAATGTTAGTATAATAAACGCTAGTACACTAAAATATTCATCGTGGGAATCATTAAATGTCAATAAATATCAACAAATGTATTCTATATCATCTATTGAAGAACACGTTATAAGATGTAAATATGTAATATGTCATTTTAAAGAAGGTATCCCACTAGCAGTATTTCCGGAAATAATGTCCTGAAATATTTTTAGAAAGTTATTTTCTAGCAAGTTAACTACAATTTTAGTGAGTTACCCTCTTATTTTTCGGCAACTTTCTGGAAAAATAGTAACTTTAAAGGGGGTATACCCACTACAAATTGCTAGATAATCACTTTCTATAAAACATTTCCGGACATTTCCGTATAAAGGGGGTATCCCACTACAAGATTTTCCGGCAACTTACGGGAAATATTGTAATTTTAAAATCATGTTCTATCAAGTTGTAATGGGATACCCTATAAAGTTATTATATTTCAGGCAAGTTACCGGAAAGTAAGGGGGTTTCCCAGTAAAATTACAGTTAACTTTATAGAAAATAGTTTTAAAGTTAAAATACTTGTAGTGGGATACCCCCTTAATGTTCCTTGATATGTACTTTCAAATCGACATCGATGAATATATATATATTGTTATTATTATTTGGTGGAGTCCTTTCATCCCATCCAGGAACTTAGATGAAGTTTTCACTTATAACCATATATGGCTCTAGTGTACCTTCGAAGCCGCTCTTATGTTAAGGCATCCATGGTTTTAACGAAAGCCGATAATTTATTTATACACAATTATATAAGATCACTTCTAAATAATATTTTAAGACACATTTTATAAAATTAATTAATGGTCCGGACGATACTCGAACCCGTGTCCTACTGCCTGTGTGTCTGACGCCTTAGCCACTGAGCCACGCAGGCAGTTATTTATATAGTATATATATAAATATAATTTATATCTATATACTATATACATTGTATATAATTATAATGTATTTGTATCTACTAAGATGTATCTACTAAGAAAATTATGTATTTGTAATTGTATCTACTATGATTTTTTTTAAAGTAATTGTAGTAGTATCTAATAGATACTATCTATTATAAGAAAAAAGTATGTAATTGTAATTGTATCTATTATACATTTTTCGAGTATCGTGCCCAGCTCTGGGTATAGGTATATATATATACCTACTTAGTTAGTTACAACTATGTGTGTATACACATATATAGCCCGAAGTATAAAGCACCATGGCCTATTAGTTTGATGAGAATCCATAATTATTCATACTTTGACGTGTCGTAATCGCAACAGAGAAATGGCCTACTTTTAAAGCAGATCCACAACTAGGTCGCAGATGTGAGCTGTCTGTGTGTCGTTGTTCTCATTAGATGGCGCTGTTGCTGATCAGCTTACGTATTGGAGTAGTCTTCTTTATGATTTACGATTATATCATCTTTTAAGACTATTTATGTCGACGTTATACCTATATATATATATAACTTATATAACATATGTTATATGTTATCGTTATATTTGATTACCTTTAAAATATCGTATTATTCAATTACGTATTTGTATACGATATGACGAGCTTTTAAACGTCTATATTTTTCTTTAGTCAATAAATAGTTATATTATAACAAGCCTAAACTATTAATCAACAAGATCTGACACGTTATTGATATAAGAATAATTCGCTGAAATGAATACTCCTGAACTGTATACTCTAGGCTGAAAGGAGTATACTCCTAGTTAGTATATATCATCGAGTATATCTATATAGCCAATCTAGTATAAACATCCTCCATAAATTCATTTACCTCGAGAAAATATTCCTTAGCTAGGGCTGTTCCAGGAATTTTACAGGGGCATTAACAAAATTATTTATTTTATACTAAATGTAAAGATACTAGGATAGTCTATATATTGAATAGTATGATCAGGGTACACATCGACAGTATTGCAGGGTACGTGCAGAATACATTCCCCCGGATATTAAAACTATAAGTTAGTATCGTTATAGATAGTGTTTTTTTAATTTTGAAGTAGTATTATTCAATTTAATATATTTAATGAGATATAGTTGGCCTAATTTTGTATCATGGTAACATTCTTTTACTATATATATATATATATATATATATATATATATATATTCAAATAAAATATCATGATCTATAATATAACCCTTAAAATGTGTTATTGTATTATTAATTAATAAGTAAATTTAATTATATTCCTATATATTTGTATACTCAATTATATAACATGTAATTGTTCGTTGAAACATTAACTGTAGGTAAACTTAGGTAACCTATAGGAGATACTATTATTGACGATAATTAATGACGATCTCGTGTAAGACTAACTGAACCAATATCATGCTCAACTCTTTCTAATCGCTAATCATTGCATTGTTACTATCGATTACAACTTTCCAACTGTATCCATTACTCGATCGTTCATTTATTTTATAGAAACATCCTCCATTGATATTCCTATATTTACAAACTCTATTTTTCATCAACAAAATAATAAGTATAACAGCTATAATGTATGTATTTCTAGATGGTCAATCACATTATAATTGTATACAAAACTTTTAATAATACATTAAATCAGTCTGTTTCAACAGGTAATTCTATTATTAAATTAAATTATAAATCTCACTAGTTCAACTCTAAATGCCTGGATATTAGACGATTATATCGATGATTAAAACTAAAATAAAGACTTCGAAACATAATTATAGCAAAAAATAACTGTTAATATCAACATATTCCTATTTTAATGATATACTCTATAATTATTAAAGATATTATATCGAACTTTTTAAGTTCATCTTGATAGAGAACTCAGACCAAATATATTCTTGGTCAACACTTCTTAAAGTCGAGCCGAGATTTTTGGTTATTGATGCCGAGCCGAGACTTTCATTTTCTGGATAGAAAAAAATAGCCCGAGCTGATATGAGACTCTTACAAAACATAACTGAGTCGAAATGATGCTTTTTTTGAAGTTACATTTTGATCCTAATTTTTATATATTTCATATACATCAATTTAAAAAAAAATTCGGCGACCAGCTTCATTATTCAGTGAATAGTAATGTAAATTTCATCTAGTGATGTACATGATACCAATCCTTTTGATGCCGAGCCGAGACTTTAATTTTCTGAAAAAAACGAGTCCGAGCCGAGATGAGACTCTAGCCAAACGAGCCCGAGCCGAGCCGATACTCTAACAAATCGAGCCCGATCCGAGAAGATAGACTTTAGGTAACTGATACTGATACTGAATCAATGCTTTATATTTGACTGGCATAATGTACATCATTACTCCTTAATCAGTTATAGTGAATATTTAAAACAATAAAGCGTTTTATTTCTGCTAAACTTATTGACTGCCGATTGCTCACGCACTGATGCAGTCCATAAACAAAACAAAAAGTAAGTAAAGTAACTACTTTAAGTAAGTAATTAAAGAAAATATTATATAAATATTATTATAATTTACCAGAAAAAAAAATGTTAATTCTTCTAATAAATATTATTATTATTATTATTATTATTATTATTATTATTATTATTATTATTATTATTATTATTATTATTATTATTATTATTATTATTATTATTATTATTATTATTATTATTATTATTATTATTATTATTATTATTATTATTATTATTATTATTATTATATATATATATATTCACACTATCGTATGGATATATCGCTACTTATATTTAAACTAAACCTTAATTATTATTTCTACCGTTATAATTCATTATTATTTATATTTGTATCTATTTATATATTTATGTATTGTTGTACACTATATATATATATGTTGTGATTAATCATAATTCACATGTAAATATATATATATAGTTGTTCAACATGATAATCAACACATGTTTATTACGGCAATAAACTATATGTTGGTAATAATCGAATGCGGATAATGTGCAAGTATTTCTGCAGGTGATCATTCATATAGGAGAAATATAAGCCGACATACGGAGAACCACTGGATCCAGTTCATAACCTATGTATTATAGTATGGGATTATGGTATGCATGTAAGCTATAGATGGGTGTAACGTTTACGTTTTTGGAGACACACGTTTAAATACCCGCTATATAGCCGGTGTATAACCGGGGTGAAGCCTGGATATCCAGGTTACAATTAGAACGGTGCTCGAGCATCGAGGTTACAGTAAAATCAAAGCCCGGGGCTTTGGTAAAATGAAGCCTGGATATCAAGATTACATCTATTAAGCATGAGTATCCAATTTATAATTAAAGAGAATCTTGAATATGCAGGTTACAGTAACAGAGGTGCCTGGATATCTAAGTAACTGCGTAAGAGACTACTGTAGCGAGGGAAAAGCCTTCCCACCTAACAGTAATATCCTCATAATAGCAGCATAATAGCATACGTAATAGCCTCACATGTTTTATAATAGCAACATATTAACAGCATAATAGCATTACAAATTATAATAGCAGCATAGTAGACGTGTAATGGCAACATAATATCAGCATAATAGAATTACAAATTAATAGCAGCATAATAGACTTTTAATGGCAACATAATAGCAATATAATAGCACAATTTGAACATTTTAGGCTATTATTTATGCTGCTATTATGAGGCTATTACAGTTAGCTGGGTTGATATATAATTCACAATATGAAATAAGCCTTGGTATATAGGTTACAATGATATAAACCTATATGTTTGACACATAATGTGTCATGTTACAGCGAGAGAGAAGCCTGCATATCCAGGCTACATCTATATAGAAGACTACATATCTAGGTTACAGATAGAAAAGGTCTATAGATAAATGTTACATAAGAGTAAAACCTGGATATCCAGGTTATGAATAGACGGACGCTATTGTAAACGTGTATGACTGGGTATCCGTATCGCCACTAGAGACAAGTATGAATACTCGAGTTACACCTACAGGGAATGCACATATAGGCTTATATATATATAGTTATAACTTGAGTATCGATGTTACATTAATAGAGAAATCTAGGCAATGCTTTTTTATGTAGAGGTCAATATTATAGTAAGAGAGATATGCCTACCCCTAGGCCCTAGTATGCAGTTGTAACCCATATAGACCCTATAGCCTATAGGCTATAGGCCCTGTTCTGATAAGATAATGTGTCCTAACACTATTCGAGGACACTAGTTAACATTACGGAGCTAGCTAAGGATTGTCCTAGGATACTCATAGGACACTTTATTTGATCCTAACAACTGACCCCAGATGGCATACGATTCTGCACCTTAAGAAGTAACAACACATCCGGCACTAGATACAATCCAGTATATTCCACTTATATTATCGTCACTTGCGCATGACCGCACGCGTTATAATGTGGGGCTCTATAATGGAGTCGGTGGTGGTGGGATCGAACAAAGACTATAGTATGGAGCTCTAGATAGAGCTAGATAAACGCCGAACTATTGTTCACTCATGCGCGAAGAGGCATTATCTGTGACGTCACGCGATCTATTATCTCTAGAGGTAGACCATTCCATAGTGAAGCTGCCGAATACTGACAATATATGTTGTCATATCTAGCCAGCCTGATCTTGTGGTAACGAAGTATTTTGCTGGAAGATGATCTAGAAACTAGATCGTATCTATAAACAATATATATAACATTATTATCTAGATTCTAGATGTTCTCGACTCAATCCATAATGTCAGAAAATCTTTAAAATATGTATGTGATTTAAGGTATATGCATTTATAAAAAATCATAATAATGTTACATATATATTAATTATAGATTCAATAAGGAGCTTACTAATGTTATCAGGTAAAAAAATTCGAATTGTTTTTATTTTGTGTAAATTAAAGAATGAATATCGACATATAAGTGTATACACTTGAGATCTGATCGATAAACTTAAGTTTTATTAGGCTAATTAGTTTACTAACACAAATAAAACCAAGATTTATAACAGAATTTGTAGGCGACATAATTTGTCCATCAACAATTACTGGAGGAAAATGGAAGTAACACGAGACATATTAATAATAGAAATTTTAGACATATTTAACATTAGATTATTTTGTAAAAACCAATTATTTAAGGAATTTAAACAATTCAACAAATAATAAATATCAGAAGGAAGAGCATGTAAAGGCAGTTCGATATAAATTATGTATATAATCATATATGTGTATATATATATATATATATATATATATATATATATATATATATATATCATGTAGGTACCTATACACGGTATAGATGAGATACATATATATATATATATATATATATATATATATATATATATTGTATTCAATAAGTACAAGTTATTAAAGAGTAACATATATAGTTAGTATAATAAATAAGAGTAATGTAGTTCTCTCTTGTAAAGATATATGCGTATTGCTATATTCTAACATAGATATCGAAATACTTTATAATTAATCACAAATATTATCCGGTATAGTAGGTTACTATAGTTAGTTACTATGGTAACTTATATACATAGGTAGGTTTTATTATATAAATAAATGATCAGTTCTCGTTAAAACTATGTATGCCTTAACGCGAGAGCGGCTTCGAAGGGATATTAAAGCCATATGGTTATAAGCAGGGTGAGTTAAATTCGGCCTTTTCGTCAAAAGGCCGAATTTTGCCGAATATAAGGATTTTCAAAGGACGAAACTAAGCTAAATTCGGCCTTTTTATTTCAATTCGGACTATTTTTTTAAAATATTATTTATCCTTATATCATTAAAAGTAAACAAAAAAATACTCAATAGTAATATGTATATTATATGTAAATAATACTACAAGTAAAAGCAAATATTTATACAATATTAGCAATGTAAGTAATTAAATTTGTAATTATTAAGTATTACATTATATAATAATTTCTGCAAATCAAAGACTATATATTGTTTATATACAGTATTGTTTTCTTATGGCAAAAAAAACATTTTTAATTTAGCACATCAATATGATATGAACTTAAGGTATGCTATTACTCAAAAACGTAGTTTTAGTTAAATGTAAATGGTGTGATGTTTGTGGAAGAAAAGTCATTGTTATCGATGTATGTATCTACAGATATAATAATTATTTTGTATACAAAATAAATTATATATGTATATACATACTGTATATATATATATATATATATACTAATATCAAAGGGATTTTCTAATATGTATACTATAATATATATATATTAGGATATAATAATATATATAAATAATATAATGATATAATATATATAATAGGATATATCCTATTAATATTAGGTTTCCTTTGTATTAATGATGATTATAATAATTTATTTAGTATCATTACTGGACTGCTATGTATATATCCAGGAACTTCATCCGTTGAATCAGATTTTTCATTAGTAAATTCGATAAACATTGAAGGAAATACCAATCTTTCAAACATTGCACTTGCAGGATATATATACTCAAAACAATTTAATTATTTAATAAAAATAAAAATATTTGTATATAATTTTCATAAAAATATAATAAATTTATTATTTACTTGTACTTCATTATTGATTTAAATACTATATTGATACCAATATATTTATTGATACTAAAATGTTTGTAATGCCATGCTATATAATATATATTAATTACATTAATTAACCATATTAAGTATATATATATATATATATATATAGAGATAACTATATTGATCAAATATAGAAAGGCTGAATTTAAGCCGGATATAAGGATTTCAAAAGGCCGAAAATAAGCTAAATTCGGCCTTTATCCTTAAATTAGATAAAGGCCGAATTTAACTCACCCTGGTTATACGTGAAAACTTCATATAAGTAACTGGATGGGATGAAAGGACTCCACCTAAATAACAATAACAATAACAATATAAATATATATATATATATATATATATATAAAATTAGCGTATATTAATGTCTCATACATTGTATATATATACTTGAGATAGGTCCACATTTACGTACAATTCTTACTTACTTTACTTTATTCCCTTGACTCGCGAATCGTAGTGGAAATCAATGAGTTGGCTGTTATACAATGCCGTCTCCATTCGTCGCTGACGTGTGGCTTCACCATTAAATCAGACTGAATCATATTGCTCCATTCTTTGATATCATCAATCCATTTTCTTTTTGGTCTACCACATTTGCGATTACCCTCAACCATACATTGGAGGATTGTTTTGCTGAGGTTGTTATGTCTAATTGTATGACCGTGCAATTTTAATTTTCTTCTGTGGATGGACTGTAATGTTGGTTCATATGTACCAATTAAAATTGTCATAACATATTTAATATACTCGTTTGATTTCATTTCTTTGTATGTTATTCCAAGTAGTTTTCTATGAGATTTGTTTTCGAAACCTTGTAGTTTTTTTGTGGAAAGGGCACTTATAGTCCAATATTTGAAACCATAAATTAGAATAGACAATACAATAGAGAGCGATAAAGATTTTACTTTAGCTTGTGACGGATAGCTTTGCTGTTCCAGATTGTAGTTAGCCTTACCATAACCGATGTAGCTTGAGATAATCTTATTTTAATCTCAGATTCGATTGAGCCATCTTTTGTAATTGAAGCACCGAGATATTTAAACTGGTCTACATCTTCTAGCTTTTCTCCATATAAATGAATGTTGGAATGAAGATTTATTGTGTTACTGTATATCATTATCATGCTATTTTCTGCACTAATTTGCATTCCATACCGGCTAGCACTATTTGACAGCTTGTTTGTTAGTGTTTGCAGTTCATCGTTTAATCCAGCTATACAGTCTATGTCATCGGCGAATCTGCGATTTGATAGATTTCGGCCACCAATTGATATTGTGGATATATGTTCATCTTAAATTCCAGCCATAATCTCTTCAAGAAATAAATTGAAGAACACATTAGATAGTAGACATCCCTGTATCACACCAACAGTTGTCTTGAACATCTGACCTTGGATATTATTAAACATCATTGCGTTTGTGCAATTTTGATATAATGGTTTTATCATTAAAGTTATATTAGAGTCGATACCATATTTATTGAGAGTAGAGCCAAGACCTCCTATAACCTAATAGGTTATAGGAGGTCTTGATAGAGCAGAGTCCCTCGTACGGTATGAGTCATACCAGACTCTATCAACAGTTTGTTTAAAGTCTATGAAATAATGATATAGGTGTCCTTTAGGCTTTTCAAGTGTTTTTCAATTAGATTTATACAATTGAATATCCGCTCAGTAGTGCTTCTTCCTTTCCTAAAACCAACTTGTTCTTACGAAAGTAAATCTTCAGATTGTGAGGTTAATCTATTCAATATCATTTTCTATAGAATTTTGCTTGAGTTTCATATTAGGCTCAGAGTTATATAATTATCACTTTTTCTAAGATTGACTTTTTGGAATTGGTACTATTAGGGACTCTGTCCATTGCTTTGACCATTCTTTTTTAGACCCTGATATTTGACATAACATTGTGAAAACATTAACGATTGTGTCTCCTCCGTATTTTAGTAACTCACCAGGTATATTATAATATATGATAATTATCAATGCCAGGAGATTTACCTTCTTTTATCTTTTGTATAGCTTATTCTACTTCTGATTTTAAATTTTGTAATTCATCTACCTTCTCTGTGATCTTACTGTTTATAAAGCTATGGTCAGGTTTGATAGGATAAAGGGAAATTATAGCCATATGGTTATAAGTGAAAACTTCATCTAAGTACCTGGATGGGATTAAATGACTCCACCGAAATAACAATAACAATATCAATATATATATATATATATATATATATATATATTTATCATACATTAATTTCACATCAATTATATATATATATACTTGAGATAGGTCAACATTGACGTACAATTCTAGGTTCATACATTCTAAGTGCATCATTATAGGCCACATAATTAAGGTACGTGAATTCTAGGCGTACAACTTCTAGGTACGTATATTCTAGGCACCGGACACGGGAGGTAAGCGTAATAACCCCATAAATAGATAGGTTATATGTATAGCTATAGCTAATACATATATGTATTAGTTATATGTATTAGTTATATCATGACGCCCATAACCACCACGTGATTTTGTAGTCAATAAAATATTTTAAAATAAAATAAAAATAAAAATATGTTTTATTATTTATTTTTCTGTTTACAGTTTGTATAGTTATACCTCCGTATATATGGTTTGTATAGTTATACCCCCGTATATATGGTTTGTATGGTTATACCCACAGTAGTCCCTCACCACGAACACACACGCACACACACACACATATACACCCATACAAAAACATCCCCACGAACACACACATTCATACACATACACCCCATACTCACACATATATATGCAACACACGCACATACACACCCACACGCGCGCACCCGCACATCGGTATCACATGACAACGCCATTAATCATGCGCGCGCCGCGCGCATGATTAATGCGCGCCGCGCGGGCACGCTAGATTTATTTCACGAGTTCGCTCGTCATCGATTACGTAATGTAGAATGTAGCAGACGACGACCACCACCACCACCACCACGACATCGACGACATCGACGACATCATCGATGTGTGGGATCGCGGTGTGTGCGGGACCGCAGCGCCGCGTTACGGCCGAAATATACACAAATAATTGATTATCGCGTGCATTATTTACGTGTGCTGCGCGTACGTGCGCGCGTGCGAGCGTACTCGTGCGCGTATGTGTATGCGCGTGCGTGCGTTCGTTCGTGCGTGCGTGCGTGCGTGCGGCTAATGAAGTGAACGCACCACGTGTTCGCTTAATTATAATGGTGTCGAAATATCGATATTCATAAAGAATAGAGGCATGGTAATAAAATCCGAGGTGCCAGGTATTACCGTTATAGGATCATATGTATGTGCGTATGCATGTGCGTATGTGTGTGCGTATGTGTATATGTATGTGCGTATGTGTTTGTGCGTACGGAAAGCAGTGTTATATGGATACCATTGGTTGATTTGATATTCGATAATAATATATGTATTATAATAAGTAGGTAGTGGATATTACTTATCAATATTACTTATCAATAGCTGTCAGATATTATGTGATAACGCATAACTCATAAGTAGGGTCGTATATATATATATATATATATTTGTTTATGTATGATTAACTGTACTTTGAGTGTGTATATATATATATATATATATATATATATATATATATGTTTGTATATTTGTTAATGTATACATATATGTATGCGTATGGTTAAGTATATTTGTGTGTATGCGTATGTGGTTATAACCATATATGTATATATAACATATATTATGTATATGATATATATATATATATATATATATATATATATATATATATATATATATATATATATATATATATGTATATATATATATATATATATATTATGACTATATTCGTAAGAGCATGTGCCTATGTATATAAGTTAACTATTTCATTTATTGTATACACCCCCACATACATATATAAATATAGACGTGTTTGTGTTGATGCGTGTGCATGCGTGTGTTAGTGTGTTCGCTAATAAGATTACTCTCTGAGTCTAAATGAACTATTGCGTACAGTCATTATTTAAATCATTAGTTATTGGTAATACTGCCTTGCATGAGTGAATATGTATACATCTCGAGTATTACGAAACTGATTGACAGATATAAATTGCGGGTGTTGAACGCGTAGGGAGGTCAAATCCAAAGAACGTCAATCAAATAATAATATCTGCAGAATAATAGCGTTATAAGTTCCTTATTATGTCAACCTTTGTGAATCTTTATGATCTAAAAGAAGAACTTGGCAAGTTAGTATTATATTCGGGGGACGACTGTAAATTATGTACGAATATGCATTTATAATTATCCATAATTTCGTATTTTTAATAAGAATTTTTGTATAAAATATTCATAGATATTTGTATATATGAGCAGCTGCTCTCGCCTTTTTTCACGTGCCCTGCATTTCTCTTCAATATTGTATTTCATATCGTTTGGTAAAATAAGTGATATTTTAAATTTACCTCCCTAGAAATAAGAAATCTAACGATATTTTAGTCGTTTTTTAAGATATCTAATTATACTTTATAATAGATAATTGTAAATACTAGATAATCTAGTAGGATCTAGTAGATTATCTAATATAGATCTAATAGATATTATCTAAAACAATAGTATTTTATATTAAATAAAATATATAATTTATATGTGTGTAGTAAAAAGTGTACAACGTTATTTACTATATACTATAGTATATTTATTTTCAATAATTAACATTATTTTCGATTGATAAACATTTATTCCCAGGCTATTATTTGTACAAAGTAACGTAGTAATCTTTTTTTATATAATATAATTATAATAATATATATATATATAAAAAACACATAATTAATATGTGTTTTTATATAATTATTATATATTATATATTATAATAATATATTATGATATGTGTGACACATATCATATGTCATATATATTATATACTATATAATATATATATATATTATAATATAATTTATTTTGAATTATATATTATGATATTATATAAGGATATTATATGCTCAAAAATAATAAAATCAATAATAAGTAAATTTATAATCTTATTATTAATATTACATTTAAATAAAATATATTTTGTAAGTTAGTAGTTCTCAAATTTAATATAACATATAATATTGCAATGGTTATCATATAAAGACCCATTAAAAGATAATTTCAATATGTTATAATAGTTAACCTATCTATAATAAGTTATTATTATAGTAATTATAATAAATAAATATATAAAATATTGCATATATGATATATCATATAATGTTTGAATTATTTAAATATATATAAATAAATATATAAATAAATATATAAAATATTGCATATATGATATATCATATAATGTTTGAATTATTAAAAAAAAATTGAATATATAAAAATGTAGTTCTATTTTTAGAAATTTAGAATATATATATATATATATCTACTTATTAATTAATACTATCTATATACTACTAGCAAGGACAGAACATCCGCTCAATATATGCAATGGTTATTTTTTGTAATTCCATCTAGATATATTTAATTATATTGCAATGGTTTCAATCTAGGATATCAGATATATTGATTTATTTGTAAAATAATATACATACATTTTAATTTTTATATAAATATTATATTAAAAAATACAGATTATTTATAAATTAGGTTTTTATTGAATGATTTTTTTGATATTACATCAAAATTCCAAATAATTAGTGTATTAACTTATGTATTAACTTGTATATTATGAATTTAATATAGTCATATTTAAATCATTTATTTCAAAACGAGATTTTCGCATTGATTTATGGTTCAAATTCAAATTTATACTCCTATACCATGATACAATATGATGAAATCACTCGAGAGTAAAATAACAATTTGACAAAATATGAGTTAACAGACGTCCTGTCCTTGCCACTAGTGTCAATTGAATATTTAGAATTTTATTTACAGTAATTTAATTTATTATATAAGTATCAAATATATTGACAAACTAACTGAACTTGTACTACTATAAATTTACATTCTATTACTACATAGCATATATTTGTAAAATATTGATTATATTTTATAATAAATTGCATATGATGTATAACATAGTATTTAACATCATATTTGTTAAATTTACAGTTATTTTCAGACATATTTTTTCATAATTTCAAAATATATTATTCCTAATATATAATTCATATACTAATATTAATTAGTAAATACCTAAATGACCAATATTTAGGAAAATAACAAACATTTATGAAATTAAAGTTTGTTATATGGAGATTTGACAAATTCATCAAATATTGATCCCAATTGGATTTTTTTTTATCATTTGCTAGACATGATTTTTTGTCATTATTAACTCGAATAAAATCATTTTAATTCTGTGTAAACTCTGTACATGGAACTTAGATTTATAGTTTACCTAGATTGCTAGTCACATGATGTTTCTTTAACAGGCGACGAGACCTTATGTATGTGTCCTAAGATGGCCGACCATCACATATAAACATAGATTTATAGTTTGGTAAAATACAAATCTATGCATATAAAGTATTATTTAATCAAATTAAATGTTGCAATTATATTATTATAATATTATACATTATAAATATATAATATAAATTAATATAAATGTTTATTTTAATATAATCAAAGCGCACTTTATAAGTGTATATAGAAAACATAATCAAAGGTATATAAAATATAAATATTATTTGTTTGAATATTTTCTATTAAATGTATGTGTCATGTGATGGTCGGCCATCTTAGGACACATAAATCGAGTCTCCAGGCATGTTGAAGAATTTTACATTATTGATATATAATAAATAATAATAATAATAATTATAAAATATAGTTTATTATGACTTCAAAAACACATGGTTATTATAGGCATCATTAGATAATACAAACGAAAAATAAAAATAAATATAAAATGAGTACAAAAATAGAATGAATTACAATGATTTAAAATGGACATACAGTTTACGTTTAAACAATGAATGTTGATGTTATACAACGAATATCATATGTCAGTGAATTCCAGCTTTTCGGAGCAATAACCGAGAAATCTGATTCTGAGTAGGCCAAAGATGTTGAGCGTTGCACCAATTTCATGACGTGGCACTTCTGACTAGATCTGTTAGAACTCTGAATAATAATAGATTGAGCTAGATATTCAGGAAAGCCAAGGTGTATAGCCTTATGCGTAATACACAATAGCCTATGTTTACAAATGTATCTAAACTTAAGCTAGCTTATTGATCTCATTAAAGCAGATATAGAAACTATTGAGGTAAAGTTTAGTTTATATAATACTCATATAGTACCACGTTGAATACGCTTAAGTTTATACATCAGGTTAACAGGTAAATTATATAATTATGAACAGCAATAGATAATCCTACTGAATACTAGCGAGTGAATTAAACATTTAGTCATGGCAAAGGTAAGCTTATAACGAGATTTTCTAATATTATATAGAAAATAGTTGGCAGTGCGTATCATGTTATTAATGTGTGAAGAGTAGTCTAGGTGAGAGGTTATAGTGAAACCTAGGGTAATAAAAGGGTTTTATAGATTGAGAAGTTGGAAGAGATAGTAGAAAAGGAGTAGTGATTGATAGAGGAGAACTGGGTCTAGAGAATATGATAGTATAAGTTTTAGTCATATTTAAGGAAAGAGAGTTACGAGAGAACCATTCAGTGAGATCAGTAATATAATTAAACATAGATATATAGAAATACTTATCTAGGTCAAATACAAATTTACGAGGTGGATACAATATTCACAATACTTTTAAAATACTACTTAGTAATGGACCACAAAAGCGTTTAATTTGAATCAATGAGTCAAGTAACTACACATGTACATATCTGCCTACATGTGCAGAATACATACACATACTATATATATATATATATATATATATACTATAAAACTGTCAGAGCAATACGAACACATAATTAAAGAATGAGAGAGATCATTCTTAAATATTTAAATATAATAAACGTAGTATATACAACCAATGAATAGAGAGCACATATTGGATGAGTCATGCCCGTACGGGATGAATCAGTTCCCATGAATGGATGATGAAGGTCCGCCTAGTTTAATTGACTTGTATATCATCTAGACTAGACTATACGAGATTACAACATAACTCAAGACTTTGACGCAATCCGAGGATAAATATATGTGGTAAACGAAAAATAAAGTAATAAAAAATGAATACTATTAATGATAACACTTGATAATATAAACTTTATATTATAAAGTAATTTTTAATTCTACATATTCATATCATTGTTATTATTTATCGAATAAAATAACAAAATAAATACCAATAAATATATATAAATATATATATATATATGGATATAAATATAAAAAAAGACAATTCATTAATACATATAAAGAGTAAGTGATATTTCATTTTAGTAAATTTAAGAAATTACTATTCCTAATATGCAAATAGACACATATATTTTAAAACTAAGTTACATTATATCTATGTATATTATCTCTATGTAGTTATGTGTATATCTATATATATATATATAGAATGTATGAACCTAAAACAAGTCGCTATCAACAATTACCGAGAATAATCGTAACTGCGTAATAAACAGGAATACTATACATTCCCATCGAATGTCTATCATACTTTCGAACAACACGTAGGCTACCCGCCCGAATAGCCCTTCAATCGCCACCGACGCTATACGATACTCGTTCCGACTAAATACGCTCGCTTAATCATACAATAGTATTCGCGTAAACGTGTGCGTATGTGCGCGCGTGCACGCATGTATGTATGTGTGTTGCGGCCGGCAACCGTAATATCATATTTAACGCAGTAATTAACATGATTACTCCGGTAAAATAATAATTGGCCGTGTCAATCAATAAGTTACTCGAAGGATGCGCGCGCCGGCCAGCTCTCTCGCGAGCGCGTACGACGGAAACACGCGTATAAAAAATGCGTAATGTACGTGATCACCACAATGGGATTGCCGTATAAATATTATTTATATTCCGTTTAGGCTTATTTCATTCGAGCGGACTATTAAATCATTAAATGTAATTTTTTTCGCCCATAAATCTATATATATCTATATACGTACGTATAATATTATACTAATATAGTATTGTACTAGTGTAGTATCGTAGATCTATAATGGAATGCGTAATGCGTTTCCTCGTGCATCTATCATGGTCACCTTCTAGAATATTCTTATGTAGATTTAAGCATATATAATGAGATACTAGAACGAATCTATAATCGTTGCATAACATTCCTCCTTAATTGCAATACACGATCATATTCTACGCCTTATCCGAACAGTATCGAATACCTTTTCTCTTTTCCTATAAATAAAAGCTTTCGAATTCGATAAAGGAAATATTATTGAATCGTATCTATTTATAACCACTACTATTTTCATTTAGTTATACAAGTGGTCATAGTAATCATCACTATATCACACATATCTGCATGGCCGATTGTTTTATGAGCACAGTTTCCAACCTAAAACTGAAAATTATAAAATGGATGAATCACTTTGCCCTATGTTTTAATTCAGTTGCACTCTGCTATATCTATATTTAGAATAAAGGTATATACATGTCACCCGCTATAATCTAAGTAAGTATTCCTATTTATCAACTCATTTATCCGTAATTATAATCGACTTATATTTTGTTTACTTATCAATAAAGTGACTCATTTAAATGAATCATCTATACGTCTATTTTCGCTAGCTATTCATCTTACTTTTTATAACTATCTCTAATATATGTTTCTAGTGTATTTCTATTTGGAACATATCTCAACATCTCCTGAACTAAACTTTATAATTTTGATAATAAATTGTTAATAAGCTTCGATGTACTTCCTGAATTATATGTTAAAATGTATATGATAATACATTGTATAGTATAATTTATAATATTTCTAAATTATTACTAATATCATACTTATTATACTAATCCAGTTTATACTAATTGAATTTATTCTTAATCAATTATTTTTCGATTTATTTAGTCTTTATTTCCAAATTTACATATATTTATTTCATCACTTTTATTTTTATTATTTTCATGTATTCAATAAGAAATATACGTCTCGCTACAACGTTGGCTCTAGTAAACTTTTCTATCCGCCAATATGCTGAAACTCTGCTCGGTAAGCTTTCTTCACCTTCTTCTGTTCATTACGTATACATTGTTCATATTATACTGCTTAGCCGAAAGTGATGGTTTCGAACTTCACCTAAGTTACTGGATGGGATAAAAAGTCTCGACCAAAATAAAACAATATAAAAAAATTCAATTATACTTGAATCAATTTAACTTTGTCAAATAACATGTTAATGTATTAAATCATCCATTTACGGTACTACTCTCACCTATGCCCATGTACCCATACCCATGTACCCATCTGTCCACTCAATAAGTATAAGAAGTGCTTAAAGCTTAAATTATATGTTTATAAATTTGAAATTGTAGTATTAAATTTAGTTACTCTTCTGCTAGAATAATATCTAGTTCATTACAATTATCTAGTGTCAATAAATAATACTATACCTTTAGAATATTAACTCCCTTTAAATATTGTATGAAATAAATTGTATTATTATATGATGTACTCGACCAAAAACCCAAGAAAACCTAAACCTAAATAAAAGCAATTCACTTGCTTAATGTGTACTGGTAAAGAATATAGTAGACAATGTCTACTAGATATATATTATCCGAGATACTACTGAAACAATATTTTAATATTATATATATATATATATTATTATATATACTAGGTTTATAAATAATAATGATTATTATAGGTTTACTCGGTGATCATATTTAGATATTAATTCTGCTATTTTTCAAATAATGATTTAGTAAATATGTTATTTACAAAGATTGTAAGATATGAATCATAGACAAGTGATTATAGCCAATGATTAATTGAAAACAATACCATTCTGCATTGATACACAAATTGCATAGCGAACAGTAGAGTTAATTAACCTTTGCAAGCAAGACAACAACACTGCCAGCTAAGCATTTCATATCTAAAAAGAACACATGAATGAAACAGATGTAACCTAGAAATGATATTATATTATTGATATCTACAAAACCTGACTATATATAATAGAATCTCAGATTAGATAACAAAATGTTGATATTCACTATTAGCAAGAGCTGATCCTATACATCTAACCAGTAATGTTATGATTACAATACTCACTAGGGGGAGATATACATGGTTTTCATGACATAATAGGCTAAACCACCTTCACTCAATGTTTGCTCTACCCTAATTACAATAGTGATAATAATGTATTCAATAATATCATTTCTAAGTTACATCTACTTCCTTGGTGTGCTGTTTTTAGATATTACATGCATATCTGACAGTGTTGTTGTCTTGCTTGCAAAGGTTAATTAACTCTACTGTTCGCTGTGCAATTTGTGTACCAATGCAGAATGGTATTGTTTTCAATTAATCATTGGCTATAATCACTTGTCTATGATTCATATCTTACAATCGTTGTAAATAAACATATTTATTATCATTATTTGCAAAATAGCATAATTAATCTCTAAATATGACTACCGCGTAAACCTATAATAATCACTACTATTTATACACCTAGTATATTTAATAATATATATATATATAAATATATGATATTAAAATCATATTTCCATAGTATCTATAGATAATATATGTGTACTATATTATTTACAAGTGCAAACACGAGCGAGTGAAATGCCTGGCACATACACATATAAATAATACAGGCACGATTTCTATAACAACATACACCTGTGACCGATCGAAACCATCTTATTTATAACTATCATCATCATCATCGGCAGCAGCAGCAGTAGTTATAGCAAGCATGCAATTTATAATAGAAATGCTCTGTGCGTGTGTACATATATATATATATATATATATATATATATACATATATATATATATATATATATATATATATATATATATATGTATACTTCTCAATTTATCAACAAACCCAACACCTGCATATTGTTTGCGCTAGTATACAGGTGACTTGTGTTGGGTATTACATTTGAATAGCTCTTGATTCGCCATTTTAATCTATAATAAATACTACTGGTGTGTGTGTGTGTGTTATGTCACCGCCCATCAATAATAGTAATATATGTGTGTCGAAAGTAAATCTCTACGATTATATCACGCATATTAGTAATAAGCTATTATTATAAAGTATATTAAGTTATTACTTTGGGTGATGTTGTGTGCGATAGGGAGTGTGTTGTTCTTCTGGCGTTGTAAACTTGTGTTCAGCTCATTTGTAAATCATGCATGATTACATTTGAATACATTAATCAATAATATATCATATATATATATATATATATATATATATATATATATATTATACAATGTATTATAACATATATACATGTTATATTATATGCATACTCTATCCTATATATATATATATATATATAGTGAATGTTATTACACTATGAAAAACCTGCTACAACCTCTTATGAACTGGTATGAGGTATCTAGCTATATATATATATATATATATATATATATATATATATATCGCTTATTGTATGCTAGTAATATACTTGAAATCGTTTTTATCTGATCTACATCTATAAAAAGAGTATAATTATAAACAAGCTTATAGGCTGTACTGATATACCAGCC
Source organism: Osedax fenrisi (assembly GCA_964019155.1). Classification (NCBI taxonomy): domain Eukaryota; kingdom Metazoa; phylum Annelida; class Polychaeta; order Sabellida; family Siboglinidae; genus Osedax; species Osedax fenrisi. The sequence continues at coordinate 29,361,000 of OZ025242.1, forward strand.
CCACCACCAGCCCCACCAGTAACACCATCGATATCCCCTCACCATTACTCACCACCAGCGCCGCTTACGTGCAAGGACATGTGTCCTTAGTACAGTACTACTACTCCTAATCATACTAATCATATGTATTATATTCGTGGCTAGTTTTTGTATAGGCTTGAACATGGATAATATTACACATACACTCGTATACATATATATATATATATATATATATATATATATATATATATATATATATATATATATATGCCTCTAGGCACTATTACTTACACACACGCGTGGACATACAAGCATGCACACGCTCATTCAAGTATTATTGTATGTAATGGGTTTCACCAGTAGGAAGCCATGCGTGTACATCACTACCACTACCAGTACCACCACTACCACTACCATCACCACTACTACTACCACTACCGCCACTACCAGTACTACCGCTACCACTACCACTACCATCACCACTACCACTACCAGTACCACCGCTACCAGCACCACCATCACCACTACCACCACTACCGCTACCGCCACCACTACTACCACTACCACTACCGCTACCACCACTACTACTACCACTACCGCAACCAGTACCACTACCGCTACCACCACTACTACTACCACTACTACTACCACAACCAGTACCAGTACCACTACCACTACCACCACTACCGCTACCAGTATCACTACCAGTACTACCACTACCACTGATCCTAGCATCACCAGCAACCACCCGTATAGTAGTATCAAAGCTCACGGCACTACCATAGCATGCTATGTATAATGCTATTAATTAATTTAATGACATATTTAACTGTATACGGCTATACAGGCTTATCAACTATGACGTAACCAGGCGGGCGGTCTCTCGTATGACGTCATCGACACACGTACATTGTACGTCGTACAAGTGCACTCACACGCACACACGCACGCACATACGTGTCAGTTCACAGTGACGTATAGGGCACGCTAAGTGTGTGTGTGCGCTATTGTATGTGCGAATATGTCGTACTCGCACACACCAACTCGAACGTGCGCATTTTAATATATACAATATGATTGTCTTCTCTCCCGGGAGTTGTGTATGTTAGCGCATCCTCCTGCACCGCTCACCTCTTTAATTACATAACTATGAGTAATATCCTCTTCCCATGCCATCTCTCTCATTGTCAGCATCAGCATCATCATCATCATCATGCCATCTCCCTACTCCCACCCTGATCTATAGCTAGGACAGCTTTGTTGAATTCTGTGATTAATATTCCGTTTCACTTATGAATATAACATTTCATAATGTATCTATTTTTATGTAACAATATATATATGTAGTGTTTATTTTATATCATATATCATATATATATATATATATATATATATATATTTTTTATAATATATATATTATATATATATCATGTATGTAACATATATTGTGCAATATTAATTAGAATTTCGTATAAGTAATCTATCCACTAAACACACTAGACATGTGTACTAATACATACACTACTAGGAAATGCTCCATTACACTATCAATATCCGTGTGTGTGTGTATGTATGTGTATGTGTGTGTCTGTATGTGTATGTGTGTGTGTGTGTGTGTGTGTGTGTGTGTGTGTGGGTGTGTGTGTGTGTGGAAGTCTAGCACAGAAGACATCCTTATCTCGCCGTTAACACACTATGTGCACTCCGGCACACATACACACACACACATAACCGCACACGCACACACACGTTCGCGCACATTAACTAGATGTGCACTATGTGTGTAAGCCAGAATAGAATAGATTTTTCCTAATGACTCTGGAATAGCTGATTTCTATGTATGTATGTGCATGTGTGTGTATATATATATGTGTATATATATATATATATATATATATATATATATATATATATATGTGTGTATATATGTATATATGTGTATATGTGTATATATATGTGTGTGTATGTGTGAACATTACATTGGTATTTGCATATTTAATAATGTAAAAACAGTTGATTGTAGACATATTTTCCTATTATAATATAAATGAGGTGTTATAATATAAAGTATGCCTTTAAAGGTGTGTGTGGTGATTATTATACCATATTTTATTTTGTTGATTGTATAACGTAACAAATTTATTTGAGAAATATTTCATATATTTTATTTAAAATTATAATATAAGTTATGTGTTGATCGGGTGTGACATTAAGGTAGGATATTTCATTTTTTTTGACTATATAACATAAAAACACTTAATTTGAGAAATGTTTTCTAGTTCAAATATAAATGATATGTATAACTCCAGGTGTGAGTTACTACACCATTATGACCATTATCATGCAATAGTTTGACACCTAAACACTTAATTTGAGAAATATCTTAGTTAAAATTACTCGTGTATTAATAGTGCTGCACATATTTGTATAATTATTTTAAATATATCATTTATAATAATAATAATAGAAATGTTTATTGACTCAGTTGAAAACGATGGACGTTTATATACGTATTCGAAGCAATATCCTATAAATATATCTGAATAACTCACCGAATATACATTTAAATAGACATATTATATAATCCAGTTATATAATACAGTATATATCCATTAATAATGATAGTGTGCTTGATGTAATTGATGTTATTATATAACATCAATACATTATCAGTAATTATTATTGAACATGAATTATATATACCCCTACCCCCCCTCCCCCACTAAGGCTTAGTTTAGCCTGCCTGACCCAGGTGATAGAGGGTGAACAGTGCATGAATTCACCACCAGGTGGAACCACCACATCAGCAGCAGTAGTCTAAAGCTGGTGGTGGTGGCCATCATCAATAATTAAATTCAATTTATATCAAAACAAAATATAGATAATAACAGGCTTATAACAGGGGAATGTTGTTGTGCATTTGGTTCCTCTTCCTCCGATATACGTGTGCTGGGCAACATAGAATATTATTAATATAATAACTATTTAATTTAACAAATCTATTTGTAGCGAATTATATTCTATATATATATATATATATATATATATATATATAAATTCTGAATAAATTGACTACCGCATATACCTATGAATTAGCTGACACACACACACACATTATTCTATAATAGATACATCATACATGGCCTTTACTAGTAGATATATCTATTATTGGTTTACCGGTGAATATTTCACAAATTAGCTCTTATTTTCACACATCTTTCACAGCTATACTATGCGTTATGCATTATTTCGGTCGATAATTTACGCGTTTAATTACGCCTAGATAATATGCATCATTAATACTATGAATACCTCTTTTATCAGCGTGTTATTTGGTGATATTCGACTCGCTAGTAAAGCCATGACCTCTATTAACATTGACCTATATTTACAATGACCTCTATGTAGCATGTCTGTATATTACATTTAATTATTATTTCATCCGTGAAACAAGAAAATTAATCTCCTAAAGTCAATAAACATCGAATCTATTTTTTATAAAAAATTATACCACAATAATTGTTAATACTCGTAAATAATATTATAGAATGCTATTAACAATATCATATATCTCAATCCTATGTATATTATCAATATATTATAATACATTTTGTAATACATTGCGTAAAATATATAATTATAAATAATTATATAGATTAATATCTTATATATATATATATAGTAGCAAATTTGTAACTCTAGACTATTGTATAAGATATTTTTTTTGGTTTATTACATTATTATTTTCATTATATTCATAATAGACTAATTAATATTATGTATAATATAATATAAGCGAGCAATGTTCACATGTGCAATCCATTTGAGATATTTTCCATAATATAAAAATGTTATAAAATATTGTTTAATTTATCACAGCATTATATTCGACATTATATATACTAATTGATAGTGTGTATAATATACATATAAAATACAATAATACAATGTTATTTTCCTTTAATTATAATTTGATATTTCAACATTGACTTATAATTTATTCTTACAGTCTTATTATAGTTTTTATTATAAACAATATAACTTATCTTGTACTACATACATGTAATTTGTAATAGTATTGTTATTCTCGTTTTCATTATACTATTGTGTCATTACTAAGGAATGTCAAGACTATTACAGTAACAAATTCCTATATTCCAAATGTTCTATAAATAGAATATGGTATCACTCTTTATTGGTCCCTTGATAACAATGATTAATTTAATTCTTATGTAAAACATTATTTAGATATTAGCATATCTACATACCATTGTCATATAAGTCTCATTGATATTAATTAACTATTAATAATTTGTAATTTCTTTTTGTTTACATATATTACTACTACTACTACTACTACTACTACTACTGCTGCTGCTACTACTACCCACACTATTACTACTACCACTACCACAACAGTACTACTAATAATAATACTAATATATCAATATGAATTAAAACATACACACACACACGCACCTATATCAATATTATAATAATTAGTAATAAGATTAATTGCAACGCTGAATGATGTTTAATGATTGCCATGACCATAAAACAATAGACCAAGAGCACACAATGAGAAACACACACACACACACACACACATACCTCCGTGGGCATTAATCAATATGATCTACTGATTAAATAAATACCATAGCTGTGCTGGCCGCAGCGTGGTAATAGGCAAACTAATATCAGCAGCGGCGGGCTAACTAGTACTAGAGCCCATGTGTTAATATCAATATATCTAGCCCGTCCCGCTCTCACTCGTTGCCATGTTAATCTGCATCTGGATACTCGATATATACTGTGTCACCATAACGCTGGCTTGAAATTACCGACTCATGCGTCTATACATTACGCCCATTACGGGTGGCCCCCGACGAGAAGTTGCGGTGTAAAATCACATTAAATATTCAGTAATTCGTGCGCCTTTATACGAATATAGGCTCGACGTTAAGTTTAGGCGTATGGATCAGTGTGTTGTCTCGCGATGCATAACTCTCTCAGCGCGATGCATAACTATTTCTGAGTGATGCATAACTCTCAGCGCGTTGCATAACTCTTTCTGAGCGATGCATAACTCTCAGTGCGTTGCATAACTCTCAGGGCGTTGCATAACTCTTTCTGAGCGATGCATAACTCACAACGCGATGCATAACTCTTAGCGCGATGCATAACCCTCAGTGTGTTGCACAACTATTTCTGAGCGATGCATAACTCTCAGCGCGATGCATAACTATTTCCGAGCGATGCGTAACCTCTCTTCCATCATTACAGAGGAGCGTTCTCCATTGTAAAAAGATGCATTTCGAAATCGGGGCAGGAGTTCGCCGCGAAGATCATCAACACGAAGAAACTTGTAGCCAGAGGTAAGTGGGCAGAGTGCACGGTTGTAGTGGTGGGCAGAGTGCACGGTTGTAGTAGTGGGCAGAGTGCACGGTTGTAGTGGGCGGTTAGGTGGGCAGAGTGTTTGTTGTAGTGGGCGGTCAGGTGGGCAGAGTGTTTGTTGTAGTAGTGGGCAGAGTGCACGGTTGTAGTGGGCGGTTAGGTGGGCAGAGTGTTTGTTGTAGTGGGCGGTCAGGTGGGCAGAGTGTTTGTTGTAGTAGTGGGCAGAGTGTCTGTTGTAGTGGGCAGAGTGTTTGTAGTAGTGGGCGGTTAGGTGGGCAGAGTGTTTGTTGTAGTGGATGGTTGCATCTGATACGGCGGTTATCTGTTCAATAATAACTATACATCAACTAGACTAACTTAACTGCACTTTAATACACACGTTCCATACTCGTTCACTATATCTTATTATTATTTTATTCTATTTATTTTTTATTATAGATTTCACCATAACGTTATATCTCAGCTCCGAACAATTTATTTAAAATTGGATTTCAGTGACTAAATAAATGATACAACAACTATACTACTACTACTACAACAACTACTACTACTACTACTACTACTACTACTACTACTACTACTACAACAACAACTACTACTACTACTACTACTACTACTACTACTACTACTACTACTACTACTACTACTACTACTACTACTACTACTACTACTACTACTACTACTACTACTACTACTACTACTACTACTACTACTACTACTACTACTACAACAACAACAACTACTACTACTACTACTACTACTACTACTACTACTACTACTACTACTACTACTACTACCCCTCTACATTACACCGTCTCCATTACTATCGCGTCCATTACTATCGCGTCCTCCTTCTGACCACTACCACCACCACGTGTTCTACAGATCACCAGAAACTCGACAGAGAAGTGAGGATCTGTCGTCTGCTCAATCATCCCAATATAGGTACGTCCACATAGTTGTTATTATTAAAGTAGGCAATATTGTAATCATAATAATCATGTATATTTTCAATTGTCTACCTGCAAGTTATCGTGTACTTTCTAAAGCTGTCAGATTTACTTCCTCTTTCATCTCCCACATGTTAAATATATTTTTAGTTATTTCTTAAATTTCTTGATTTCTTTTATTTCTTTGTTTAACTTATTCCATACTGTATACCTTGAATATATAGAAATTCTATAGACTGAGTAATGTATAAACCCTTCTAACCCTCTATAACCCCATTACAGTGAGACTGCATGACAACATACAAGATGAAGGCTTCCATTACCTTGTATTTGATTTGTTAGTATCAATACCACTATGTAGAGGCAATAGACAACAGGCAACAAACAATAGATACCATGCGACTGTAGCAGTAGCGATTTAACGTATTAATTTTGTTAATCTTGTAGAAAATCATTATTTGAATAATTGATGTTTTTTCTGTTAATATATCACATAAACAAGTATCAAGGTTTTACTAGAGATATTGATATGTAATTCTTATTGTAGCACGCATAATAGCGTAGTATAAAGTAGTATAATTCATATTCGAAATCAACTATCTAAATTCAATTTCATTTATCCATCCGTTTCCGATAACTTCATTAATTTCTATTTCATTTTAGTTTTATTATTTCGAGTTCTCGATTTTCTCTACCGCGACCCACCATCGTAGAATGCCTCCCGTAGACTATAGACCATATATTAACCACGTCGTTTAGTACACGCGTACCCCATAACCCCCTTTACACCCCTTTTAACCCCCGCGCCCCCTAACAGAGTAACCGGCGGTGAGCTATTCGAAGACATCGTGGCGCGCGAGTTCTACAGCGAAGTGGACGCCAGCCACTGCATGCAGCAGATCCTCGAGAGCGTCAACTACTGCCATCAGATGGACATCGTTCACCGCGACCTCAAGCCCGAGAACCTCCTACTCGCCAGTAAGGCTAAAGGCGCGGTGGTCAAGTTAGCCGACTTCGGTCTAGCCATCGAGGTGCCCAACAACCAGCGGGGCTGGTACGGGTTCGCCGGCACTCCGGGGTATCTGTCACCCGAGGTGTTGCACAAGGAACCCTACGGTAAGGCCGTGGACATCTGGGCTTGCGGGGTGATCCTCTACATTCTATTGGTCGGCTACCCCCCGTTCTGGGACGAGGATCAACATCGGCTGTACGCTCAGATCAAGGCCGGAGCCTACGATGTTGGTAGCCGTGTATAGTGTTTGATGAATAACGTTTCATTTAGTGTATACTATACATAAATAAATAATACGTGTGATATTCGTATGGATACCATCTAGTATAGTTATTCTATGAGTAAAAAGGAACTGTTTATAGCGAGATTATTAATATAAGGAGTCCTTATTAAGGACATGATTGCGAGGAATACATCCGCATCAGAATATGTATACGCTGTGATATTAACATAAGTACAGTATCTGTAACCTATCTCATATCACCATGGCAACTATCTTTATCATATATACACAGTGGTCTGCACAATGTGATGAATTTCTATTTTTCACTGATCGAATATAAAGAATGAACAGGTATAGCTACATGTATGTCTGTAACCTGATTCTATTCATGGCATACAGATACCTAGACCTATTCAGTCATTTCATTAAAAGCATTCTGCCAGTTCGCAATACGATGAAATTAAAGTTCCTGATAGTTGTGTTCGGCTTGAGGACATAACATTACCGGGCCGTAATGGCCTGGTTTACCTTTGTTATTGTTATTTTTATTTGGTGGAGTCCTTTTATCCCATCCAGGAACTTAGATGATGTTTTCACTTATAACCATATATGGCTCTAATATCCCTTCGAAGCTGCTCTCATGTTAAGGCATCCATGGTTTTAACGAGAGCCGATCATTTATTTATACACAATTATATATGATCACTTCTAAATAATATTTTAAGAACCATTTTATAAAATTAATTAATGGTCCCGACGAGGCTCGAACGCGTGTCCTACTACTTGTGTGTCTGACGCCTTAACCACTGAGCCACACAGGCAGTTGAGTTTACATGTATAAGATAGCAGTTTTGCTCTACTACTAAATAGTCTTCTACTACTTTACCTCTTAATGCTACAAGTGCAGACCGTTTAAAGGCAATTTGATCGAAAACTGTAATTCGATCGCAGAAAGTATCGCGTTACAAGCTGCTAGAATGCTGCTTTTTAATGAGTCGAATGAATAGGTGTGCACATACCTGTGTGACCCGTGAATAGAGTCGCGTTACAGAAATACCTGTTTGTTCTTTGTTCTCTAGCGGTGAAATGTCTGTGTATGTCTGTGTATGCAAACCACTATAAAAAGTCAGCACCGATATCTGAGATAACCCACACGTGTGTCTACGGTATCTGTCCTCCATGTTTCTATGCCACCGTACACACACGCTAGTGTGGACATGTTTACATGCTTTAAGAGATTCCTCGATTCATACACAAATAGGCATCCTCTGAAGTCACTGAATTTATGTGATCTTTATCTTCTTATAATACTGATATATATATATATATATATATATATATATATATATTTCTACATATATCAATAATAGTAATGTTACATATATTACATAAATAAATAGAGACTCATAAACATTTTCAATTACTATTTTCCATAATTAATTTCAATAATACGGGTAACGATATTACATCAAGTATTTTATGACATCAGAGTATTAGTAGTAGGCGCTTACGAACACGCTCATACACGCGCTCACGATAGCGCTGTAGCACACGCGCCCGCACTATATACACTGTAACATGCAGACACACGCGCGACCCCTGAATGGGACACGGTGACCCCAGAGGCTAAGAACCTCATCAACTGCATGCTAATGCGCGCGACGCTCACACACAGTATCCGACCCCTGAATGGGACACGGTGACCCCAGAGGCTAAGAACCTCATCAACTGCATGCTGACGGCTAACCCTAACAAGCGTATCACAGCCGTCGATGCCCTCAAGCACCCTTGGATTCACGTTTGTCTACCCCTATCGCTATGCCACCGTATCAGTAACTAGGAGTAACTATTTCATCGTTTTTTATCTATTATCTTTTATTCTCATGTTAAAAGAAGCGATTACGATATGATCATAGTTAATGCTGAATCAGCGAATATAAGTAATGTATCTTTGTTACATCAGACTATAACGTGTATGGATATATACATGTTTATACATGTTTATTTCATGTTTATACATATTTATTTCATATTTATACATGTTTATTTCATGTGTATACATGTTTATTTCATATTTATACATGTTTATTTCATATTTATACATGATTATTTCATGTTTATACATGTTTATTTCATGTTTATACATGTTTATTTCATGTTTATACATGTTTATTTCATATTTATACATGTTAATTTCATGTTTATACATGTTTATTTCATGGTTAAACATGTTTATTTCATGGTTAAACATGTTTATTTCATAATTAGGTATTGCATAACTATTTGAAATTTCGCACATAAATCATCTCTCGTGGTTGTATATCTCCCAATGTATTCACGTTTAATAATGTTGATTTGTATGAAACTATACATAATATGTGCAGTACGAACCCACACACACACTAATACACACACACATATACACTAACAGCAACGCGAGAGGATTGCATCCATGGTACACAGACAGGAGACTGTGGACTGTCTGCGTAAATTCAACGCCAGGCGAAAACTCAAGGTTTGTAGATATTTCATCACCTCTATAGCCTTCTCTCTCTTTCGTGATCTCCCTCTCTCTCTCTCTATACCTCTCCCCTCCCTATATCTCTCCCCTCACTCTACCTCTCCCCTCCCTCTACCTTTCCCCTCCTTATATTTCTCCCCTCACTCTACCTCTCCCCTCCCTCTACCTGTCACTCTCCCTTTCTCTATCCATATCTCTACCTGTCACTCTCCCTTTCTCTATCCCTCTACAATACATGCACACTTATACAGGGCGCTATACTCACCACTATGCTGGCTACTAGAAACTTCTCAAGTTTGTATACCTTATAGTGCATGACAGTGTAACACTGCAGTACACCGTGTAATACTAGAGACTAGAGCCTACACTAAAAATAGACCTGCCTCCCTCCCTCCCTCTATACAGCTGTTACCTAAATAATTATGATTTTAAAACATACATTTATATATATAATATAGTTTTTTTATTTATTATAAATTTGCATTCGCATACAAATATATTACTGATCCTAGTTAACATATAATATAGTATAACATTTATAATTATATAGATCTATATATAAATAGATTATGATAGAAAATATTTATATTTATAATATGGTTTTATTTTTAGATAGTAAATCCTTCATGTATAGTATTCATTTTATAAATATATATGATTATAATTTATATATATAAATAAAGAAGTTATTATATCAACAAAATATATACAAGCTCATATAACATATATAATCATATTATTTCATATTTATTTAATTTTCTTTATTAACGAACGACACGTATATTATATATAAGGTCGTAGCCTAGTTCCAAAAAAGAACGGAGCCACCAAAGAATCTAACGACAGTTCAACGACAATAGAAGACGATGACAAAGGTACCTTATTTACTACTAATACTCGTATTAGTATCGCCACCTAAACCGCCCCTTTAACAACTACTATACACACACCCACAATATCATATGATTAAGGACAATCCGATTCAAGTCAATCGACCAAGTCTATTCGTCCTCAACAGCAGCAAACTGTAATCTATAAAGACCAGTTACCATCTAGTAGTACCATTGGTATGTGTTCATTGTGCGTGTGACTTGTTAGCTGCACTAGTAGGTGTTCACGAATACGTGCTATCTTCTCCTTCCTCACCCTTTCCTCCCCTTTCTCTCCTTCCTCCCCTTCCTCTCTCTTCCTCTCTCTTCCTCTCTCTTCCTCTCTCTTCCTCTCTCTTCCTCCCCTTCCTCCCCTTACTCTCTATTCCTCTCTCTTACTCTCTCTTCCTCTCCTTCCTATCTCTTCCTCTATCTTCCTCACCTTCATCTTTTACTTTCTGCGTTATATTCAACCATTATATCCTCCACCACTCTTCCCCCTACCTCCAACTCTCCACAACCATTACTTTCTAGGTGTACTTTGTAAGTGTTCATTTATCTCACTCCCTCACTCTCTTCCTTTCCCTCTCATTCCCTTGTTCACCCGAACATTCCATGATTCCCTCTCGCCACCATTATATTCATGCAGTACATATTTAAATTGCTATACCCCCCTCCCTTCTTTCAGGAGTTATCTCCCTTCCGTTCCCATTAATATATGCTTTTTTACATTGACTTGTGAAACTTTTTCCAATCGTATTTGATTTCTCGATACCTATGCCTGTCCTGAAGTGTGGCTGAATCATTGCATCCATTAATTATCGATCTCCCTTTCTCTCTTTATCTTTCTATACATTTTATTTCATACTCTATGAAATACGAAAAAGAAGCGATTTCAATCGCGTGCCTATACCCCTCCCCGATTCCATCGTTTGCCCATACCCCTCCCCAATTCCATCGTTTGCCCATACCCCTCCCCAATTCCATCATGTGCCTATACCCCTCCCCAATTCCATCGTGTGCCTATACCCCTCCCCAATTCCATCGTGTGCCTATACCCCTCCCCCATTCCATCGTTAATGTACCGTCACATATTACCCGAAGCACCCGTATTCACTTAAACCACATCATCCTCTAGTCATGATTCCGAAGGACACCAGTAAGTAAACCACTAGTAGTGATTCATCATTATTATTATTATTATTATTACGGCCCCACCACTTTATTTTCATTTTTCTTTCTTCATTTCATTTGATCATACGACGCGCGCGTGCGCCCCTGTTTACCATGTGTTTTAGTAGTCAGCATGTTGAACCTAGAGGTCGCGAACTCGAGACTAGTGTGCGTCGACTATAGCGATCTAGCCACCCCCCACCCCGCCCTCGCCGTGCCCTACCACGATGCATGAACACCCTATTCATCGCACCCAACGCGAGCACCCCGTCACACACCTCCTCGCCATAACACAGCATCGAGGAAGCAGGAGATCATTAAGCTAACGGAGATCATCGTTAAGGCTATCGCTAGCGGGGACCACGACGTCTTTCTGTTAGTACCACCACCACTGTCACTACCACCACTACCACCACTACCACCACCACCACCATCACCACTACCACTGTTATCACCACTGTCACTACTACTACCACCACTACTAACACTACTACTATTACTACCACTACTACTACTACTACTACTACTACTACTACTACTACTACTACTACTACTACTACTACTACTACTACTGCTACTGCTACTGCTACTGCTACTGCTACTGCTACTGCTACTGCTACTGCTACTGCTGCTGCCGCTACCACCACTACCACTACCACTACCACTACTACTACTACCACCACCACCACTACTACTACCACTGTTATCACCACCACCACCATCACCACCACTGCCACTACCACTACCACTACCACTTCTACTACCACCACCACTACCACCACTACTACTACCACTGTTATCACCACCACCACCATCACCACCACTACCACTACCACTACCACTACCACTACCACTACCACTACCACTACCACTACCACTACCACTACCACTACCACTACCACTACCACTACCACTACCACTACCACAACCACTACCACTACCACTACTACTACTACTACTACTACTACTACTACTACTACTACTACTACTACTACTAATACTACTACTACTACTACTACTACTACTACTACTACTGCTACTGCTACTGCTACTGCTACTGCTACTGCTACTGCCACTGCCACTACCACTACCACTACCACTGCCACTACTACTACTACTACTACTACTACTACTACTACTACTACTACCACCACCACCACCACCACCACCACCACCACTATTACTATTACTACTACTACCACCATCACCACTGTTACCACCACCACTATTAATCATCGGGGGGGGCAGTTGTTCTGTGAAATTAAGTGTCCTAAGATTATCCTAAGATAATGTTAGCTATCTCCTTAACATTAAATATTGTCCTAGGATAATTTATTTTCCCAAACAACTGTCCACAGATCATAATATGGTTTTTTTATAATTCTTATTTATCCTAGTTTGTAAAGATATTTTCAAATCTTTCACACTAATTACTAGGTCATAAGATTATCTGAATATTTGTATTCTGATAAATGTCTTTATACTCCAATAACATGCTATAGAAATGTTCTTATCTGTTATGATCTTGAAGTTTTGTAGTCTAAAAATGATCAACGAAATTATTAGTATACATTCTTAGTATTAGTATATTATTAATATATATTATTAAAAATTGATAAATATTAGATTTTGCATTTAGTGATTTTTTGTTTTGTGTATATTGAGTCATATATAAAATAGCAATTATATAATCATAATTCTATAAAAAAAAGTATATCTTTATTTTTAGATATACATTACATTGAATTATATATCCAACCTCTCTCTAGAGTATTGCTCTCTCGGTCTCTCTCTGTATTATAATGTTTAAATGTATTGGCAATATTCCAATTATTGATGCAGCTGAGACATGTAGAGTGTTACTGAACCTAACGCCTATCTATTACACATGTGTGTGTGTGTGTGTATGTATGTGTGTGTGTGTTAACTTCTTAAACACTATACAAAGTGTGAGCGCGAGTGAAATAGTGATATATAGGGAGTTAGTACAAGGGTAGATTATATTTAATAGTTTGCAGACACTGATTACCCCACCCTGTTCATATAGACAACCCTTTTACCCAAGTATACACTTACAACACATGCGATCATAAAGTTCCAATGATAATAAATACGTAATAGAAGCATATACAGAATTCTTTCTCTCTCTCTCTCTATTTCTCTCTCTCTATCTTTCTATCTCTCTCCCTCTCTATCTCTCTCACTCTCTCTCTCTCTGTCTTTCTCTCTCTCTCTATCTTTCTATCTCTCCCTCTCTATATCTCTCTTACTCTATATCTCACTCTCTCTCTCTCTCTCTTTCTCTATCTCTCTCTCTTTCTATATCTCTCCATCTCTTTCTTTCTCTCTCTCTATCTCTCTCTCTCTTTCTCTATATCTTTCTACCTTTCTCTCTCTCTCTATATATATATCTCTCTCTATCTCTCTCTCTCTCTCTCTCTATATATATATATATATATATCTCTATCTCCCTCTCTCTCATTATCTCTCTCTCTCTCTCCCTCTCTCTATATTATATGATTAAGCCCAATTTTCAAGGGTGCATCATTGCTGTAACATTAGTGGTGTATCAACACTATCTCTACATTCCACTGTATACATATAGTGTATACAGTGTATGTGACATGTATAGCTTTTCTATGCTATCTATATATCTATATATATATCGATGATAAGGACATATTACAACACTGTACACGTATAGCATACGAAACGTACATCGATGATGATGATGATGAAAACTTATTGCCAGTCTCCGCTTGTGTTTAATCTGCAGCCGAGCGCGCGATAGTGTTTGTTGAATAATTAATACCGCATTCCTTGATCTAATTCCAGCGGCACCGCCACTAGAGGCAGCACCCGTACCTGTTATGTAAATATTAGCTCTATCCATTATAGGCGCGGGTATCGTGGACACCCTGGTATTTCTGTGTGTTCGTATGCGTACATTAATATAGCTATTTGTTGTGGGTGACTCAGCTTTCATAAAGCCAGAGGAGATATCACAGTACTGGGCCTGTGTCGTTGTATGTGAATCGTATCGGTGCTATTGTGATTAGAATCAAATATATCTAAAGAAATTAAACATTTCACTAATATATTAATTTAATAAATAAATGTGATAAATTTGAATATTCAAATTAATTAAATCGTAGTATTTTACAGTTTTTACTTCAGTTTAATTTATTACATAAATATTAGTTTTCATTATATTTATATATTATCCATTATATAAAATAAGATGAAATTATTGAAAATGCAATATTATAAGTATTAGTTATAGGTAGCATATTATCAATAGTCATATACTACAAACACTCTTGTATTACTTACTATTTGTATACATTATAATTTTAGTCACAATATAAAATGTATTTATATTACTCTATATATAGATATATGTAATATTATCTACATTTATATACATATATATATATATATATATATATATATATATATATATATATATATATATATATATATATATATACATTTATATAAATACATTAATAGATTAATACATTCATACATACATAGAGAAATATCAATATCCATTAAATATATATATATATATATATTCATATGTGATTATGAATTATATAATGGTGTTATTAATAGGCATTTATGTAATGGGAATATATTTATATATATATATATATATATGTGTGTGTGTTTGTGTGTTTGTGTGTGTGTGTGTGTGTGTGTGTGCACAGATATGAAAAAGTACCTACACGTAATGGGAATTGCATATCTTATCTTATGTAATGCAAAACATATGATTTATATACACTTACTATGTGCTTCTAAGCATGCGTAGAAATAAAGCTGCACATTTACTATCAAGGCTCTCTTTATGTGCCGCTTTAAAGTGGTAATGTATTACGAAGTGGTCGATATTGTTTCCCTGATACATACAGGTGCTTGCCGCTGTACTAACACTGTCATTCTATGCTGTTGGAACACGTTAATGTTAAGCCTACATACCATATTATCTATATTTGTTAGTCGTAATTCATTACGGAACGATACATTTAATATCATACTTATTGTATTACGATTATTTAGAAAATTGTACTTTAATAATAATACATTACGAAATTAATATAAAATCATTTAAATATCTATGTGATTTTTAATATATATAATAATATAGTATTATATTAAAAAGATTTCATATAATATAACAATATTTGAAATTATTATTAATTCATATTATAAAATAATCGAGATATTAATAATTATAATTAATGGTTAACATATACAAATTATCTGTAACTAATTCATAAGCACCACTTAATGTTAACATCTTGCTATCACATACAGTTAGTGTGCATTATTACACTGGCATGAGTTAGTGTTATTTGTTATTATAAATAACTGCTACACTCGTGTCAAACTCAAGTAATTTGTACTTTATGATGCTTTATACTACATTGTATTGATACATATTCATTAACATTAGTGCGTAGTATATTTCATTGCAATTACAGTTAAATATATCTGATGTTATCGTTACTATGCAATGAATAGGGGCACTGGAACGATTTTGAATGTAGGGGGCACCAACCAATCTAAATAAATGTTGTGGTAAAAGTAGGGGGGATCAATACATAGGAGGTCCCCCTATATTTTAAAGTGGGGGGGACATATCCTCCCACCCCCCCTGTTGCATCGCCCTAGCTATGAACCAATATTATAAATTATTTAATAATCAGGTATTACTATATAATATATAGTTTATATATATATATGCTGTAAGTGATTAAATGTGTACACATATATGATATTGTATGAACTTATCCAGCCTAGTGCATATTACCCCCCCCCCCTTCCCCTTTCAGAGTTTATGGAGTCGGCTCATTGAAACCTATTGAATATTTACATACATCTATATATTTAAGTAACGAGTCAATTAGAAATTATGTTATAAATACTAACTAAAGGAAATAACTAAATTAGATATTATATATCTATAAATTATGTGTTTATCAATTATTGCAATTATACACAAATTTACACTAAACTAGACTGTTTTATAAGATGAAATTTGTCCATATTTTTTTTTAATTTTGTAAAAAAAAATCTTATTCAATTTTAAAATGTTGTATATCTTCTAAATTAAAATAATTAATTATATATATATATATATATATATATATATATATATATATATATATATATATATATATAAATACATATGTTGATATGCAATAATAAAAGAACACACACATTCCAATAGTAAAATGGTTGATCCTCAAATGACTTGCATTGATCCTGACGGTTGTGGTAATATTATTGAAGGTTTACAGTTCCATAAATTCTATTTCGATAATGGTTTGTATTATATAATGTATTAACATAATATGTGTGTATATATATATGATTATATAAATAAAAATATTGAATTCATATACTAATAATATATAATATACTGATAGACTAATAATAATAGTTATGTAAATAGTGGCATTTCTATTTAATTAAATATTATTGAATGGGATATTTATATATTTAATTAAATTTATTGCGCATTAAGTTTCAATAAGAAAGTTTCAAAATAATGTCTACAAATTACGCTCGCCTCTTCCAGCGACCTACTTTTCATATACTGCTTTGTCATATTAATAAGAATAATTTAGATATCTGCTTTTCATTTAAGTATATCATTTATTACGGGCGAGATTATCTTAATTGTACTCGACTCCGTATCAAACTTAATATCTTTTCTAACATAAGTTATGTTAAATAATTCAATGTAAATTATCGTATTAACTTATTTCCTATATAGCTGCGATATCATTGATTGTTTTCTGTGTACGCCCATTATAACCCGGTGAACATTTACATACCTCTATATATTTAAGTAACGAATCGATTAGAAATCATGTTATAAATACTAACTAAAGCGTACGGTTTGATTGCATAGTTATATGTATAAGAACTACTAGAGGCTACAGTGCAACTCTGCAACACTAGCTTAACCCAGCATTAGGCTGTGATTGTGGTAGCGAGAAAGTTAGTCAGATGGACAGTTAGTCAGATACAAATGTAGCCTGTCCAAGCATCCGACAGCCACTCTACGGAATAATCAACATCGCACCCTTATTCTCATCCGCGTACACACTACTACTATTGCTCGCGTTTATTAATTATCACTCTCGTTTAGCACTCCTTGACTTAATTAGCGCATCATATTGTTAATTTCCACACCCTCCAACACTAGAATGTAAATAGACACACACACACACACATATATATATATATATATATATATATATATATACGTTAAGTCATACACGATAGCTAATACGATATACCGCGATACATTGAAATTCACACGTATATATATATATATGTATGTATAATTTATTCACAGTGGTTACAAAGAATTGTAGAGCAATCAATACCACCATCATCAATCCTACCGTACACATGATGGGAGAAGAGGCTGCCTGTATAGCCTATATCAGACTTACCCAGTGCATCGATAGGTTCGTCAGCTACAGTAGTATAGGTGGCAGTACCGTGCGCTGCTGTGAAATATAGGCTATTCGAATGTGTCTACGTAATTCATCACGAACATTGAATGGATTATATGCTTTACTATTAATAATATCTAATGAAATGCGAGTAGTACATCGATTCTTTTTTTCGATTCTATGGAGAAATATAACATCATAATAATAATAATTCGGTTCTATTATAAATTGTATATTTTTCTAATGAATTCTCACTTTTTATAAATCTGCATTTAATTGCTATACTTTTATATTTAATTAAATCGTGTTATATTTAATTCATGTACTTTATATTTAATTTCAAAACTGTTGTGTATAACTAGTATTCTTTTATACATAATATAAATCATAACTCACATGTATTACTAATCTACTTTAATATTGTCTTAATAGAATATTCTATTCATATTGGTCTTTCGATTTAAAATTTGTTATATAATGTCAATAAAATTGTATGTATTTAACTGCATAGTAATAGATGAGTATAGGGCATACAATACTCTTATAACACCCATAGAACATATTATATATATATATAGAGTGCAACTAATTTATAAAGAAGGCAAAATTTAAAAAAATCATTTTAATATATTTTAGATTCTACACCATTAATAGTATACGTTCATGACTAATTAATCATCGTCATTAACCAATCAGAAACGGACTACCGAAGGCCATCAAGTCGGAGGAGACAAGAGTCTGGCAACGCAAAGATGGAGTGAAATGGACGAATGTTCACTACCACAAGAGCTGCAATCAATGAGAGCGAGAGAAAGCGCGAGAGTGGGACATACAGACTGACCGAGTGGGAAGACGTACGGACAGGGGAGAACGAACGCTGGAGGGACAGACGGACCGTGAGACAGCGAACACCCGATATCTACATTTATTTGAATCCAAAACTTATATAAACACACCCACGTACATACGTATACATATATACACCTATATATATATATATATAAAACGTATAAATCATATATATATATATATATATACCAATGTCTTCGTATACGCCTATGTGTATGAATATCTATGCGTGTGCGTCTATGCATATGTCTGCGCATTTACGTACAACTATGTATTTATATATATATACATATATATTCATATATATATATATATATATATATATATATATTTACACACTTAACTTTATTGTACTAGTATTTTTATCTTTCAAAACTTTCCTTTTTATGGGCTGCTTGTAATAATTATTTTTTTTTGTAAACAGATGATATACAAACCTATGTATGTATTGTATTTATTTGGCAATGGTCTGATCAGAAACTAGCTTTACACAATGAATATTTGTATTTTATTCTTACTCTGACAATTATAGTTTAGGTAATAATCGAATATTAATAATAAACAAACTGAAATGAATCACATGCCTTTATTTTCTGCGTTAATGCCTCTTGATCTACCTCCATCTCTACTCCCCCTTATTCCAGTTTATAATGTATCCTAGATTGTTGTTCACAATACATAGGTAAATTATATCTATGCTAGTTTTTAAATATATATTATTTACATCTATAACTTATACATATACATTATGTATGAATATAATGCATAAACACATATTAAATTAAATAAATATAAGTGTAAAAGAATATTTATAGTATATGTATATATATATATACCAACTATTATTACATAGCAATTCTTAGAGATATACTAGTGCCTATAAACATAATATCTATATATATATATATATATATGAAATACAGATTTTGGTAGTGGTGGTAGTAGTAGTAGTTGTAGTAGTAGTAATAGTGGAGGTGGTAGAAGTAGTAGTAGTAGTAGTAGTAGTAGTAGTAGTAGTAGTAGTAGTAGTAGTAGTAGTAGTAGTAGTAGTAGTAGTAGTAGTAGTAGTAGTAGTAGTAGTAGTAGTAGTAGTAGTAGTAGTAGTAGTAGTAGTAGTAGTAGTAGTAATAGTAGTAGTAGTAGTAGTAGTAGTAGTAGTAGTAGTAGTAGTAGTAGTAGTAGTAGTAGTAGTAGTAGTAGTAGTAGTAGTAGTAGTAGTAGTAGTAGTAGTAGTAGTAGTAGTAGTAGTAATGATAATAGTGTAAATATAAATGTACTCTAAAAAACAAACACATTAATATACATAAAACACATGTTAGTTATTGTATAATATCTTGGATACGTGATGGATAGGTAACTATGATAAACGTATGCACACCACTGTAGTGTAACCGCATATCTACGATCAACAGTGAGTAGACATATCTAATTACAAAGCTATGATGGCGGTTAACATTAAAAAAAAATAATAAAATTATTATTTTTCATTATTTCCATATTACAAAAATATATTTATGAGGAAGCGTTGACATCTGAACGGATTATTTGTTATACTAGTATCAAAGGCATGCAAATATATATATATATGTTTAATATCAATGGTGGAAAAATATGACGTCGGAGTAGAATAGTCATAGTACACAATTTATCCAATATATGATCAGCTCATTTTAAATGTAAATTCTTTGATTCCCTACAAATAATTTAACAAATTTATTTTTAGTAATGGATAACTCATATTATTTAATCCATTACGGGTGTAATCTTAATAAGATAAGTTATAAATAACATAGCATGGATATAACTACATTATTGAATCTAAAAGGTGTACGAGCATAACATTACCGTTATTATATTCTCTTAAATATTGCATAAATGAAAAAACACAGATTTCAATTTCAAAGTTTAAATAAATGCAAACTAGTCTAGCTATATAAGTGGATATTATCAAGACCTCCTATAACCTCGAGGTTATATGAGGTATTGATATTATGTTATGTAACCTTTTTAACTATCTACATAGAATATAGATATATAATTTTAAAAGTAAGATATATATTTTTTCTTTTATTTGGTCGATTTTTTTTCATACTATATATTAATAATATATATATAGGTAACATATACGATAATATTAGCTTAGTTGGGAAATAAATGAATGCTTGCTTAGGCATATAAAGTCCTTCTATAACCTCTGGTTATAGAAGGTATTGGGCATAGGATAAGCATAATTATGCTTATTAATACAAATATTATAATTAATTGTGTGACCTATCATCGAATTGTGCAAGAATAAATACAATAAAATAAATAAAAACTCATAAGAAATATGAATAAAATAAAACACTAACATAAAATGATTACAAACTTTAACTTATATGTCTTCTCGATAAATTATATTGTAATTTTCTATGCATATGCGCAATATTGCGTATGCTGCATACAGTATGAATATGCCTAATCATGATCATTAGTAGCTCGTGGTTTAGAAATATAGTTCATAATATCAGTAATGAAACGGAGAAAAGTATGGCAATAATTAACTTCTTTCTCATCTTTAGATTTATCCCCAGCTATAAAACTAACCTCAATCGCAACACCTATAAAAGTAGAATTCTGATTAGGTTATTGAGACATCGATGGAGGATGGTTTACCTATAGGTTTTTACCTATAATAATTGGTATTTATAAATACTAATTAGTTACTGACTTATATAAATACCTCTTATAACCCGAGGTTTTAGGAGGTCTTGCTTATATCCGTGTCGTCGAATAGCACCTGTGCTCGTATTATCTTATTATAATGTTTTAGATAAGTCTTATTAATTCAAAATAATCAACATATCATGTAACCTATATGAGTATTTATATCTATTAACACAATCACTTCTAGATGCATATATCAACTATTATCTACATCATATTTAGTCATAATGTGTGTATACATATATATATCTATATCATGCACGCATAATTATATATGCTATAAAATAGTATAACATTGGAGGTACGCTATCTTAAAATAGTAATGATATTGTCTGTGTGAACTCGATGAACCGTAAACATCACAACTCAAAGGATTACAACTACAAAATTACTCGACTATTCGGAATGATTGTTCACCACGGCTTTTGCCATTAGACACCGCCGCAACCCCCGACTTCGCCAGCCATTCCCGCCTTAGTATTATTTTATATCCAGTATGTACCGTCATATTTTATATCTTAGATTTAGCGTTTTGTTTTTAATCGTCGTGAACGGCCCGTTTTCTCCACGCGAATGCTCGGCGACAGGTGAGCTGATTGATTGCTAGTGTGCGGGTGGGTACCCGTTCTAGAGGTACAGCGTACGAGGAGTACTCTTGTACGAGGACGACTACTCGCGCTAGATACTACGCGATTCTAGGATTATAGTTAATACGATGATACACGCAGGACATATCTTCGAGAACATGTCCTATTATTATAATAATAATAATAATTATTATAATAATAATAATTATTATTATAATTATTATTATTATAATAATTATAATAATTATAATAATTATTATTATTTCTAGAAAACGTACTATTAATATAATGGTCCGTTTTCTATAAATATTACAACCAGGTTGAACCTACCTGTATGTTATATATCAACATTATGTTTAACATACCTACAATTACATATACTAAGTATAATACTAATAAGTAACTTACAGTGTAAGTTACTTATAAGTATTAATAATACTTAGTATTATACTTAGTACTTAGTACTATATGATTATCATATGAGATATCATAATGATATAGTATATGATATACACACACATTTTTGAATATTAAACATAATATTGTTAATTCTAGATATATTATATAGTATATACTTTATATACATATTATATAATATACATATCATGAATCTCGAAACAAGCCGTCGATTATTATTATTAGAATATCTATTAGAGTTCAATTTTTATTTTTGGGTTGTGTGATTTCTTTGGTTTGGTTTTATTTTGCTTTTTTTAAGCTGCATTATATCTTAGAATGCGTATAATGTGTAGTAGTGGCTATATGAGTACCGCCCACTTTGAACTCTGACATTATTATAATAACAATCGGCGGCCTGCTTCGAGATAATTTGCTTGATTTCTTTGGTTTGGTTTTTTTTAGATGCATTATATCGCCAAGTGAGTTTATTAAATATCATATAATGTGTTACTCTGTAAAATTATTTTAAATGCATTTTTTTTAGATGCATTATATCGCCAAGTGAGTTTATTAAATATCATATAATGTGTTACTCTGTAAAATTATTTTAAATTATGGTATAGTGCTTATATAAGTACCACCCACCTAGGTGAAAGGTCAAGCTTGAACTCTAAAGTTCTTATAATAATAATTAGTGGCCTTCTTTCAGATAATTCATTAATAACATAAGCAATACCTATGTATATTCTGTATGTAGTATACTTCATAAGATGTAGTCATTATATACAAATATTTATCTCACGAAATATTCAATGATAATATTTACAGATTTTTCTATTGTAAATTTGTATTTAGGTTGAAAATAACTATTTTTCAAAAAATAATTATCCTCGTATTTTATTAATAAAAAATTTGTTTTTTTTATAAATAAATATATTTTTATTTTCATAGACTTTTCTTTAAGTTATTCTTTATTTGTGATGGCACTATATTTAGAAGAAAACACGCTTATAATTAAAAATAATTTGTTTTCAAAATAATAAAGATCTATATTATAAAAAAAATTACGAAATAGTGATACTTATATTATTATGATTAAAATGTATGACTACAAATGTAATAATTATTCATTATTACTATATGATTTATATATTTATGCAACATCGATATAAATAAAGTGGATCTGTGCAACTGATGCACGTAAAATATAGATATACGAATGCTACTTTTATCGATAATTTAACAAAATGGCATCTGTGATTTAGATTATATGTCAATATTAAAACAGTAGGATTTTCGTCGAAATAGATAGAAGTGAGTTATATCTATATCTATGAATTTAAATTATAAATATCAATATAATAGTATGATATCTTCAATTTAAATACACAACATTATGAGTAATGTTGTTATGTTGTATTTTAAATATATCATATTATTTTTAGAATAGATAGTATATTAAAAGTAATCGTAATTATCAATATATATGTATAAATAAATAATAATATTTCAAATTTAGTAGTAGGTATCGACTTCAGGGCCTATATCACAAAATGGCCATATAGTATATGGCATATACTACATACAACTTCGATGGAACGCAATTGACAACATATTTATTTTAATAAATCTAAGTTTAAAATAAATGTTCTTTATTTTAGTGGGCAAATAAATTAGTTTCTGCAAAATATATATATATATATATGTGTGTGTCATGTATATGTTCAAATAAAAACATGTAAAATATTCATCATTATATTTATAGAAACTAAAATATATATCATGAGTATAAATTATAATACAAAATATATGCAAAATAATATAAAAATATTTATATATTAAAAATATATATTAAAAACTAAATCAATTTTTGTTTAAATATTTATGACACATACTTTAATTTATAGCTGTTTTAAAATGTTTCTTTTACGAGTTCTATTGCGCATAGAAGTGCATAATGTTGGCGACTCGTTTTAAAGAGAATAGTTACAATTTTAATAACAAATTATTACATGATTTCAATGTTTCGATGATGTATCAACATATCAGCGTTGTGCCATTGGCCACCGCACTTATACTCAGTAGTCGTAAGTCTCACGTAATACCTCATTATCAGGTACCCGCTTAGGTTTCACCAGTATTACATATAAATTGTTATACATATTTAAACATATGCCCTCGATACTTAACTTTATCTACGTTTTCACATGTATATATAATATATATATGAATATATATATATATGTATATGTATATATGTATATATAAATATGTATACTTATTCTACATGTATTAATTATTTATTTGTATGAGTAAAAAAAAAGTAATATTCATTTATTCATTATTCATATTCATATATATTTATATATGTTCGGTTAAAATTGATACTAATATTCTATAAATAGAATTATTTTTATATAGATTTATTGTCTCACTTGTGAAGATTAATATCTCTGATATCAACAAGCTTATTGATGCTAATTGTGTTTTTTGATAAATTTGTATAACTATTGTAAATTACTTTCCGTACAAAATATATCTATATTAAATTAGCAAATATTTATTATTATTTTATATATTTAAGGGAAGGACTATATAAAGTATGGACATGTAACTTATTTCCCCCTTGCAGCACCCCTAATTGTCAGATATATATATATATAAATCCTTTAAAGAATATTTGTAATTATACATATTCAATATTCTATTGTAAACAACAAAATAGGTTACCTTATATGTATAACACATTTTATTGTTATATATTATCTGTATAACAATGAGAGAAAGTATCAACCACCTAAATTATGATATAACCAAGGACATATGTCCTTGATATCCCTATTTCTATTATGAGAATTATCATTGGGATACAAACTTGCGCATTGGTAATACATCTAATCTGTTATTGTGAACACTCTATATAACACTATTATCTATATTTGTGTATATCATTACATTATATAGGCTATTAACTTTTGATTTTTTGAATAGTCCTTTTTTATTATTCACATTAATGAAGTATCTCTTAATTCAAATTCAATAATTAATAAGTTATAACATATTTACATAGACATATCTATAATATATTATAATATTTAACTAATACTAAATATTGATATTTTATTATGACTAGATTAAAAAGTACATATCATAGATAACATATACCTGACCACATTTGTTATAATTCACTATTTGCTGACTATATTTATATTATTAGAGGTATACATCAAGTACAATACATGTATTGAGAAATGGTGACATTTGATACTTACTATACCTTAGTATATTGATGTATCAATATATATATATATATATATATATATATATATATATATATATATATAATACATAAATATAATAATAACTATACAAATTATATTATATACTGTTTTTATTATCTATACACAAAGGCAATATGCTTATTAAACATATATTTATGCACAAATAATACCTACATTACTATCATCCTATATGATACAACCCCTTCTATATTATATTATACATGATAGTCCATATAAGTACTATATATTCACATACCTATACGTCACATATTTACATAGAGGGCATAATGCGGCGTAATGAGATGAAATCAATTATACATTGTTGATTTACAATTTGTTTTAAATCATATAATCATCGCGATTTAAACTTACTAATAGCTATATCACCGACTGTTTGTGTGTCTATTATCTTTGTACACGCGTGTGTGATAGTGTCTACTAACTGCACGCCCCTATCCACTGTTATCTTGCCCTACGTCTATAGTTTATAACTAAACATTTCTCACGCAGACGATAATGGTGCCTATTCGAGCGACCAAACTGATTTTACCGTCTCCACCGATCCAGCGATATCATCTTCGGTGCAGTTTTATCCCGATGCCTCAGATAATGGTTAGATTTTCTCTATCGTCTATCTCTCTCACTCTCTCCCCCTTTCCCCTCTCTCTCACTCTCTAGCTCTCTCTCTCCCTCTTTCTCTATCTCTCTCACTCACTCTCTATCTCTCTCACGCAATGTTTCATTACGCTCACAGTTTCAATATAAGATCATCATATTAATGAATACATAGATGCATATTATTTAACAGAGTAATACCATACGTTCAACTTTACTTAAGGGCATACCGCAGGGCACACACATTTTCACACTTACACATGTTAAACGATAGTGAATGCATTGCTATGTATGTAAATATATTACTAAAATAACAAAATATGATATGAATTCAAATAATTATTTAATTATATTTTGAAACCGCATTCATATCTACTAGAATCTGAAGAGATAATAATAAAATGGTATATATTACATATATAAAAATAGACAAACAACATATTTTTTGTAATATATATATAGAAATCATATATTAGTAATTATTTGTAATTATATTAGTATATTTTTCTTCAGATTACTATACATTCATATATTATTTATACAAAACAAGAGAAATTAGATAGATAGCTATACTCATGTTATTCTGTCAGTACACATATATACATATATATTGGTCTACAGGGAACCGTACTAAAATGGTTTTCTTCCTATATATTATATTGATCATCATCCGTGAAAATTTGCAATTTCTCTTCACAATCTCGTCCTCTTCATTATGGTAGTCCTAAGGGGATCTGTTCTTATACATGATATCCCTATACATGATATTATTGGTCAATTTTCAGATGTCCACTATAACATATACGATGATGATTATCAACTATATTCTTTCTTACCCAACTCCTCCAATATACTACCAGATAACTCACAATTATGTAAATATAAGCATCAAATATTAGATCATGGCTTCTCTTTAACAACCTTTTAAGAACCTTTTAAGAACATTCCTTAACTCTTCATAATCTGCACTCCTCAATATCCCATCTAACTATCATTATTTTCCTCATGTTGTCATTGATGCCATATCATCCCATCATCATCTGTTCTAAATCTTGGTGTTTCATTTGGATGCTAACCTATCCCTCAATTCCCATATAGCTAATATATCTAAATCAGATAACTATCACCTCTCAAAAATTTGTCATATAAGAAAAGACCTTACTCGCTCTCTTACAACTGTCCTAATAAACGTACTCGTACTCGTACTCTCTCGTATCGACTACTGCTCCTCCATACTCTATCATGTCCCTAATACTTCATTATCACCTTTAAATCGTATAATTCGTGCATCTATACGCAACATTTTCTTCATTAATCGATTTGACCATTCCATTACCGACTCCCACCAACTCATATCCAACTGGTTCCCTCATAAAAAACATTCCCACCTACACCTACACTCTCTCATAAAGCAATATATTATACTTCTCCTCCTTATTTGACTTCCCTATTAACACTAAGACACCCACTAACTTCCTTACGTTCTGATGCCGACATTCCATAATTTTCCCTTATGTCTCATACCTGAAATACCATAAACTCGCCTTCAGTTATATTGTTCCATCCTTATGGAACTCCCTCCCTGCCTCTATTAGATCAACCAATTCACACCCATCCTTTATTACACATCTCAAAGCTTACATATCATCTATGTAATATATTCACTTATTTTAATCATACAACATTACTATTTTTATAAATTATTCTATTTTATCATTTTGTTTATTTATTTATTTTATTTATTTATTGTTTATTCTCGTTCTATATTGTTATGTTCATTACTAGGGGTGGCCACACCTATTATAAGTGTAAATAAACTTTATTATCATAGCCTTCATATAGATAGCTTAACAAAACTATTCTGAGTAATATGTATTTGAAATATCAATAATTAAAATTCAATAAAGAATTATAAAATAATAATATTATGCATGATTTAACTAATGTGAAATCAATATTATAAATTAATACTTTTGTTTCTATGTCTATATAATATATATTCGATGTTATATAATAATAATTTATAATTTATTATAATGGTATTCTTTAAAGATGTTTTTATGCTATTTTTTAAACTGATCTCAATGAGATCATCTTATAGATAATTTGCTGACAGATTTAAATGACATATCATTAACACATCAATATTACATATTAAAATTTATTTTAATTTTTCACTGATTTTGTCTAGTTTTCCCACTGTGGTGTCACCTTAGCGAATCTTACAATGAAATATAAGATTATTTATAATCTATGACATTATGTTATTACATAACATTGCATTATGAGTCATAATTTATGACTGATTAGAAGTAACAAACATTACATTAAATACATATTAAATCACAATATATCTGAATGATATATTTGTTATATACACACTACTTGATACTAGTATAGTGTACTTTCTATCTACTGTAATCACTGTAGGTTATCTGTAGGTTATCTGTAGGTTATCATGTGGTTAGAATTCACACAAATATACACATGCATTGATTGATCACAAGACTCTAGGTATTTCATTCATTCATTCATATTTATATTTAAAAAGTTACTGTGTACATTATTGCAATACTACAAAATCATTCAACTAGAAAATAAAGTGTATAATAGTACTATTAGTGGCCAGCCTTGTTGTAGAGAATTATAGTTATTAGTTATACTAATTACACAGATGACATTTATTGTCGGTACATTATCATCTATACTAGAATAAAGACGCACGTACATGATGAACTATTGAAATATGTTTATGAATTCAAGTGAAAATTCATATCCAAATTGTAAATATGAGAATAAGAAACCTATTTATATTTTACTATAATTTTATATTCAATTTGGCATACACATATCCCTGCCGTCTTTATTTCTATATATAAATATATATATATATATATATATATATATTAGTGATGTAATCGAACTTCGGACTTCGAACTGATACTCTAGCATTTCGAACTGATACTGATACTCAATAATTATAAAATTACGATCTCGGACTCTAACTGATACCCGACTATACTGATACTATACCGATACTCTGATATTAGGGTTCGATTGCAACACTAATATATATATATTATAAATGTTATCTAATTATGTCTGAATTTATATCTATTACACTTATGAGGTATCTCAGGGTATACGGAATATTCCATTACAACTTGTTTTGTAATAAACAAGTTCTAAAGATAATCATGATATTTTCAATAGGTGCATTCTAGTGTATTAGGTGATCGGTATATGTATTATAATACAGTACAGGCATTGTATATCTATATCTATGTTAAAGGGATATCCCGATGGGACAGACATTTTATTGAAGTTACATATATAGAGATAGGGAAGCCATTGTATATCCCTATATTGAGTGTTTCTAAACAAATCTATTTATTGAATTTAAAAAACAAATGTTTTTTTATAAAAAGGACATTATTATATATAATCCTAGAGATAAAAAAATAACAAAATATATATTTTACATGCATTATTTATGTTTTTGTCAACAATTTTATAAAATCAAATAAATAATAATTATATTTTTGAATATGTGCTCTGTAATTGTGCATGCATATGTTATTTATGTATAGCAAAATATATTTTGTAGATCGCTTTAGTTCTTTTATCTAAAAACTATGCAAACATAGCAAACATATTATTCAGAGTAAAATGCATTTGAAAAGTTAACAATAAAAATTCAATAAATAAATTATAAATTAATAATATTATACATTCTGCTAATATAAAATCAATATTATTATGTAATAGTTTAATATTTCATAACATATCATCAATATTACATAATAAACAAAAATTTATTTTGTTTCAATTTTAACTAATTTATACATAGGGATCTATCCCTTATCTATCCCCTTAAAATAGGATCGTATGTATAATAATGATAAAATATATCGTATTTAAAACAGTGAAGATGATAAGAACATATATGTATACATGTACATGATATTATAACTAAGCACGATGTGCACTTGTATATCTATAGCTATAGTGTCATCAAATGCATTGAACTTTTATAATTTAATGATATTTATGATATTTGGAAACTTGTTTTATTAGTTGAATAAATATTATTTATTACATATAGATATATATATATATATATATATATATTGTAACATGAATTGGTTGACATATATTAGCACTACTAATTTAGCGGTGTCACAAATGTTATGTTTTACTAAGGATATGACTTGGTATGTTCTCTTTCAACTGCAATGTAAACGTTGTTTATATCTGTTGCTTTCTGTATTTTTACGCACCTAAATACAGCACTTTCGATGGTGAATTCCGATTGGTTAATGATTGATTAGTATACACCGATTGATTTAATACCCTTCAATATAATTGTTCTCATATGTATCATGTCTAAATAAATTGTCGGTCTGTCTGTTAACTTTGCCTGCATTATATACCACTCCAATCAAGATATACCTACCTCACTGTCAAGTGGCCTATCTTATTACAATATAGGCCTTATCTTTTTACAATAGAGGCCTTATCTTATTACAATAGAGACATTATCTTTTTACTGTATATATATAGAACTATTGTTATTATCTTCTTATAATAATACTGACAACATCACTGTCATTTAGATATTCCTCTACGCTTTTAAACAACATCAACTTTAACAGTATCATAGTTCCTCAGCGATGAATGATTCATTGTAGTCCGATGTACTAATGCATATCACATAACGATCTTCATTTAGTAAATCATCACGCTATATTATTACCTTGTATAGCGTCGCACTATTGCTAGCGATGATATTGCACTGAGCTAACCCCACCCCACCCCAACCCCCATTAGAGAGCACCATTTTACGAGATGTCCAAACCACTACCCCGAATGCAGTGACTACTGCAGTACCGTTAAGGGACATCTATACCGCTACCAGTACCGTTACCATTACCGTTACTAGTACAGCTACTAGTACCACTACTAGTACTGGTACTAGTGCCACCACATTAGAAGTAACCAGTAACACTACCAAAGATATAGGTTAGCTGATGGTTTCTATGAAGAAACATTCATCATTACCATCATTAATAATTGACTTCGGCATATATATATATAGGGTACTATTAATAGAACGTATTCATAACATATATTCATCAGAGAAAATGTTATTAACTATTCTACTACTACCACTACTACTACTACTACTACTACTACTACTACTACTACTACTACTACTACTACTACTACTACTACTACTACTACTACTACTACTACTACTACTACTACTACTACTACTACTACTACTACTACTACTACTGCTACTGCTACTACTACTACTACTACTACTACTACTACTACTACTACTACCTGACTACTACTACTACCTGACTACTACTACTACCTGACTACTACTACTACCTGACTACTACTACTACCTGACTACTACTACTACTACACCACCGTACAGTTGCAGATCTATACTGTTCTCGGGGTAAGCTGAACGCCTACGTGTCCGTTAGCCCCGCTGAACCCTGCGCTAGGGACACGATCACGCACGCTACTAGATGCGTGTACACCTGCGATCGTGGCTTCCATCGCTTCACCGGCAGTCACTTCCGCATCTGTCTGCACAACACGATGTCGGGCAGTCCCCTCGTCTGCAAGCGTAACTTTAGAGGTAACACCTACTCTTATCTTATCTTATCTTATCTCTGGCGAGGTCTTACTTCGATGTCAACTTGTTGTTATCTTCTAAACTCGCCCATTCAGTGTATCCACTTGATAAGCAGTTTATAAATATATTATCTCCTGATATATCTTTGCTACTTATACAGCTCTCATATAAATACATATATATATATATATATATATATATATATATATATATATATATATATATATATATATGTATATATATATATGTAGAGGAGGCAGTCAGAATACATAAATATGTTATAAATAATAATTGATGTATTCACAGGCATACGTAATTTAATGATGATCATCGCGTAAGATAATCTGTATCTAAGTGGCAGACTGCACTCTACTTATAATTATAAATATATCTTATATATAGATAGATTTCATTTGAAAATCTGATAAAGATATAAACAGTACTTTATGTACTTTATGAAAAAATATTTATATTCAAATAGTTATGAAAAATATGTATCGCTAAATTGTTCATTAAAACATTAAGACATCACGTTTATGATGTAATAGTTCCTCTATAGTTGTCAGCTCTGGGCTCCATAAGATGTCCCATAGGTCTTAGGCGTAGCTAGCTTTACTACTACTTAGGTATCATAATAACTAACTACCTATGTACAAGAGCCACACATTATCATTATCATGTTATTGTTTACAATAACAATATCCTTTTTAACAATATGTCATAATAATCGGTTTACCTCGTAAACTGATTTCTTATTATTTTATTAGCCTATTTATTAGCCTATCCTGTGATAAATTACAGTAGTGGTTATATTATATTATTAGATAAAAATAGTGCTCTTGTTATCTCTACCACCATCTCTCTAATTTATTCCATAAATAGCTAATGAATATTAGATATGGTAATATTGTCTTGAGAATAATATATTATAAATATCCCCACCATCGATTTAGAGTTTAATGTATGCAATAGATTAATAAACAAGATTAAAATAAAATGCATCTTTATTATTAATCAAAATTTTAATTACTATTATTAACCACAATTCGATGTTCTAACTTCTTGATTAGCTCAAACTCTACTACAACTACCATCACTACCTCACCACTAACCTCGCCATTATCCCCACGACTAAACTTACAACTAACCCCACCACTAACCCCACTACTAACCCCACTACTTATACCTCCCCTAACCCCATTATTAACACCTCCACTAACCCCATTACTTACACCTCCACTAACCCCATTACTTACACCTCCACCTACCCCACTACTAACACCTCCACTAACCCCATTACTTACACCTCCCCTAACCCCACCACTCTCCCCACTACTTACACCTCCACTAATACCTCCACTAACCCCACTACTAACCCCATCACTAACCCCTCCACTATCCCCATCACTAATCCCCATTACTTACACCTCCACTAACCCCAATAGGCTACACGAAGAGGAAGTACATAGGTCTGATCATCTTCTTTCCGTTTATTATCCTCGGCTTTGTTGTCATCCGGTGGTTAGTCGTGTTTAACCTTCAACTTTGACCTTCAACTTTGACCTCTATACTGACCTCTAACCTTATCTCTCATTTATAACTAGTTACGTTACTGTAGTAACACGTATATTATACTATCTTTCCGTTATGATATAATCACTACACTACATTATATCATAGTTGTTAAATGAATGTAGCATTTAAATTAGACCTATCCATGTCATGTTATCTATTATATTACAAGTACATCAATTGTTAAAGATAATGAACCTATAGATATAGATATATTTATAATTTAAACTATATATCCTCACAATTATAGCAAAGTTTAATTCTATTTCTTGTCGAGATTAATTTTCCTACCGAAGTTTGATAAGGCTCCAGGCACACTGATACATTTTATCTCGTGGAGTTTATTCATATTCTAGTAGATTACCCATAGATTAAAATATAAATTTATGAAAATATTATATCATAGTATGTGTAAAATTGAATAATTTGTCAAGTGTTTATGAATGAACATAGAAAATAGATAGAGATATATATATATATATATATATATATATATATATATATATATATATATATATATATATATATATATACATATATATATAAACTATAAACTATAATTTATTGCATAAATACAATTAATAAATTATTAAAATTAACAATTATATGATATGTACCTCGAGATAACAGATTTATTGAAAAGATGCGTAGTGAACTCTATCGACATCAACTAGTCCGTTACTTTTATACCCAAGTATAACATCAGAATATTATGAGAGTGGTTTTAATTCCAAAAAATGTAGTCTATCTGTATAATTATATATATATATATTATATATAATTACATGCTGGTAGGTTACAACTAAAAATAATGTTTTTGTTTGTAATATATATACAATTCATTTGAATATGATGTAAAATATAATAAATTTATTTGTAATGCATTAGTATATTTAATTAGCTGTTCATACATTGATGCTTGACACTTGTTGATTATTCATGTTAATACTATAATGTATATCAGTAAAGGTAATTTAATAGCCATGCATTTTATAAATGATTATTAATCAATTATGTTCTTTATGATATGATGTATGGGTGTATTGATCCATTACATGAAAGTATTATTATTTAGTAATATGTATTATTAATGTGTATTACAATATTATTAGTGTGTTGTTTATATTTCTTATATGCTTGATAATGCTATTTTACATATCATTATATATAGATATAGATACTGCATACATATTGTTTATCACCATAATTGGTTCATGTAAAATTATCACACATATATATATAGTGATTTTATATTTATCATTAAATAATAATTACAAGAAATTGTGATTTCTATGAACTGTTAGCCTACTGGTAGAACTGCTATATCACCCTCAACACATTGAGCTTTATGTATTAGGAATGTAGTCATTTATGTAAACCTACCAATACATATATATATTATAATTAGAAAATTGCAAGTAAAATATAGTAAAGTATGTTTAGCAATTGGAAATAAAATCTCAAAGTTCACCAATTTGTATGCAAATCAGTGTTACAAATTTTACATTGGTAAATAATATGTTCAATACATATGCAATTAATGTCATTGAATTGTATATAAAATATATAATATATATATTAATATTAATATATATTTAATTCAGTGAAATTACAAAGTCAACAATGGATATTGAATAGCATCCTCTATTGTTATTGTGATGTTTACGACCTTTAGTGTTATTGTAATCAATAGTTCAAATAGTGAGCACAATTTGATAACAGATATATATACACCAATAGCAGCACATAGACATTCCTATCATTCTAATGTCTACGCTAGTCTATAGACGTACAGCGCATGATGATGATTGTCATCTGGAACCCATCCCCAGGTGGCATATCGGCATACTAAAGATTCCGTTCCTCAGTAAGTTCTTGCGACGCAACAACAACAACAACAACGACCCTGAAGGTCAAACTACCATAGCCAGATATCACAAGAACACTGAGTCTATCACCTTCGACGGATCGCTGGCATTCACCAATGACGTGTTTCAGATTGAAGGTTATCGTCTTATCTGTAGTATTCTAATCTGTAGTATTATCAGTAGTATTCTTATCTGTGTGTTATCTGTAGTGATATCTGTAGTATTATTATCTGTAGTATTATTATCAGTAGTGTTATTATCAGTAGTGTTATCAGTAGTGTTATCTGTAGTGTTACTATGACTAAGTACTTCACATGGGTACTTGCTACACATAATATTACACATTTTATGTTGCTATTTTATGATTTAATTTGCATTATCAACAGTTTTAATTTACAGATGTACGCTTGTGTATATATATATACCTGTATTCTATATCAATCAATCAAGCATTGAGAAACAAAGCTACCACTTAGCTATACACTGTTTGTTAATACAAGCATGTAGTATAGATGTTAATGAGAGCAGACCATGTCCTGTCCTAGTACCGACTGCTATACTACACTGTGTACACTGTACACTACCTGATACTCCTGTAGTGTCCTGCAGTGTATTGCAGTTATATTCCCTGACCATCATCGTCATCATACATGCATGTATTCGCATATAAGAATTACCTATCAGAATATTAATGTTTTGAATATAAATTAAGTAACATTATATATATATATTATATAGTCGATTTTTATTTAATAAAATAATTCCTTATAATTATACATTCTTATATAAATATATTTATACTAATGTATATAGTATAAATATATTAATATATACTTTATGAGATAAAAATATTACTTTTCGTAGAATTGATATTTTAACTATTAAAAATAGATTATTAGCCCAAAAAATACTTTTACTTACATATTTCATTCTAGATGTAAACTTTACAATTTACAAGCAAGAACATCCGCTCGCTATCTCTGCAATGGTAACTTTTTGTATTCCGAAATAAATACTTTTCAATGGTATATTTCAATGGTTTCAATCTTTGATACAAAGATTACGGAGATTTAAAATAAAAATACATTTATATTTTATAATTTGTATATGAATATTTTATTAAAATTGCGAATATATTTATAAATTCGGTTTGAATTGAATGACGTTTTTCTAGTTTTTATTTCAACATTTCAAATAATATGATGTATATTATATTTTCAAAAATTTCTAATATTTCATCATCATTTTTATTAATATAACCAACGTAGATTAGTACGTTTTTCATAGACATACCAACTTCCCATCTGTATGCTTATACATGTAAATTCAGATGGTACGTTGGGATGTTGATACATTTGATGTTGTGTTTTTTGTAACATCCTAACGTACCATATGCATGGCTATAAATAATTATTACGACACTCACATTGTTGTACATTAAGAGTACTTTTATTTTCCAGATCATCCCGCGACATAGTATATTCTATAGCTTTGATGTTCATGATACTATTTTATTAATACATATACATTTTAGTTCAATATTGGTGTTGCGCTGAAGGTTTTAAAAAATAATAATCCTGAAATTTCGTTAGTCCTATTGTTAATGTTTATAAACAAGGGCATTTATTTGAATTTTGTAAATTTAATTTTAATTTTATTGTAATGGATCTATATAAAAATGTGTAATTTTCTTAAATACTATATTCTTCTAATAGATAACATTAATATATAGAAAATATTATCTATAATATCTCTAATTACAATATTAGTTATTAGATAATTAATTTAAACAATAAAATAAAATGTATATATATATATATATATATAAATGTTCTAAAAATTAGGCCACTTTATCTATTTATTAAAATTATAAATAGCAATTTTTTAATTTATAATAATTGTACGTTAAAATATAACAACCTTAAGATGAGGTAGAAAAAAAAATCTTAACATTTGTAAAGGTATAAACTCCATAGAAAAAATGGTAATTTATTGATGATTTTTAACAAAATTAAAGAAATTCCATAGTAGTTTTAATTTGTTAAGCCACATTTTTATATATTGTGGTTAATGAATTATTTTGTTATTATATAAAATATAAATTTATCAAATATAACATTTCTGTAAAAAATTATGAGAGGTCAAAAAAAAATTATGGAATATTCTATCATTTGAAAAACAAAATCCTAGAAATACAATTACTTTTTTTATGATTCTGATAATATTCATTGTAACTATAAACATATTCTGAAAATTTCATAGATTTGGCTTAATTATAAATGTGAAAAAATATATATATTTATGTTTTTTTTTGTTATTTTCCTATCTATTCCCATGTTAGATGTTGTTAAATTTGACAAGGCTGACAAGGCCTGTACAATATTGAGCTAAATTAAAAATGTTGGGTATTCTCAATACCCATATTTAAATGATCAAATTGTTGTGGTCGAATCCATAATAAACACTATGTTTAAAAGCACTCTTATATACACTATTGTACATATTGTGTACATACGATTATTATTATATCGCTGTACATTATCAATTTGGGTTATTACATTTTAATAAATAATAAATTCCCGATATTAAGCAATGATATATTAAAAAATATTTTAGTTATTTTCTATAACGTTTCTAATAAATCTATATATATGTATATATGAACATTGATTGCAGACGAAGAGAATATAGTAGGATCGAATCCCATGTACGAACTCGGTCTAGCTAACGATTATATCGTGGAAGAGGCCATAGCGGATGAGGAGAAGGAGAAGCAGAAGCAGGAGCAGGCTAAGCGAAAGAAGCGGGAGGAGGAAGAGAGGATGAAGAGTTTGCAAAACAATGTGATACCGGAAGTTAAACAGAGTTCATCGGAAAGAGAAGCTATTCGATGAGTCGTGAAACCATTGAACCGTGTGAGGAGAATATATCAAATAAATGATAATTATTTTTAAATAACTCTCGATTTCTCTGTCCCTTTATAGCCTGCTAAAATGATAACAGTAATAATAATATTTGTACATCCACATAGTTAAGAGAGTAAGTGTAGTACAGTATATTTCATGTTACTAATTATCATATTGACTTTCTTGTGCATTATCCTTTCATAGTACCGGCAAAGAATGATATTTATAGGAGGTATATTAACATGCATATAAAGGAAACCACTACCATTATTATATAATTTAAATTACTTATAGTTTTCATTATTGAATATATAATTGATATGTTGGCCTCCATTTGGATAACAACTAAAGAACTAATATACTGTGATTGCATAATAATCAAAATACATTTAAATCATATAAATATGTGTCGAAAATACAATAATTTATCTTGGGTAATTTATTTAGCAACATATGGTAAACCTTAATCTGAATGTATATGTATTATTATTAATTATATAATTATATTATATTACGAAATAATAAATTATAAATATATTCATAATATCTGGTCAACTTTTATAACACTCAAATTAAACTATGTTTATCAAAGTAGTGAAAGTATAATAGTTAATTTATCAATATGAATTATGTTTATAAAGTATGATATTTAGTTAATGACTTAATAATTAAATTTGAGAAAAATATAACAAAAATATCTAATAAAAAAGAATATAAATTTATTATGCACACATTTTGCTTATTGATTTTACAAGTTGTAATTTAAAGAATGTGAATAATCTTCTACTTAAAAACCTAATTAAATAACTAGTTATAATATTATTATAGTAATATCAAAGATTTTTCTAAGGAAAGATATAACACTTCAAGCGAAATCGTATAATTCAAATTTGTATATATACCCCAGTACCACCTATATCGAGTTACTTATAGGAACTATGTGTTGTTTATAATGTAAATTCGTATCAAACTATATACTTTAAAAATGTTAAATAATATACTTTAAATTAGTATTTATATAATGAAAACTAAGTGTTCATTACTAATATATAATAAATATGATATGTATGTTTTAAATGCTATAAGTATATATTTGGTGAGTAAAATCTAATTTATATTGCATGTAATTTAATAGAGCAATGAAAACAGAGCCGAACCTAAATCTATTTCAGTGATTTCGATACTACTGCTAGCAGCGGTTAGGGATATTACTAAATTACGTTGCATGCATAGGGAGTGTTATATCTTTGCTTCGCAAAATCTTTGGTAATATAGTAAACTAGGATCATTGACTTGTATTGGGACAAGTCAATGACTAGGATAGTAAGTTTATTATTTTAATAAATGTAATCGTTTACGAATCATTCAAATTTAATAATATATTGATACCAATAAACAAATTAAAAAATACCCGTCAATAAATTAATTGTTTTTTTGTCTAATTTAAAATTAACCTTTAAATTTAATTGCTCATTTTGGATAATTTATAATTCTAATTATATATATAATTTATGTATTCTTATATATAATAAATTATTTAAATAAGGTTCCGTTACACAAATTTTAAATGGCAAATAGATCGACAAATTCAATATATAATTTATTAATTATTATTAAACACGTATGACGTTGAAAGAGGAATATAAATGTGAACAAGCTAACTCGGTTCTACATATCACTATATAGTTAAGAGAATTCTAGCTATATATTATTCATACACAATAATAAAAGAGAAATGATATAACTCAGGTGGGTGTTAAGTAATGTAATATTTAGAAGCTAGTGGATATTTCACCGTGTATTAACGAAATGGTGAAATCAAAAATCATACATTTAGCTTTTTATAATCTAGATTTATTTCGTTGATCTACTAATTCTAAAATTATATTAGTTATATTTCTTTT
Organism: Osedax fenrisi; assembly: GCA_964019155.1. Taxonomy (NCBI): domain Eukaryota; kingdom Metazoa; phylum Annelida; class Polychaeta; order Sabellida; family Siboglinidae; genus Osedax; species Osedax fenrisi. Next base: position 29,401,946 of record OZ025242.1, read on the forward strand.
AATTTTGACATCATTTGTAAGGAAGAATTAATAAAGTAAAAGTTTCACTTTATAAAGGGAAATTGCCGTGGGAGAATCGATTATTTTGAATAACGAGTAATTATGTCTCATCTATATTTTATCATAAGTGAAACACAATTATTATTGAATAAAGGCTGGGAATTTATTATATAATCAGTACATTATGATAAAAATCGTAAAATATTCTTAAATATAGTTAATAATATCATTTACACTATATGCTATTACGTATCGTTTGTTTATAGTTTGTGTTGTCAGTGAAGCGTGACGCACACGTATTGATGGGTAAGTAGTGAAACAGTTACGTAGCATGAACAGGCCTAGCGTAACCTAGCTATAGATGTAGACTGAGGCTCTGTGTAACATCCGTCGCTCTAAATAAGGTGAGCGAGCGTGTGTGTTATGCACACTATTACGCAATGTACGAGTGTTACGCAAGAGTGGGTAGGTATGTCGTCGTCGTCGTGTGGGGGGGGCTTTTGGTTTTAGAAATATAATGAGATTGAAACGTGACGAACGCGAGTGACAATAGGAACAATGGTACAACGTTGTATACAGTATAAGGTGTAGCAACGTATACCGTATAGCATTGTATACAGTATAAGCTGTAGTAGCGTATACAGTATAGCATTGTATACCCGATACAGTATAGTATTGTATACCCGATACACGTTAATAATTATCGGCCACATCGGCCTACGAAATTTACGCGATGATAAAAATAATAAAACGATTGATAACGAATGTTTTACGCGAATTCCGTTACGCGCACTCGCTAGCGGCTAGTACGACCTGTAGTAGTAGTCTACCGCTAGAGCTGGCGTAACGGGGTACGAAAGAGTTAGACACTACCTGACGATCTCGCACTGCTTAGCTCCGATCGGAACATCCCTACGACCGGACTGCATGGCCGCGGCGGAATCCTCAGCGTCGGAGAACGCTCCGTAGATGTACATCTCACCGGTGTCTTCCTCGTAGAAAGCGGCCAACTCCACCACCTTCTTAGCCATGTTGAAGTCGCGCGTCCACTTGTTGATGGAACGGCAGCCTCCCGACATCACTTCGCTCTTCGCTTTGATCGTGAACTTCGTTTGGAGTAGGTGAACCTGGCGGGTGAGCAGTGTATAGAGGTTGGGTGGGTGGGCAGTGTATAGGGGTTGGGTGGATGTAATGAGTGCTAATACTGAAACTAATTATTAAACTAATAATGAAATTAATATTTGATAAAATATTCTATTTTTATATATTTTGATAAGGAATTATATTTAGCTTTATACAGTGATCTTTTAAATAATTCCAAAGTTTAATACCCCATATGTTAATTGTGTGTAATTTACTGTTTATATTATATTTATATATTCTATAAGTATATTTATTTTTAATATATATATATATATATATATATGTGTGTGTAATTTCATTATATTTAAGAATGCATTATAATTTAATATCTGTATGTATTCTATAGTTATATTATAACTATTGTTATATTGTATTGTACTGTATTTTTAATTATCTCTGTACAAATGGTATGCAATTATAATTTTACAATAATATTATTGTTATAACATATGTTATAAATTGTTTACTTTATTAATATTGTATATCATTATATTAATGTCCTTATTATATTAATGTATTATAACAATATTATCAACCTGTAAATATTGGAGATGCATGTACATTATAAATGTAACATTAACATGTATTACATTACGTAACATGATTTAATTAAATCATTAACTTGAACTAATTAACATTATTACATAATAACATTACATTACTTTGTACAGTTTTAGCTAAATGTTGACTATATATATATTATTCTAAAAGTTATTATTTATTTAAAACTTAAATTGAAGTAAAGTAAAATGAAGGCACTAATATAATCACCCCCGAGTCTAGTTGTTCAGCCCATCCTTACTTATTAATACCACAATGGGTACATTATATGTTTAGCCATATACATAATGTTGTTAATATTGTTATAATATAATTTCTAGAAGTTCATTTTCATACTTATAATCAATAATACCAAATCTATTATAATATATATATAGCATTATTATTGTTTACTATACAATAATAAGTTAGGTAATTTGATTTTGTTCTTATTGTTTAGTATATATTATTATTTATTTCTATTATATAGTTTTTATATATTTAGTTTTAGTTTTTATAATTCGTTCATCTGCTGATAGATGAATATCTCGATAAGTTCAACTTATAAGACTTCTATATCAAGCTGTATAATACAATATTTAAATATATATATATATATATATATATATATATTATTAGGTAATATTATGCAGGTTTACCCATCAATATACATATATCTGATTATTATTTAGTGAATTTTCACGATTTTTAATTGAAATAATTCTAGAAATAAAAATTAATACCAATCGAATATATAATATTGAAAATTTAGTACTGAAAAGTCTAAAATTGTATATAAATAATATGCATCTTGTTTACAAGATATATATCTATATAATATATTACAATATATACAGCCATTACGCGTTTAATATAATATTTCTATAAATATTATAATCTATAAGATAATTAACAAAAATAACATACATCCCCATATATCGTACAGTATTCATAAGCAGTGATAGCGGGGCGTGGCTAACTTTGATATCGTCGACCTTGTACTGTGTGCCCATGTCGAGGTGCAGTTTGAACATCTCGCCGAAGCTGGAGTCCTCTACGTATTGTACGGCGGACGACTTCTTGCGGTGGTAGGGGATGTGTCCGGTAAGACCGGTGGGGTCACTGTTAGGGTAGGGTCAAGGTCACTGGTGATATGGGTATGTGTGTAGAGGTCATTATTAGGGTGAAGTCATGATCACTGTAAGATAGGTGTGTAGGATCGAGGTCACTGTTAAGGTAGGGGGGCATGGTCACTGGTAATATGGGTGTGGGGTCAAGGTCACTGATATATACCAACACCCCTACATACATAGCTAAACTCATGCCTACATACATATCTACCAGCATGCCTACAGACATATCAACACACACGCCTACAGACATATCTACACACACGCCTACAGACATATCTACACACGCGCCTACATACATATCTACACACGCTAGGCTCTACCTGATGACAGCGAGCAGGCTAACACTTTATTAGTCTCGTAGGAAGGAGGCTTCGCTGCCGCTGTAGTGGTAGTAGTAGTGGTAGAACTGCTGCAGCTCTCCTCCTCCGCCACCGCCGCGACCTTGACGAGGGACGCCTCGATTACCAGCACGTCGCCTTCGTCTGAGATGTTCGAGGAAAGCGTTTCAGAGTCGACGTCCTTGGGTAGGTCAACCTGAAGAGGGTGTAGAGTAGTGGGTAAACGAGTGTGTGCGTGTGTAGCGGCATCGGCACTCGCGGTAGAGGCGCTGCTATTATAGACATACTAGTATAACCGTCGATGTAGGGAGGAAGTGGATTTCTTCGTATCGAGGTTATGGTACTATACGAGGTGATAACTTATCACTGATAAGCGATACGTACTCCGTCTCCGGTTCAGTGGTGTTATCGAGGACATGATGTCCGTGTAGGTATTACGTTAGCGCGCCGTTATGTTTAGAGTTAGTTTAGCGTAACGTTTATATCACTTCGATGACATTAATTACGATATCGGATAAATATGGATTTAATTTAATTCTATGTTTTTAAATATATCACTCTATGATCAACAGAACTTTACGATCAGCGAACAAATTCGACGGACATCGATGTCCGTCGATCGTTAAGTTAATCTGATATTCTATACTATGGAAATCGATGTCTGTCGATCATTAGGTTCACTTGATTATAATGTATTATATGTACAAATGCTGCCAATCGTAACTTTAATCTTACATGCTAAAATACAATACAACAAGTGAACTTTACGATCGACGATCATCGATGTCCGTCGAATTTTTCGTTGATCGTAAAGTTCCGTTGATCCTAACTCTTTTATTATATATTAATTTTTATCTAAATCAATTTTAATTGTATTTCAATTTTAATTGTATTACAATAATATCTACTATGATCACCCTAGATGATCACTATTGTAATATTAAACAAATAGACCTTTTTCTAAATCTTGGAAATTTATAACGATAGAATATAGAAATAATTATAATTAAATTAGAATGAATATAGAAAACTATAAATTATATATATATATATATATATATATATATTTAAATTTATTATTATTTTTTGTCGTTTCATACAGGAATATAGATGAAATTTTAATCATAGTATATATAAGTTATAGCCAAATTGCTTTAATGTCTCTTCGAAGTCACTACCATATTAAGGAATTCAGGTTTTAATGAAATCCCATCTTTTTGTATACAAAATTATATACAATAACTTCCCACTACTATTATAAGATCTATTTCATTAGAATATGGTTTGGAACAGAGACCCATTTCCTACTGCATACATATCTGGCGCCTTAGCTTGCTAAGCTACCTAGGCAGTTATATATAGTACTATATATATGTGTTATAAAGTGAAGTCTGCAGATATATCAATTAAGTAATATACATTTATGTCAAATTGAATTTAATTCAATTCAGTCATTACGTAATATCGATATATCTGCATACATAAATTGTTTTAGGCTTCACGCTCGGTTGATGTCATAGCCATGTGTAGTTTCTATTTTGTAATTAAGTGTTTTATTATTTGTATAAAGGGGGTATCCCACTACCAGTATTTCCGGAAATAATGTCCGGAAATTTTTGATAGAAAGTGATTTTCTAGCTAGTTAACTACAATTGTAGTGGGATACCCCTTTACTTTCCGGCAACTTGCAGGAATTTAAAATGGGTATCCCACTACAACTTGCTAGAAAATCACTTTCTAGCAAACAATTCCGGACATTATTTCCTGAAATACTGGTAGTGGGATACCCCCTTAAGTTGTTATTCGTTTTGTATAATATAATTTTGATCGTCTGTCAATTTTGTGTCATTTATTTTCCTATAAAAGGAACGCCACTCGGTTAGATCGATACACTTTTGGTTTTGCATGTCACCAGGTTGGTACATATTGTCATTGTGTTTGTCATTATTATTATTATTATTGTTATTATTATGTTCATATATATTTGTATATAGTTCTTTGTTTCAATAAAGTTATATGAACAACATTTACTTTATTACATATATATATATTACCTTTCTGTTGATAATTTTCTTATTACTTGAGCCAGTAGCATCTGTTTTCTCGAAAGTTGCAGTCAGAGTTACAGTACGACCTTCAATGTTGATTGATAGGTCTTCTTCTTTGTATCCC
>OZ025242.1:29409771-29424771 GCA_964019155.1 Osedax fenrisi
GCTCTATAAGCGGATACACAACCTACAATAACATCGTTCCGCTGTACAGTGTACACACACACTTATACACACACGCGCACACACACACACACACACACACACATACACACACACACACACGGTGATGGCCGGTGATAGGATTACGAACACCGCTACACTATTATGCAACACGTAAAACAACAGAGAACATCATCAGTATTGATCCGTGTGTCATGTCCTGTCCTCACGAAGCATGTATCCGTGTACAGCCCTGCAGGGATAACATCTAATATACATATATAATGCATTCTGTTTACACACTATACGCATGTACGTAAATATAACAAACACATTATATACGGATATCATATTTACAATCTACAATCGCCTATAATCTATATATAAGCAATAGCAAGGACATGTCCCGTATCCTTGCTAATAGGCTATAAATAAATCGTAGTTTATTTTAATAAATGTTCGTAATTACTTAGCAAAGGGGCGTGTCTAAACTTATGCGACTATGTGTCACTCATCCCATCGTAATACTAAACAGTGATGATGTAACGTGCGTGGAGGCACTCTTTTTAAGTATACGACATGTTGTTGCAACTCTATACCACTGGCTACTATAGTAGATGTAGTATAATATAGTAGATGTAGTATACTATAGTAGATGTAGTATACTATAGTAGATGTTGTTGTTGTTGTTGTTGTTGTTCGCGGCGTAGCGTTCACATGGACGGGAGTCCATGCGCAAACGCTATTACAGCCTCTGGTTGTTCAATCAGGGCTGACAGTAGGGGCGCCGCTCCCCCAAACTCACGGATTCGTCTTCGAGCTGTGGCCGGGCACTCTTGGAGCCAGTGCTCGAGCGTCTCTGGGGCTCCTTGGCAGTGTGGACAGGTCGCGGAGGAGTCAGCATCGACGATGTTTCGGTATGCTGCCAGCTTGTGGCAGTGGCCACTGCGGAGCTAGGCTAGTAGGACCGAATCCTTTCTAGAGAGGGAGACTGGGGCTCGCTTGCCGTTAAAGACCGCTTTGGTTCTCTCGTGGCTTATGGCCGGGTCCATCGTTTCTCTCTTCATAGTAGATGTAGTATACTATGGTAGATGTAGTATACTATAGTAGATGTATACGTAAATACGCCCTAAAGTAGGCGTGACGATTTCCCGTGAAACTTATCCATCGCGAAACATCGTCGTGTAATACATGTCCTTAATACATGTCCTTATTACATGTATAATGTCTTTATTACATGTATTATGTCCTTATTACATGTAATATGTCTTTATTACATGTATTATGTCCTTAGTACATGTAATATGTCTTTATTACATGTATTATGTCCTTATTGCATGTAATACGTGTCCTTAATACACGTATGATGTCCTTATTACATGTATACTATGTACATACATGTACGATGTACTATAGGCAGTCGATATCGCCGTTGGTTATATAAATGTTATTATAATATATACAAGTATACTTGTATAGATGAATCTATAGATGAGCAGCGCATGTTATGTATATAGTAGTAACAGCGCTGTGCAATATGCATATATCCATACCCTATAGGGTAACATTATTTCAAAATCGTCGAATTCAAAATCATCTCACGAAATGTAATCACACGTATCGTAGTAGGAACTGTAGGCCGCTAAATAATGTACACCGGGCACTGTACAGTGAACAGTGTACATTGTACAATGTGTAACATGAATAATGTATATACCAGTAAGAATAACATGTTAATCTAATAACGCGGATTTCAATTTGTTAACACGTGATATCACGGATTAAGAGGAGTTTGCACTGTGCACAGTGTACACACACACGTGATCTCGTGTAGTCTTATATGATATAGCAGGTCACGTGTTAAGATCACGTGATGTAGTCGACTGCGACACCAACGATAACATACAACGGTATGTAAACTGTACATATACACCGAATATACACTGTATATACTGAACATAGTATACTGAATTCAATGTTAACATCATATATTGTACATTGTACAGTGTACAATACCTACTCGAAAATATCGACTATAGTTCTCGAGAAATTAGTTTAGACTACTATTAAACATATATGTTTGGTATGCCAATTTGAATTTAAAAGTAAGTAACTTATAGTTTTTAATTATCAATAATTAACTTCAGGTCAATATATATATATATACTAATTAAACTATTAGTTTAAAGTTAAACTATTAATATTTATTACTGCGCAGAACACCAAAAATTAACTATATAGTATATACAAATGAAGTATTAAATGATATAAATGATATTGTAAATGATGTCAGTCAAATCTAAATCATCGATCTAGTCTCAATTTCAGTTGTCCAAAGTCTCGTCTCGGCTGGCTCGGGATCGTTTGACAAGAGCCAAGACGGCTCGGCTCGAGCTCGTTAATTCCGAAAACTAAAGTCTCGGCTCGGCTTCAATAACCAAAAGTCTCGACTCACCATTCAAAAGCTCTGCATCATTAGTACATCACTACTATATACAATCTTGACGGCGGTCCGCTTGATATGCCGCCGCCCAACTCAAACCACAGGTGGTATACATTATTGACAGACATTCATGTAGACTTCTAACCTAGATATACCGTGCTATCTATAGATAGACCTATATATAGGTACTTATAGGTCGCCACTTCTGTCACGTGCCACTATGGCGGTATACCGAGGGGAACGCAACTACTTACGTAAAACTGAGGCCACTCGTGCGAATATTCGCCTGAATATCTAACATATGTGTGATCTATTAAAACCGCGATTATTCCCAGCTAACAGTAAGAGCAGCATAACAGCAGCATAATAGAATAACATAATAGCCGCAAATGTTTACATTGTGCTGTTATGCTGCTCTTATAAAGTTTGATTTTGTTGCTATTATGCTGCTTTTATGCTGCTTTTATGCTGCTTTTATGCTGCTCTTACTGTTAGCTGGGTTATTCGCAAACAGTAGCGAATATTCGCAAAAGTGGCCTCGGCTTAACATCGTAAACGATAACGAAAACTCTATTCGCAATTCTCTCTACGGAAACAAAACTCGCTAATCGCTAGGAACTCTAACGACGCGCGCGCCAACACAAACGCACGCCAACACAAACGCACGCCAACACAAACGCACGCGTACATACGCCGCGGCCGACGTCCGGCGCCATATCCCACGAGAGCAGGTCTTCCATGTAAAAGCGGTCCTGTGTTGGTGTGGGTGTCGTTGTTGATATAGTCGTAGGCATTACAACACGCACGCACACACACAAGTGTGCATATACCGTGTGTGTGCGTGTGTGTGTAATTCGATAGTGCACGCATGGATAGGAGATATATTGAATACGTTCTGGTTTTAAATTGACTTTCACGTATTGGAATATTTGGCCTATAAAGTTCAATCTGTATACGTATGCTGGTGAGTGTAATATAAATCAATGGTAAAGTGCATCCGTCTACTGCAATACAACCGACATAACATTATATTAAATAAATATTATATCGCCCATCTGTCCCCCATACTGTCATCGATACATTATGTAATATTTATGACGTCACAGTGACATCATCCTCGTGTACACTGTACACATGGATAACCCGTTTTGGTAACTTTTTAAGTATTAATGTATTAACCTTAGATAATACGATTATAACGATTCGTTAGTTCACAGGTTACGTAATTATAAGCACACGACCTTGAGACAGCTTAATATATATATATATATAATATAATTTAATATAAAATAATAATAATATTTATATAACTAATATATTTAAATAATAATGATATATATGTATACCCTATAACCCCTGTAGTGGTGTGGTCCATCTGGGTGATTAGTCTGTTGTAAGGACATATGTCCTTAATAGAAACATTGAATTAGACACGGAGTGTCGCACCGGTGTATGTATAAGCCCCCATACGATGTACTCCGTGGTATGGCACAGGCGTACGCATGAATGCACACACGTACACACACGCAGATGATCAACCCATAGTGCATAGTATACTATAGTAAGAGATATGAGAGGCAGTAATGCACTTTATATTTAATATCACTTATAACTATTCACTTATCCACTGGCCACTTATCCACTAGACCACTAGACCACCGAACCACATCACCACTACACTCCACTGGATAACTATAGTTGTCGTATACGATATACTCCTTTACAGTGCCAATTGCCTACCAACCCACTTGCCCATCTGTACACTTGCCTACCAGCCCACTTTCCTACCGCCCACTAGCCCTTCGGTACACTCGCCTACCGGTAAACTCGCCTACTACGTATTATAATGTCAGAGCAATATGTTGACATCTCGTACACATAAGTGTCTTCAGTGACTATTTATATACGTCACATGTGTAAGCAAGCGACACATGCGCATGCATACGTGTATATACGTGTATTCCCTACAGTTTATATCCATCATACACTAGCGGTTAGAGTCGTAACGCGTAACTAATTGATTAATTGCACTTGTACTCTGTCCTATATTCCATCTTTAACGAGCCCCCCGTGGTTATGTTTTAAGTTATCCCTAAGTGAGTAGGGCTAAGCCAATGCAAACCCTCGCACCGTGGACACATGACCACTTCCTTATTAACACACGTGGTGTGGTGTACTGTATTATCGCCCACTTTATATACAGCGGCGTGTTATCGTTCTGTTGACTTATAGTCACAAGAAAGTACCGAGTGAATTATGTGATCCTTTAACTATACTTATATGTATATATATATATATATATATATATTCAATAATCTGGGTGGTATTCTATATATATAGATGTTACGTAATAGTGTCTGTGTGGCTGACCTTTGCTCCTCTGACCTCCCCGAAGAAGTCCTTGGTGAGTCCGTCGTCCGTCCTTCCGTCGTTGAAGAAGTCTCTCTGCATGGTGTCCAGTTTAGACTCCCAGTTTCCTCTTCGTTTATTCATTTCATCTAGTAATTACACCATAAATGTGTGTATATATAATATATATATATATATATATATATCATTAAATTATACATAAAGAAGTTATTTTATGTAATTAGGAGCGCTGGAACAATTTTGTATATAGGGGGGACCAACCAATCAAAATAAATGTTGTGGTAAAAGTGGGGGGGGGGCCAATATATAGGAGGTCCCCCTAGATTTTAAAGTGGGAGGGGGGACATGTCCCCCGCCCCCCTCCCCCATATGTAATACATATAATTAATGTGTTTCAATAGTGCGGTTATATTCTATAGAAAATGTATGCCAAAATGTTGATTATAATGAAAGGAGTGTTATTAATATTCTCAAGTACGTGTCCTTAAGGACGACAGTAATGTCACCGTATAGACTCGCTATTACATTCATTATTATAGTCACACTGCCAATAATATATATATGATGGCGATGAAATGTATATATCAGGTACACTTGTATTAATAATAATAACACGCCAGCACTCCTCTATACTCTATAGTCTATAGTCTATAGGCGTGTCACAGTTGATGACAACAATAACAAAGCCCGTTGCTAATAACATATAACAACGAACAATATAACAATTAAACATGAGAGTTCGGAAAGAAAAAGTTGATTCGAGGTTATAATAGAAGCACAGTATGCGGTTAGAGGTTAGCGGTCAAGGACGAGGTCAAGGACGCGCGTTAAACGGGTGAACAATGGGAGGAGCAGGGGTTGCGTAATCGTATGACAATGCGGTAACGTAATGCGTGTTTACGGAATATAACGGAGGTCAGCAGACTAGCCAGAAACTCGAGTTAGAATGAAGTCAGCGGGGATAGGGACGCGATGAGGTGTAAGGCAGATGATTAGGAGGAGTATACTGTATTACTTAGGGAGATTAGTATATATATATATATATATACATATATACATATAAATATAGTTTATGATATACCCCTTATGCTAAACAGTTTGAGATTTATTTTAAAGAATCGCCTATAGAGAATTCGATCATTATAAGATAAATTATTCTATTTAGGGTAACAATTGTTGTCCCCTTAAGGGTGGTAGAACAGTTATACCCCGTACGAAATATGATTTTATAGCCCTTATAATGTATGCATGTGTATATGTATGTAAGTATGCATATATATATATATATATAGATCTCTATCTCGAGATATATCATAATGTATTATGTGTCCATAATATGACCATACATGGAGCTCTTATATCTATAGAGGTCGGACTGAATACCTGACCCACCGTCTGAGTATGATTATGAACAACAACAACAACAACAACAATGATATTAGAACTCGTTGAGTCTGCGCGTAATATAACTACTTCCGTCGTAGAATGATTTCTAAAGATGCTATGTAAACATGTTTAACATGTTATGCGCTTGTGTTTGTATCTGTGGGTGCATCTGTGTGCGCGTGTGGGTGTGTGAGTGATTATACAAATGTGTGTGTGTGCTTGGGTGGGTGTGTGCTTGTGTGGGTGTGTGCGGCACAATGTGCGCGTGTGTGTGTATGTTCATGCATATGTGTGCGCGTGTGGGTATGTGAGTGAGTATACAAGTGTGTGTTCATGTGGGTGTGTGTGTACGTGTATAAGTATGTGTGACTAAATCTCGTGTATCATGTATGCATAGTGCAATACGAATATGGATTAGTTGAAGATCGTTCATTGATTGGTCAGGATTATTACTAGGCGCTATAATCTATAGATTTAAAGACAATTCGGTCAGAATTTTGATTTCGGTGTCGTATTACGTGACATATTTCGTGAATAAACATGAATTATGTGTGTGTGTGTGTATATGTATGTGTGTGTGGGTGTGTGAGTGTGTGTGAGTGTGTGTGTATGTGTGTGTTTAGCTGGGAATGTATATTCAATAGATCACACGTAGATATATATATATATACATATATATATATATATATATATATATATATATATATATATATATTCTTTTATGACTATGATATAATGGGACTTATATATAATATATTATATTATAAACGCACAACGCCTACATTTATTAAGCCATTCTTCTCTCTCTCCACCACGATCTCGATATAACGGCATTACTTAATATTGAGCAGATTAATAGAGGAGATGTGAGAATAGTGGTACAGTTATATGTAGAGTAATATCCTAGCGGTAGGGTCATGTGATTCACTCGACCACGTGACATCGAATAATCCCGTGACATTTTTAACGTGATTATATATCGTCGGTCAATTGACTGATAATTCATAGAATATAATTAATCAAATAATAAAATAAATGTAATAAAAGTATGTTAATTTTATATTTTGTATTTATTATTTTATAATCAAAGTATGTTTGTATGTATGTGCGCGTGTGTTTGTATATGTGTATGTGCGTGTTTATGTGTGTTTTTATATAGAATTACAAAACAACTACGTAGTACAGTGAACTACCGCTAACTCGGACCCTTATAGTGATAGTTTTGTTTTGTAACAATTCGTTATCTCAGACACGGTTTGTCGCTATCTTCGAGTCTGAGTTAGCGATAGTTTATCGTGTCTATATATAGATAGAGTACTTTAGTTACTACGGTACTACCAACCTTCCATGTCCCTCTGTATGTCCTTCCTCATGCCGCTCATCGACGAGGTACTGGAGGTAGTGGTGAAGTGAGATTGTCGCGGTTGCATTATGGGTCTGCGAGAGTTCACTTCTATCGTGCGTTTCATCTGTAGGCGATGACGCAATAGGTGTCAGTTATGTCATCGTGTCAGTTATGTCATCGTATCAGTTTATCAGTCGTATCACTATAGATGTTTATAATGCATTATGCATAATGTACCATGGTAAGTACCATGGTATATATAGTATTGTATATAGTATACTGTATATATAAACTAAGCATACCAACCAACCATGGTACGATCTGTTCGTGATATATCATTATACGATTTGTATCGTATACGATTTGATACTAATTTAATATTTTACCCGACATGATAATATCTAGTAGGGGAATAGTAACCTAATACGGACACTTTAACAATAAATGGTCTTAACATTTTATGACTCATTATTTTTATTCAAAAATTACAATATATTAATATTATATGATTATAGATAATATTGCGATTTTAACATTTTATTTTATCTTTTAATTCATTAGATAACGGGGGTGTCCGTATTCGGTACCCATGTCCGAATACGGACACCCTGTGTTATAATACGGACACCGTATATACACTAGATAAACTATATATTATTGATTAATCAATCAGACAAATTACAATTACGTTATATATAATTAATTTTATAAAAATATATTGTAATTTAATTAGTTAATAATTTATTTCTATTTATTATTTTTTAATTAATAAAACAATTTAAGTATCTAAATAATAATTTTTTTTAAATTAGCTTTATTGGTGGTTTTAATATTATAACGCACGCGATTTTTTTGAAAATCAGAATAGTTCATATGCTGCGCGCTGATTGGTTATAGGGTGTCCGTATTAAGACATCTAGAGTGTCCGTATTAGGGACTTATATAACTTATATATATATGCTTATAACTTAATGAATATTTGATAAAAAATATAGAAATTATATATATAATTTGTAGAGTGCTTTATTTTTTAATAATATAATTTTATATTTTATATCGATACATTTGTATATTCTTAAGAAGGTTTTAAGTTGACATTTTTTTTCATAAATTTAAAAACGTAATAAAAAACTCACTTTATTGGATATATCAGCAATATTTTGAATAATTAAAAAACAAAAAATACTTTTTTAGACTATTTATATAATTATGAATAATGTATTCATTACAAATTTTTTTGTAGGATTTATGGTTTCTGAGATACCGAGAGTGTCCGACGGACACTGTCGGTAGTCGGGCACTGTCCGTATTCGGTTACTTTCCCCTAATTGACTACCAGAACACGATTTGTCATGGTACTTTTTGAAAATATAGCGAAACTTTATAATTATGTTAAGTTACATCAATAATGTTTGCCGAGGTACAGTTGTGGTATGACGTCATGTATTACGTCATGTATTACGTCATGTATTATGTCAGGTATGACGTAAGGGGTGGCTGTCCAACTTCCCATGCTACACAAATATCGCCCTTAGTATACTTCGGCCCAGTTAAACTATCGCCTATATATACACCTATAGGTGTACTTCGGCCCAGTTAAACCGTTATTTACAACACGTGAGATGAACGAGTAGCTGTAGTGTGCATGCATTGACTGCGCGCTTATGTGAGTGCGTGTATGTGTGGACATGTGTTTGTTTGCGCGATCGAATATATATAGTATATGCCACTATATATAGGGGTAGTAACAGGGATAGTCGGCGTGTCAGACAACATCAGTTTGTCATTATCTAATGTTAACTTATTTACGGAATTACATAAGTATATATATATGTATGTACTATACAAGTATACGTATTTAGAATATAGTATATATATAGAATGGAATATTTAAAAATTACAAACATATTGAAATATTCGTCGAACGTATATGCTCACATGGTACAATTTATATATATATATATATATATATATATATATATATATATATAGTGAATATACATCTGTATACGTATATTCGATATAATGTTCAAAATATACACAATATATATAAGTATATATATATACGTATACTTTTATATATAATCTGCGGATAATAAATGTATTACATTACGATTTAGTCTAAGTGTATCACCACTAAAGCTATGGCCCCACTAAATAGTTACATAACACCACTATAAGTGTGGCTGTATTTACATGTTTACAACATTCCCACGCTAAGCGGGAGTATATTATAAATCAGAAACTTTATGGCTGGATATATTAGCGTTTGACACGCGTGAAACGGCGAGATTTCACGTTATTATTACACTCGTAAACAGTGGGAGACTCGTGTAAATGTAATTATATATATATATATATATATATATGTATGTGCTGGTTGTATGAGTATACAAGCGTGTGTGTATATATGTACAATTGTGGATGTATACATACACACTTGTATATATATATATATATTTGCACAATATGTATGTAATTCTTATAATCTTACATATAATCCTATAGAAAAGTATATATATATATACAATTTTTTTTATTTATAAAAATGAATGTATATATATATATATGTGTGTGTGTGTGTGTGTGTGTGTGTGTGTGTGTGTGTGTATAATTGATATTCATATTAAATCGTAAATTATATATATGTTTGTAATTAATATGTTTAAGATTATTAATTAATATTTTTAACATAAGTTATTTTTTTAATTCTTTATATACATTACTATCAACTACGATATTACTATGATACTTATTAATAATTTAGTACATCATATTAAAGATAATTCGACCTTATTTATTTAATATATTATAAATGTTTTAAAAATATATAATTAATTCGAGTATACTTAATACCAGTTAATATCTAATATATATATACTAAAGGAAATTTTGTTTTTACAATTAATAAATGAAGAATATATATATATATATATATTTATTGAATATATAAACTATAGTATACGAAGTATCATATACAAAATATCGATTTGTATTCGATTTTGTATAATTGTATTGATTAAATCGAGTTCGATGTATGTAATACAAATGTAAAACACAACATTACGCGTACGAATAGGTAATAGGTAACGATAGGTAATCGATAATAGTTACTTGAGGGGTAACTTTGTTTAGAGAACACGATCACTAGTAAAATAGTTCGGTAGCGTTGCAAATAGTCGTCGTCGTCGCTATAAATCATCGCCAGAACAATGGCCGCCCCGCCAGATAGGCGACATTCCATTAGCGGTTGTTATGTGTCCTACTGTACACCTATTGTTTGCGTCGAGTGGATGCGTCACCGCCGCCGCGAACACAGTACCCTATAGGGTATACTTGGTAGTAGGGTAAACTTGGTAGTAGGGTATACTTGGTATACTTGGTAGCGATGATATGAGTTACGATCGCTGTACACGAAACATGCGCGTATGTATGTGTGCAAACAATGCGTATGTGTACACGCTTGGATACGTATGTGTGTATATACAACATATCTTTTGTAGAGTTATTAGACTGAGAGCCACGGAAATAGTTGAAAATAGGAAATAGTTCTATTTCATAATATTTATGACCAATATTTTGAGAGAGGGGGGGGTAGGGAGAGGTGGGGTGAGCGATGGGAGAGAAATTAATATAAATATGGGGAGAGCGGATGGGGGGATATATATGGTAGATAATATCTACTAGATATAGGGAATGGGGAGGGGCATATAGGGAGAATAGAATAGTAAGAGGGGTGACGGCGGTATAATGCTATATAGTATACTATAGTATACTATAGTAGTATAGTATACTATATATATAGTACTATAGGAAACTAAAACACGGAGTGGTGATATGGTCATAGCTAGCATGTTGTTAGATTTACATCACTATTATTGATAAACGTAATTGATATAAAATCTATATATAGAATTCTATTTATAGACTTAACCTACTGTTGCATAACACCCCTCTATTACGTAACCTACCTCTCCTACTGTAACCACGTACACGCTTAGTAGATGGCATATTACCTAACTTGTATTATTGCCTTAGCATGAGAGCATTTCGTGATGTTATAACATATGATATAATCGAATAACAACGTAATAACATATGTACGCTATTGTACTTTTTAATTATATCGTGTTATAAAGGTATACCGTTACGTATACATGTATGTATACAACTATGAATCATTATAATGAGTCATGTTGCGATATTTCTGTAGATAACGTATACGCGAATAGAGTGAGACCTTAATCAAAGATCTTAATCAAAGATCGTAATGAACACTTTTAAATCCGGTTTTAAATAACAGACGATCGCAGTCGTATTCATTAATATCTATTATGATCGGTGTCTATTATGATCGGTGTCTATTATCCGTGGTCGATATGCATTCAAGACATGAACTTAGTTCATGTCCTCCTGGGGTAAACTGCGAGGCGCTATATAATAACACGGGCGGCAACGAACGCATTCAAACACCTGTATAAACACCTGTACACATACGCGCACATCTACATCGGGGTAGGCGCATATACGTACGCTCGCAAGCGCGCATGGTATTATGCAATTTCGAAGCGTTTTAATCTATCTCCGCGCGCCTATACCTATAGGTAGGCTATATTTAGACACGTATCTAAGTGAACTTACATAAGTGTATTATGCAACACGATGCATTCTCGAACGGTCTCGATTATTATCGAGTATATCATCGTGTATATTATCGTCTATTATCGTGTATTATCGTATATCCTGTATAGTATATTATACTATAATGGAAAAGTAACACGTTATAAGTTTAAGTTTAATCAACATCAGTTATACACATACGCACACATATCCATATATACATACGTATACGTGTATATATAGAAAAATACATCCGTAACGACATCCGGTTATTATTGTTATTGCATACCATATATGGTCGTGTATATTTGCACTATAGATATATCTCAACGCGTAAATCGATAAAATGGCGGAAATTCTAAGGACATATCCTCGAATTTATTATCGATGTAGATCAGTATATTGTGTACATAAATACGTATATAATATACATATATATATATATATATATATATATATATATATATATATATATATATATATATAGATGTACTCGTGACCATTAACTATTCATCATTGCGGAAATAAAAACATGACGTAACTCCTATAGACACGTGACTCACAATGTATTGACTATAGTGCAATGATTGTACTAGTGCAATGATTGTACTAATTATTGATTTGTTACCCAAGTGACTAACGGCGAAACAAATGTTTATTTTTGTAACCATTTTTTATTAATTAGTGTATCACATACATTTATTTTAGTATTAATGCTAAAGTGAATGTGTCATATATATATATATATATATATATATATATATATATATTATTATATTTATTATTATTTATAATAATAATTGTTATTATTATTATTATTATTATTATTATTATTATTATTATTATTATTATTATTATATTAAATATATAATATATTTCTTATAATATATAATTATAATAACTTTATCCATTATTATTATTATTAGTATTATTATTGTTATTTTTATTATGATAGGGTGAATACTTCCGGTGTTGATAGGGTTCAATAGTTCACCACGGACGTAAACAGTTATATATGGGGGCTAGGTCGTAAATCGAGCGTAAATCACACCAACATCAAGCGGCCCTCAAAGCGCTTTAACGCGACTACATCTATTTATAGAATTCGCGTGGCCGTATTCTATTTTTAGAACTCACCTATCGGCGGCGATGGCAGCGGCATCCCTACCCCTCTAGGGGGTATTCGTCACCCCTAAACTTGCCACGCGGCGTTTCGTTGTAATCGTCGTAAATACCCGCTTGGGTATGCGTAAGGTACCCCATATGCCTGGCCCGAGGACAATAGGAGAATTGTTATCGAACGCAGCGCGCCCTGGTGATTGATAGTTGCATAACGCGCGAGTAGAAGAAAATACACCCGAACTCAATAAAAAAAGCATTAAAAAGAATCCATTGACGAATCTTATATACATATATATATATATATATATATATATATATATAAATAACAGTTACGCATGCGTATACCTCGATCCATATAAGGCGTGTTCCATATGATGTATATGACGAGTGTACACGTCGCGAGCGCCTATACCACACTACACACACAGACGCGCGAGCACCTGACGTATGTGTATATAGCCTTACGATGACTAATCGAGCGTTAGTCATCGCGATGTAAAGTAACTTTGATTACATCGATATCGTCGTGTGCGCATGCGTTAAATAATGATTACGCAACATTAAGCTGCGTTCACATATAGCAACTTTGCTGCAAAATCGCAGCAACTTTGCAGCAAAAATCACGACGAATAAAATCGCCAGGTGTGAACACCACGGCAAAATTTGCAGCAAAAAACATTCACGTGCAAAATCTCTGCAAAATCGCAGCAACTTTGCAGCAAAATGAATAGCAAACATGTTTGCTATATGTGCAAAATGTTGTCCAAACGCAAAGACTTTTCTATAATTATTGATAAACAATAAATAAGCATTATTAAAAATGTCGGAAGAAATTAATAAAGTATCAAATATAATCTTGTTTTACGAGAGTCACATATGTTTATGGGATCCCGCGAATCGGGACTACTATAATAAAATAATTAAAAACAAGCTGTTGCAGGAAATAGCACTGGATGTCTTATATTTCTTTTTATATTAAAATATTCACTTAATAAATATTTTGCTATAATTTTTCTATTATTAACATTATTATTATTATAATTTGAGTAATACTTATACTTATGAAATGCATTATAATTTAAAGAAAATTGCATGTTATATTTATACGACTATTATATTTAAGTATAAACGTAACAAATTATGTAAATCAAATTTTATAATAATAAAATAAATTTATAATTGAAATAATAAATAATTGTATTATCGCAAGTGTAACGTTCAAAGTTCAAAGTTCGACAAAATCGTAGACGAAAATGTTTGCTAGATGTGAACACTCCGGCGAAATCGCTGCGATTTTGCTGAGTATTTTGCTGAAAAATAGTTTGCAAAATTCTGTCTCGACGATTTTGCAAGCAAAATCGCTATATGTGAACGCAGCTTTAAGGTGTGGCTCTGTAGCATGGCAAAGTGGACACGTATATACAGATGACAGACTACAGTTGTATCTTCGCCATACATCATCCACCTGACCACTTGTCTACCTGTCCACATGATAACCTGTCCACCTGAACACCCGACCACCTGACCACCTGTCTACCCGACCTGCTACACACCACACCCTAAGTAGCACGACTGTACGCTGCTAACGAGTGTAAACGCATTAACCTGCGCATCTATAAGCGTATGTGTAAGCGTATGTGTACTTCACTTCGTAGCGAGGTAAGCGGTCTTATTATAGCCGTCTTCGCTAGAAATAACCAGTTTAAATATAAATCGC
>OZ025242.1:29432271-29509771 GCA_964019155.1 Osedax fenrisi
TATTAAATTATAAAGTTTAGGTCCTTTGAAAAATATTGTATTTTGTAATCTATTGGTTTTCATAAGTGGTAAAATAAATTTGGTTTTATTTCTATTAAATTTAAAATAATCAGTTATATCGTTAACATATTTATTATTTAAAAGATTATATATAATTAAAATATTTCTAAAAGTTATAAGATCATCAAGTTTTAAAATGTTACTATTATAAAATAAAATTGATGTATGCGATAATCTTATTAATGGTAATTTTGAATTGTCAATAATCTTTTTATTAATTATTCTTATTATTTTTTTTTGTGATAAATTTAATATATTTAAATTAGAATTATAAATATTACCCCATATTTCAATACCATATGTTAAATTAGATAAAAACAAAGAGTTGTATAATAAAATCAAATTTTTAATATTTAAATAATATAACCTTTTAATTAAGTATATTATTTTTGAAAGTTTCATATTTAAATTATCAATATGTATATTAAATGATAATTTTATATATATATTTTTTACATATATATATATATATATGTGTATAGGTGACCTACAATATAGATGATACCAATGGGCCATGCATGTATTATATTACTAATATACTATTAGCGATTACAATATGTTTACAATTTAGATATTAAATAGATTTTTACAGAATGTTCTGTAAAATTTGTCATTTCGGCCATGAATAAGTTTAAAGATGCGATTGCAGATTTACGAAAATATGAATCTACTATTTACCACAATAACTCTTTGAAGACAGTTCTCGTTTTATTGCAGTGATGAAAATAAGAAGCAATCAGCTATAATGAAAGTCAACAACTCCATATCTAAGAAAATTGAATGCAACAGAGCAAAATTGAAATCAATATTAGATATAATCATTCTTTGTAAAAGACAACATATTTCATTACGTGGTCATAATGAGTATTCTACTGATTCAAAATAAAATCTAGGAAATTTCAATGCACTTCTAAAACTATGTATAAACTCTGGAAATAATATATTAAAAGAACACTTATTAATGTGTAGTAAAAATGCTAAATACACCTCAAAAACAACATAGTATTATTTGAATATGGTGAATATATTAAAGAAGGAATAATTGATGATATAAAAAAAGCTAGGTGTACATATTTTAGTGTACTAGCTGATGAAACCACAGATGTATATACTACTGAACAAGTGGCTTTAGCAATTATATATTGTAATGATAAGTGTATCACTAAAAAGTTTATTTCTTTCATAGAATGTGAAAATATTAGTGGATAAAGTAGAGCTAACTTGATTATGGATACTAACTAAAGCTGAATTAAATCTTGATAAATTAGAAGGCAAGGATACGATGGAGCAGGATATATACCTGGCAAAGTAAAAGGATCCTTTTATCGCTCGAGCGTCAAATATACTTATGAATAAGAACACTAAAACTACATATGCACAGTGTACATTGTACACTGTAGATCACATGTATTAAATCTATCAATAGTAAATGAATGCAAAATGAAATTTATTCAAAATATTATGGGCATATTATTAGAAATCTGCATATTTTTTTAATATTTTGCTAAGAGGCCAGGTTTATTAGAAGAAAATATTACACAAATGTGTGTTAAAATTATAACAATAGTTAACGTTCTTTACAATTCTATGATTAATAGACAATTTATTATGTCATTAATTGTATGTAATAATTCACTTAATTTCATATAGAATTTAACAACTTCTATCCAGAATAGGCTAATAGTCGCATATGAGGTTAATACATATATGCAATGTGTAATTAAAGGGAAACAGGTCTGTAGAGATAATATGTATGAAGTATAATTATAATGGAATGAAGAAGCATCACATTTATTATCATGTTCAAATCAAGTAATTTACCAAGGTTAAATAAAAGACACCTGTTTCATCAGCTGAAGAGTATTTTTAAAAAGTAATATATATTCCATTCTTGGATCATTTGATAATGAAGATGAAAGAAAGATGCAATAAAGACATATTGTATATACCTCTTGGATCATTCTTAATTCCAAAAGTAATAAATGAAAACAAGGATTCATGGAAAGAAAATATATTAAAGTTTTATGAACTAGTCAAAGATGATTTACCAAAGTCTTTGGTCCAAAGATACATTTAATAAAAACCGCATTAATTTGCTGGGAAGTTAGGACATGGACAGAGACTAAATGTCTACCTAATACGATAACAAGTACTCTCAATAATATGTCAAGGTTAATTGAAATTATTAAATTTGTTTACTTAAAATTATATAAATATATATATATATATATATATATATATATATATATATATTAATAATATATAATTTATATATATATTATATGTGTCTTTTTCCTCAAATCTATGAAAATATTGTATTGATGGCTACTACCCCAGTTACCTCGTGTGAATGTGAACGTTAGCCGATTAAGAACAATAAAGGCATATTTACGGTCGACTATGAGTGAAGATCGACTAAATATACTTTCATGTACGTATTATTCAATTGAATATTATCATAGTAAATATGTATTATTTTTAGAACAACAAAATTACATAAATAAAAAGATAAATGAAATCCAAATGGCTGCCACAAATAAGAAATCTGCACTAGCCTGGCAAACAATAAATTAAATCAGCGGAAGAAAGAAATCAAATAAATCTAAACTAAAAGTAAATAATGATAATGAACGAATCAAACTTTGGCATAAACATTTCAAAGATTTACTTGGCAAGAATATTCAATCGACAATTCATAGTAAAAATTCAGATCATACATTGAATAATCTTGATATAAAAATCGGCAATTTCACGAAAGAAGAAGTTATGAAAGCTACAAATAATATATCATATGGAAAAGCAGTAGGTTTGGACGAAATACCAGCAGAAGTTTGGAAATTAGATGATTTTAAAGAATTTCTGTTAGAATCCTGTAATCGTGTTTATTTCCAGGAACCTATAGTAAGTTGGACCAATGGATGTATCTTTCCTTTTCCTAAAAAAGGAGACCTCTCCATCACAAAAAAACTACCGAGGAATTACTCTAACAGCAATCACCGCAAAGATATATAATCTGATGTTATTAAACAGGATTATACCAGAAATTGATCCAATCCTAAGAAAAAATCAAAATGGCTTCCGAACAAATAGATCAACAACGGGACAAATACTGACTAGCAGACACATTTTAGAAGGAGTCAAATCTAAAAAAATGCCACTAACTCTACTCTTTATTGACTATTAAAAAACTGTTGACACCATAAATCGAAAAAAGATGAAAGAAATACTTTTAAAGTATGGTATACCAGAAGAGACAGTTTGTGCAATTATGATGTTCTACAAGAATACTCGTTTAATGATTCGCCCACCATATGGAGATACACCTTACTTTGAAATCACCAACTGGAGTCTTACATGGTGATACACTTGCGCCGTTCCTCTTTATAATCTGTCTCGATTATATTCTGAAGACGTCATTGGATAATAATCGAGAGCTAGGTTTTACTCTAACAGAGAGAAAGAGTAGACAATATCCCGCTGAAAAAATTACCGATACGGACTACGCCGATGATATCGTCGTAACAAGTAATACTCTGAAAGATGCTAATACATTATTACTGAAAATAGAATTAGCCGCCAAAGAAATTGGACTTTGCATTAACACTGACAAAACTGAATATATCAATATCAATCAGAATAACAACATGCAAATGAAAAGTATCTGTGAAAGTATAATAAATGAAGTAGCAGATTTTAAATATCTATAAGCTATATTAGATCTACTAAAAGAAATGTTAATATAAGGATTTCTAAAGCCTGGGCAGCATTAAATAGTATGAATACAATCTGGAAATCAAAACTAAGTACAAATCTTAAAAGAAATTTTTTCAGAGCGGCAGTCGAATCAGTGCTCATTTACGGTTCTTTAACCTGGACTCAAACAACCTCGTTAGAGAAAAGGATTCATGGAACATACACACGCATGCTCCGAGCCGTAACAAACAAGTCCTGGCGAGATCATCTAACAAATGAGCAATTATATGGCGATATTCCAAAAATTAGTAAATCTATACGCATGCAAAGGCTGAGATTCGCTGGTCACTGCTGGAGAAGCAAAGATGAAGTAGCGAGCGACCTGTTACTCCGGCAACCACAGCATGGTAACCGTTCACGTGGACGCCCAGCGAAGACGTACATAGATCAACTGCGGGATGATACCGATCTGTTAACGACAGACGAAATAAAGACGGCGATGAATGATAGAGAAGGATGGAAGAAGTATGTCATGGACTACCGAGCAAGCTCGACCTGGTAAGGTAAGGTAAATATGTATTATTTTAAAAATACACATTTAATTGAATATAATCCCCCCCAAAATTCCAGTATCCGTCCCTGATATATATAAATGTATATGTATCTCCATACCTCTCTATTTCTATTGCTATCCTCTCCCTATATCCCCCCTATACGTATCTCTATATCTCCCTATATCCCTCTCTTCTCCTATTCCTCCCTCCCTCTCGATTGATACTACACACATAGTAGTTTATGCAATAACATATGTAACAGTAGGGATAGTATAATATTATATATATATATATAGTGTATATTGTGTATATAGTTTTTAATGCAGAGTCGCGGCGAGATATAGCTGCTAAAGAAGCAGCATCTCGCAAATTATATTAAACGTGTTTAATTAAATGTCTTATAATATGAAATTTATTAAATATACATAAACAATTAAATATACATTAATTTCAAAATAATCTAATATTTCATATTATATCAAAATAACAATACTGTTATATGTGTATTTAATGAGATATATTATATTATATATATACAATACTATAGTTTAATTTTATATAATATAATGTACAAATAAAGCTGTTTTATCGATTTTTTATCTTATTTTTAAAATTGTAAAATTGATATTTGTTTACATAACTATCAATGGACGTTAGGCACTTAATGATCGCTAAGGTAAATACTGACAAATTCAATAAAAGTATAGTTTTATGTATGATTTAATTATTATTTATTATTAAAAGTATGTGGAAAATATTTCATAATAAATTTAAACTATACTAATAGAATCATATAGGGGAAAGTCTCCGATTACCGACCCCTAAATGATTATTTGTAATAACTTATTCAATATTAAATATATTTATTTGAAAATTTATAATTAGGGTAATATTATGGCAATGAATAATGTGGCTATTTTAAATTTTTGATATAATTATATTTACAAGAATAAACAGGGGGGTCGGTAATCGGATACATGTGCCTAATAACGACCCTCTTCTTCTATTACCGACCCCCTAACATAATCGTGATATAAATAATTGTAGTATTATAATATCCAATAAAAATAGTTCAAATAACATTCACGCAATTTATTTTGTATTGAATTTATGTTTTAATAGTAATATTAAATTTTAATTTAAACTTTATAGTAATAATATTAAAATTGTGTATATTATTATTTAATATTTATTTATTAATCAGTATGTATATAATCAACTGGAATCATGAATCCTAAATCTATATCAATGATACACAAATAACTTACGACATATTTTAAAGTAAAATAAGGATCTCTTTTGATTGTATATTATAAATCATATGGGGTCGGTATTAGGGTAATGTAGGGGGTCGGTAATAGGAAAATCATATGGGTTGCTATAATTAAGATATATTGGTTAATAGTTATTCAAATTTAATTATTTTTATAATATTTATAAACATTTTATTGATCTACAATATTATGCACAGTATTAAGTTTTCTTTTAAATAATAAAGTATTTACATTGATTTAAAAAAAAGTTATTATTCAAATATTTAAAAAGTAAAAACAGAATATTACATTTTATCATATAACAATTTTAGGATTAAATATTGTTTAAAACAAAATACTTATTCATATTTTTCATTAAATTACTAACAGTTCGTGTATATATTATTTTTTGATATCACTTATAGTTACTGAGATACGAGAGGGGGTCGGTATTAGGAGGGGGTCGGTAATCGGGGACTTTCCCCTAACCTTCTAAAACTAAAATTATAATTGTATGACCTATATGTCAATAATCAAATAGGTTAAATCACTCATAAATAAATACATAGTAAATAGTTCCAGTAATTTAACATCGACTGGTATCAAGATCTCCTATAGCCTCGGATGTTATAGGAGGTATTGCTTGTATTGGGCAATACAAGTCAATGAATTAGAATTGTTAGTGTAGTGGAGTATTTGATGATAGCCTATATATAGGCTATAGGCAAATTTCTAATATATTAGCTAATTGGTCATATGTTTATATAACTTTTGATGTATTGAATATAAATTTATAAATTAAAGATGATTCTAGAGATCATTTATTTATCTAAATATTATAATAGATATACATATTTCAATTATAAATATGTATTTGTGTAGATTGGTAATACATTTAATTAAATTTATAATTTTCACTAAAACGATCAATTATAATTTATTTTTTATATTTTACTAAATATTCACATTCATAATTGTTTTTGTAATATGAACTATGATATAACCTATAATAAATAGTTACCCATAACATATATAATTGTTAGTTAATATAAGTTAATAGGTTACAAGTTATATAGAGATATATTAACCCTATTTAAAAAAATATATATTTCAAAATTATATAAGAAAAAACTATAATATACGGTTCTGGTTTATTTATTATAACTTTTGATCTAGTTATTATTTTCTCAAAATTTAAAAACCAATCTAGAACTCTTTATATTATCTACAACTTATATATATATAGTTTAAATTGATATTTAAATTAATAAATAACAATATGTTTAAAATGATAGTAAAATAAAATATATCAATAATTAAATATACATAACATATATACTATATATTATATAGGGTGGATTTTTAAAATTATAAATATAATCAGTATATGCAGTATTAAATTATATGATATTTATTTTTATATTCTTATTATTAATAGTTTATAAGCAAACTTTATGAGTTATAAGCAAATGAATAGGTATCCTAAATAAGTAAAAAAATGCACGAAATTACGTGATCTTTATAGTCAAGTCAGTAATAAATCATTGCATCAAAAAGGGGTATACCCCTATATATAGAGTCTATACTATAGACTATAATGCAGTTGGTGGCAGTGTATATACCACTAGGTTATAAGGTTACTACGAAATACTGTTCGCAATTATATTAAATTATATTCATATTAACCAGTAATTCACTTTTTTGTTCGTTTAGAATATGATGATGTAATGATCTATTAATAGATAGCTGATTAATACATACATTTCAGCTATACAACACGGCATACATACATACGATGATAATGTGACAAGGACTGCGTATGTCTAACAATTTGTATAGGTATATAGACTAAATAGATACTAGTACAACTAATACTACCTATATCCATGGCCTCATTTAGCTTCAAGCTAAAGGAGGCCATGATATATCTCGAAAATGTTGTATGGTAGTCAAGTTTACTTGTACTTTTACTATAGTGCACTGTCGCGTTGAATAGGTCACCTATAACACGTCCTTACCTATGTCCCACCATATATGGTCATACTTGTACCATCATGTACCATCATGTACCATCATATATGAACTCACTAGTTCCCATTCGTAACAAAACTAACCACACAATATGAAACTTTAAACATTGTAGGGTTGCTATCCAATAAACTGCATAACTTATGCGTTAAAGTCACGCTATTATACAGTTAATGGCTAGCAACCCAAAGAATTGTACACGTATATACAATTCTCTATCCTCGAAAGGTGTGTGTAGTCAATTAGTATAGTTTATAATGAACGTGTTATGAAAATTATAAAGTTAAAAAAATAATTACAATCTATATATGTTATATAATACATTTATTAAATATAGTAAACTATTGTTATTAAACAAATAATTAGTTCATAATATATTAAATATTTATAAATAGTAATATTGTGACATTCGTTTTGATTAATTAGTTAATATATATATATAATTACAAATATTAAATAAATTAATGAAATAACTATACATAATTTGAATTATTTTCTTAAATCTTTGAACATTTACCAACGAATATAAATACAAACTCATATAATGATTTTCGTGCATGTATTGAATTCTATCAATATATTTATCTATTTATCTATAGATATACAAAATGGCAAAGCTACACGTTCGATACGACTGTCACACATTGTTTAATTATTGTTTTCGTTATTAATTTAATATTGAATATTTAATTAATATTGTATACACTTGTAAATACATATTTTTATTTTTTTTGTATTCATACAATATTATATTACTAATACAAATATTAACATATAGGGGAATGTCGTTATGTAGGGGAAAGATGGGTAATGTGGACACTTTTAGATAATGTTGTATAACTTTATAAATATTAGTTCTAATTCAATAATTGTTTTCAATATAGATACATCTTAAGGGTATCCCACTACAAGTATTTTAACTTTAAGACGATTTTCTATCAAGTTTACTGAAATTTCCCTTACTTTCCTGCAAATTTCCTGAAATATAATGACTTTATAGGGGATATCCCATTACAACTTAATAGAAAATGGTTTTAAAGTTACAATATTTCCGGCAAGTTACCGGAAAATATTGTAGTGGTATACCCCTTTATGATAAACAAGAGGATTGCCGAATCATTTTTTCATTTTAGCGTATATAATTGAAATTATTAAGGTGACAACATTACCCTCCATCCATGGACACCTATTGCGGGTAATGTGGCAACCATAAAAAGTGACAGTAATCCACTAGATGGCGTTACTTTATATCAAGTTTAGTCCAATGATATCACATCAAGTATATATAATCTTAAATAACACAAGAAATTGTGATATATTAATACTTTTTATTTTAACTTATAACTTACAAATTACTATATTCATTATTCATTATTCATTATATTCATATTCATTTAATAGTCTATAGACTATTAATATATATATAGATATATATATCCTAGTATACCATTAAACTTACTTATCATGTTATTAATATGGAAAAAAACAATTTCATCAGTAAATGACTGTATGTCATAACAATATGGCGATAACATACCTAGATAAAATAGTAATTTAGAAATATACCTAATTTATATTATCTGATTTATTTATTTATATATAGGCTATATATCCTATATATATATATATATATATATATATATATATATATATATATATATATATATATATATATATATATATTAGAATCAGATAGAGTGTAAACACTCAGGAAAATACAAAAGCAAAGCTTGACTAGGTATTTTCCCACTCAACTTGATAACAGCATTACAAGAATAAAAAATAAAAAATATATAAGTAAATTATAAAATGACAATAACTTATTTTAAAATTTCAATTTTGTATATCATTAGAACTATAATTTTGTATATATATATATATATATATACTATTGTATATATTATTAAACTTATTTGATTTGTAAATGTGATTCGTGTAAATGAAAATAATATATATATATATATATATATATATATATATATATATATATATATATATATATTATATATACCATTATATATATAGATGTATAGTTGACCTAGATTGGTAGTCATGTGATTTTTTTCAATAGACATGGGGCCTCGATTTAGGAAACTTAAGATGGCAGACCATCACATATAAATTATTATTTAATCAAATTAAATGTTGCAATATAAATATATAATTTAAATAAATATAAATATTTATTTTTATATAATTGAAACGCATTTAATAAGCGTATATAGAAAATAAATCAAATTTATTTAAAAATCACTATTAATTGTTTTAATATATATAGAAAATAAATCAAATGTATTTAAAAATAATATTATTTGTTTGAATATTTATTAATGCATTGGTCAGATGATGGTGGCCATCTTAATTAAGTTTCTAACTTAAGTTTCCTAAATCAAGGCACCATGTTTGTTGAATAATTTTACATTGGCGAGATATAGCAATACCGATCTATGTCAAATATAAATCTATGTATATAGAACCCTTTATATATAATTTAATACATATATTAAATATTTTACACCGATATATATTAAAATCATATCATATCAAAATAAATACAAATTATTTTTATAATTAAATAATATGAGGTAAAAAAAAAAGTTAAATTTAATATACAAATAAGCCACTGAACAAGTATAAATGAAATCAGGCCCGTAGCCAGAAAATTATACCAGGAAGGGGGAAGGCCCCACTTAAATATTAAGATTAAAATGCAATGAATATTGACTTGAATTGAATTGAATTGAATCAGTTGAAAATAATAAAAATAATGTTTACGAATTAATAACAATACATTATATTTAAAATACGAATAATTGACATTGGTTCTTAGTTCTACAGGTAGCGCATTTCATAGGTCGGCTGCAGCTACACTGAAAGAACGTTTTCCATATCTCGCTAGCTTGTAATTATTCTTTTGTAATAACCGAGTAGACGCATTTCTCTTTCAAGATTCCTTTTGTAAACTTTGAATTCTAGGATTTCATTCAAATAACTCGGAAGACGATTCTTAAGTATACTTCGGTATACCTTAAAAATTAGTTTTAAATAGCTGAAGGTAGATCTCTGATACATATATAACCATTTAGAATTAACTAAGTGCACTTAGTTATCAATTATCATGATAATTGACTGATTCATGATCATATAATTGTACACGATGTAAAACTCTTATAGATGAACTAATGATTCTATCTAAGGATTTAGTAGAAGTAGCAAGAAGGCCATACTATAGAGAACAACAATAATGTATACGTGACATAACCATCGATATAAAGAAAGTGTATAAGCAATTGAATGTAGTGTATGGCACTATCCGCTACGGGCGCTGCAGTCGAAACCCACTATCTGGCCCACTATTTTTTATTTATAATAATATGTATTATTATACACATATATATATATATTGATAATTACTACCAATTTTAATGTACTATCTATACTAAAAATAAATTATATATTTAAAATACATAATATCAACATTCCTCGTAATTGTGTGTATTTAAATTGAATATATAATACTATTTTATTGATTTTATTGATATTTATAATTTAAATCCATTGATATAGATATAAGTCACTTTAATCTATTTCGACGAAAAGCCTACTGTTTTAATATTTGACATATATAATTTTTGACTAATATCCAATCAAAATCACTGATACCATTTTGTTAATTTATCGATAAAAGTGTCATTCACGTGTCTATCTTTTACATGCAATGCGTGCGTTAATTGCTTATCCACTTTCTTTATATCGATGGATATAACTAATGATTCTATTAACATTTTAGAAATTCTAAAAGGTAAGAATTTCCTTATTGATCGTATTGATCGTATAATTGATAATTAGTTGATTTTCACATATTAGCTATCTGATCGGAGAAATGTAGGTTATCATCAACAATAAAACCAAGGTTTTTAACATTATTGCAAGGAACAATTGTGATAGAATCAATGATGACAGAAGGAAAAACTGATAATGTTCTAGATATATTTAGAAGTTGAGTTTTATTCATATTCAACATTAAGCTATTTTGTAAAAACCAATTTGTAACCATATTAATACAATAAATTAGAGCTACATTATCAGATGAATTTGCTTTTACTGGAAGCTCAATATACAATTGAATATCATCAGCAAAAATTTGATATTTTACATATGGAAAATTAGATATAATATTTGTAATAGGTAAGATATACAGAGAAAATAGTAATGACCCTAATACAGAACCTTGAGGCACTCCATAATACATTTTACAAGTAGATGAATAATGGTTATCAATTTTTATCGAAAATGTTCTTTCAGATAAGTATGATTTAACCCAAGCTAGAGGAATAGGCTAAATACCTAAAATACCAATATATTCAAGACGTTTAATTAAAATATATACATATATGTATGTATATACATATATATATATATATATATATATATATATATATATAATATCTATTTTAATATTTAATATAGTTTATTTAACTCTGAGATAACAGGGGTGTCGATATTATGTGCATTATCATAATCCGAATTATTGAAATAAAAACGACACTAGCTCAAATGCAACGTGTATACACTATACTATAGTAGAACTAAAATCTAATTTTGGATTTCGTATCTATTTACATGTAAATTTGAAAAAATAATACCCTATTATAATCTTAAATTAAGATATGTATACACATTCGATATATGGAGATATCGATAGTGAATTCATAAATATGTTACAGAATTTATATAGGTCAAAAGTAGATCGATTCAGTTATTGTTATTTACATGTAAACTTTCAATATCGTGAAAATATCGTAATTTCAAAATATATTTTTTTTAATATATTATAAATAATATATTTGTCTGATAATTAGATTAATTACCTTATGAAATATTAATAGTAAATAGAATTTATAATACATGTGTATCCATCTATAGATGGATGGTAATACTACTATACTATAGTTGGTTATAGAATTATATTAACATAATTACATCGGGGTAATTAATCAAGGACAATGTCCTTGATTACATAGCTTAGATAGGGAGTGAATCCTCATCATGATACTTCGAACAATCTTGGTAACTATACATGCAAACAGCTGTTTAGACTAGTCTAGAAATGATAAAAAAACGCTTTTATGAGCGAGATATAATAAATTTGTATTAAAAAGTTAAACTTCAAACCCTGTTTACTCTAAATAATAATTTCTGATAAAATATGCATATATAAATGAGGACAGATACAATAATAGTAGTTATTATATTAACTTTGTTTTCATCTGTTTAGGGGAAAGTAACCTAATACGGTCACTCTCTGTATCTCTGAAACCATAAATCCTACAACAAATGTTAACGAATAAAATATTCATAATTATATAAATAGTCTAAATAAGTATTTTTTATTTTTTAATTATTTAAAATAGTGCTGACATATCCAATAAACTGATTTTGTATTACGTTTTTAAATTTATAAAAAAAATGTCATCTAAAACTTCTCAAGAATATACAAAAATATCGATATAAAATATAACACTATAGGTATATATTATTAAAAATGATTAAAAACCTATTATTAAAAACTAAAGCATTCTAAAAATTATATACATAATTGCTATATTTTATATTAAATATTAATTAAGTTATAAGCATATATCTAGAGGTCATATAAATCCCTAATACGGAGACTATATAGATGTCTTAATACTGACACCCTATAATCAATCAGCGCGCATGTGAACTATTAGTATATTCATAATAATTGCGTGCGTTATAATCATAGAGATAGAGAGAAAGCTTTATCTCTAGCTCTATGGTTATAATATTAATGCAATCAATGAAGCTAAATCTAAAAAAGTTATTATTTAGATACTTAACTTGTATTATTAATTAAAAAAATAATAAAAATAAATAAATGAATTACTAATTAAATTATAATACATTTTTCATAAAATGTATTATAAATAATGTAATTGTAATTTATCAGATTGGTTCATCAATCATATTTAGTTTATCTAGTGGTATATAGGATGTCCGTATTATATAACAGGGTGTCCGTATTCGGACATGGGTACCGAATAAGGACACCCCCGTTATCTATTTAATTAAAAGATAATTATACCACTGATCAGTTCATTTTCATTTCTCCATTAGTGTACGGTGGTGAATCTTACTATTTTCTCTCGTACAGAGTTATTTATCCTCAGGATATTACCATAAAGTTATGTATTCTTCATGTGCTATCAGATGTATTCAGAGTTGAGCGTAGCAATAGAGAATAGGCTCCAGCTAGCTTGTTCTCTAAAGATGATGTTAAAGTCCACGTACTTGAGCCTGCCGATTCGAGTGTTGCCAAAAAAGATGTTTCTTTTAAGTCGGATAGAAAGGTTTTATTCATTTAGATTTTATCCATATTTACAATGTTTTTACTATTTATATTAATGTTGAGTACTTTATGTATTCCTATTGTTCGTTATTATTAGTTATTTTATTTTCGTTTATTTTCAGTTATATTATTTTAGACGCTTGATTGCTCTGGCACAAAGAGTCTTTAAATTAAATTCTATTTAATGCGGCCTGGTATTTTCATTTTCTGACTTTTACTCCATATTCAGTTAATCCGATGTAGCTACCGAGATACTTGAAGTCGTCAACTCATTTTATGGTAACACCATTTTAGCTTTTCATACCCGTTGAATTCCTGAAAATTATGTTACCATAATTTAACTCTTTCTTTTTGATTTTTACCTTTAGATTACACTGGTCGACATTTGAAAAAAAATTCTCTGAAGTCTGGGTTCTGTTAACTGATTCTAGACTAGTTTTTCACACTG
Source organism: Osedax fenrisi (assembly GCA_964019155.1). Taxonomy (NCBI): domain Eukaryota; kingdom Metazoa; phylum Annelida; class Polychaeta; order Sabellida; family Siboglinidae; genus Osedax; species Osedax fenrisi. Next base: position 29,446,681 of record OZ025242.1, read on the forward strand.
ACTTCAAATATGTAAGTATTTTTTTCAGATCAGATACACTGTTTTATATATTTAAGTCTGAAAATGTATGAAAAAATAGGAAAAATAAAGAAAATTAACGGAAATGTAATGAATTTATTTCAATAGTATTTGGTATATTTTAATAAATAATGATACAAAATAATAATGTATATAGTTATTGTTATACTATTTATTGATTAAACGATTATTGTAGTGATTTTATTCTATTTGAAGTCTTTTATATCCCTTTTTGACTCCAACAATAATCATCTAAGATGTTAATAGTTACGTTTCCTTGGTATCTATCTTCTATTATCAAAATATTCTGATGAAAGCATGTTTTCATCTGTATCTTATATATTCATCTGTATCTAGCTATTTACTTATATATTCATCTGTATCTAGCTTAGTACTTATATGTTCATATGTATCTAGCTTAGTACTTATATGTTCATATGTATCTAGCTTAGTACTTATATGTTCATCTATATCTAACTATTTACTTATATGTTCATCTGTATCTAGCTATTTACTTATATGTTCATCTGTATCTAGATTAGTAATTATAAGTACTTATCCCTCCTTCACTATCTACCAATTCACTCTCTCCTCCTTCACTATCTCCCTCCATCACTCTCTTACTGCTTCACACTCTCCCTCCTTCATTATCTCATTCACTCCCTCATTCACTCTTTATCTTCCTCCTTCACTCCCTGCCTCAATCTATACATGTAATCTATTTATCAGCTATACATAAGATATACATGTATACATGCATATATACATCTATACATAATCTATACATTATCTATACATTAGCTATACATATTCTATATATAAGTTATTAATAAGCTATACGTGTAATATATACATAATATATTCATAAGCTATACTTTACCTAAATATCAAATATATATATAATAGTTTATTATAGCAATAAATTTGGATATAAATAGATACACATAAATATATACAATATAATACACATAGGTATGTGTCTTACTAATATTTATTTTAACCATATATGTATATACATAAATAGACTAACAAACAAGTAATTTGACCATATTACATATATATATATATATATATATATATATATACATATGTGTTCACATAATATTTACTAATAATTATATGTCTTACAGATGTGTGTGCAACTAAATATGTTGAATCACCCCCAAGTGGCTTAAAGCTAAAAGAAATGAAGAAGGCATCCATGAGAGTGTTCAAATAAATAAATATATATATATATATAAATCTATTTTTACTTTTTATATATATGTATATAAATATAGATGGAATATGGTTGCCAATGGGTTGTAATAATTCTGATATGCACTAGTTGCAAGATGAGTTGCTGTGTATGTCTTACAGATGTGTGTGCAACTAAATATATTGAATCACCCCCAAGTGGCTTAAAGCTAAAAGAAATGAAGAAGGCATCCATGAGAGTGTTCAAATAAATAAATATATATATATATATAAATCTATTTTTACTTTTTATATATATGTATATAAATATAGATGGAATATGGTTGCCAATGGGTTGTAATAATTCTGATATGCACTAGTTGCAAGATGAGTTGCTGTATTTCTATTTAGAACTAGTGCCAATAACCAGTAACGGAAACTCCACTAATTACATACTTTGATAACTAGTGCATTATACAGTTGCCACACTAGTTGTGACAAATATTTGTGGTTCCTTGGGCACTCTCCTTGTTCTTCACTATAGTCAACATAGTTATCAGAAAAATAGTCTAGAAGTGCATTGAGAAAATGAATTTGTATGGATATAAGAGCTCAGATATCTATAAAACATAGAAGCTAGTCTTCCCCAATATTCCTACATATTTTGTACATTTAAGATTTTCGAAAAATGTTTAATAATTTACTCTAATTCTAATCAGCTCTTAATTCAATAAATCTCATACATAAATCAAAATTAGTATTGCTTATTAACTCCCTATTTGTTGGTGCATTATAAATTATAATTTAGGTATACCTCCTTAATTTAGATTCAATGATATGTGGACATCTTTGTTGTAAATGAGTAAAATCATGCCTCTCCTTATCCAATACTTTTACAAAATTCTTCATTAATCTAAGTTTAATGTGTAATGGAAGTAATAAGATATCATTAATGAATATATAACATGCTTGTATTAATAAGCGATTGTGACTTAATTAACTAATTAGCCTTGTATGAACCGTGCTAAAATAAATTAATTAATGCTCTGTAACTAATAAATCACATTATGTATAGTGAATAGCATAAGGCATGATTATATCATAAACATAGAAAGCACGGATATTTTGTATATAACAGCTTATCATCCCAAAATTACCGATATAACCTTTAATTTCCTTAACCACATATATTTCAAGTATGATCATTGTATATTAACAAGACCTCCTATAACTTCAGGTCTTGATATTAATGAATCAAGTAGAATAGAAATTGTTCTATATCTTTCAGTTAAGTGTAGCGAATTTCCAAGGTGAAGAAATACAACAGTATTACCATTATAGAGAAATACAGCTTTTCAACTTACATTTGATGAGTCTATAGCATCTATTATTATGGGCGTCATAAAGCAGATAGAATATTCGGATATTTTTAATGTATGCTTATTATTATACATACATGAATATACTTATTATATATATATATATATATATATATATATATATATATATATATATATATATATATATATATTGTAATATATACTATATATACAATGTAGGGTAAAAAAAATGCAGTGTAAAAAAAATATTCATTTTGTTATTAGATATTTTCTAATAAATAACTTATATAATCATTTATTTATCATTTCTTACAAAAATCGTATCTAAATTTTCATTTTTAATAAGCATAAATTATGTTTTTTAACACTATTAAACATATACATTATTTATAATATAATACACATATTTTACTAAACTTTGACAGCTATTTTCTCTGTATTTTAAGTTGATGTATATTACACATTTCTATATTATTTTATACATTACTCTATATTTTTAATTTTTGATATAAATATTGAAATGTTTACTATATTTAGATGACACATACACATTATGTGTAACACATATATCAATACATCCTATAACTTCCTATAACCTGTTGTCTATATCCACAGATGTACAGTTTTTATAACTGAATAACTAAGTTGTATATCATGTTTCAATCATTATATTCACACAAAAATATACTTTTAAATTACTTTAATTTCAAAAATAATATATATTTATTAAATAAAAAAATGGTGGTATTATAGAATCATGTATTAAAAAAATAGAATCATGTATGATTATTATATCTGTGTAAACATTATGTAAACATATTGAATATCTTTAAAGTTGGAGAGTTAACTCTAACATTTTAGATAATGTTGGTTATTCATATATATTTACATGCAATTGAGGCAGCGAGGTCCCCCTCCTTAAGGATATGACTAGGTAATAATATATATATATATATATATACGTATATATATCTATATTATATAGACTATATATATATATATATATATATATATATATATATGTATATAATCTAAATTTGTTTGTACGATCTATGTTTAATCTTCCAAGATAATATTTATATTATTCTAATTATTCTAATCTATCTGTAACGGATTTATAAATAATGTATAATACATTTTTATAACCTTCAACATACATATACATGTACTATGTACAATGTACATACACATACACATACGTAGGTCATACGTACCAAGACCTCCTATAACCTCTGGGTTATAGGAGGTCTTGTACGTACGGGCCGTACGTCGTACGCATTAGTTAATATATATTTAATTGTATAGTAAATACTCCCTATACTCTTATACACATTATAAGTTATAAGCATAGACCCTATATATTAGCAAGACCTCCTATAACCTCGAGGTTATAGGAGGTCTTGATATTAGACATATACATTAGAGTGATCTAACTCAATATCGATGTTTAAAATATACCAAGGATTTTCCGAAGGAATATACTGTTATTTATATTTGATATTTAAAATCTTTGTTTTGGTTTAAAATATCTAAATATATTTATAAATATTATTATTCGTAAATTATACTCGTAAATAAAAATACCATGTTTGTTTCGCTTTATTTTTTTGTAAAATAAACAAATCGAATACACATTTGTTTTACTACTTATTAATATTAATGGAGGAAAAAATAACATTAAAAGAGAAACAGGTATTACCAACATCTCTTAATAATAGTATTATTATAAATATTATAATATAATAATGTATGTAAACATTTTTAAAATGATTTTATTATAAATTTATTATAAAATCTATAGATTTTATAGATACAATAGTTTATTGTTTATTTATTGAATAAATAAAATGTTATTTATATATTTATTACATATTCATTCCCTTCAAATAATCTTCAATACTTGAGTAATGATGTGTATTAGTATAATTATATTATGATATATTAAATATAATATTTAATATAATTATAATTAATTTTCTATTAAATTATTTATTAATTATAAATTATAATTTATAATAATTAAATTATTATATTTAATAAATAATTTATATAATAGTTATAATAATTATAATAATATAAATATACTATTGTAATAATATTATATTCAATTATTCAATAATTTAATGAATAATTCAATATAACATTATGATTTATGGTCTTAATTGGTCCTAATTTTCAACACAAAATCAATGTAATAAACACCGCCACATCCACGTAATCTAATTATATGAATTATATCGTATATCGGAAAAAAACATCATATTTTTTTTTATAATGTATGATTTGTTCACGGAATCGTGCTACCCATAGTCAATGAATGTGCTATTAATATAATATTAGTTACATTTAATAGGAACATTACTGTAATCCAGGGGCTGTGAATAGCGCACTTTAATGAACACCCTCCATACATTATTTAATGTGTAATGAACAATTTGATAAACCGAATAATATAATTTATTACTATGTTTCCAATTAAATGTGCATGTGAGATGTAAAATGTAATGTATTTTTAGTTTTTATAACAAATATCAACTAATGTAAATGGCGTATCCAGGTGTGATAAAAACCCCAATAATCTAGAATGTAATCTATGGGGTTTATAGTGTTTTTTGTTTGTGTTCATCACAATATAACAACATTTAATTTCATAAAATATTTAAAATGGGAAAATATTTGAGAGATATATTTATTTATTGACACAAGATAATTTATAATTTAAAATATTCTAATTATTATCTACGTGCTATCATCTAACATATATTTGATTTTTTTATATCAAATTAATTAGCCACCTAATCATTAGGCTAATGCTAGTCCTAAATAATCATAAATAATATGATGAATTTCATTTTTATTTCTGAACTTAAATATAATAATAATAATTATGTACATAGTAAATGATTACGTTAAGTTAATGTGTGTTTATTATAACTGAGTTAGTGGACATCATTATAATGAACTCTTGATGCATTCATTGGCTATTGAAATACATCCCTGATTCCATACGTGGCACATTTTGTGCCGCACAAATATATAATACTTATAAATTATATATTATAAGTTATAATGTTATGTAAGCAGTATACTATTTGTTATTTCATTTTAAATTATACTTTTATACAATGTATATCATATATACATACACAGTATATGTATATGTATTATATGTTTATACTAAACACGGCGTAGTCTACACTTAATCACATGGGCGTATTCCTCTTAGTGTAATAATTCAACTACTATTAAATTCTCTATGATAACAAATATACAGTTGAATGTACAGTGAATTTTATTGTAGCGAGTTTCAGTTTCATTTAGTTCACTCCGTTTATATTAAACATTTTATAATAATCTGTTGATGTTTCAATCTTTAGATATTTAAGCAAGGACAGGACACATTACGTCTGCTAACGAATATTTTGTGAAATTTGTATTTTACGCGTGAGTGATTTTATCATATTGCATCACGGCCCATGAATACAAATGTGAATTTAATACAAAAATCAATGTAAAAACTCGTTTTTAAATCAATGATTTCAATATGAAAATATTAAATTCATAATATAATTTAATACACTGGTTTTTATTGCTTTGTAATTAATCAGTTACACTATTATAATTATTAATGTATTTATAATATATATCTACATACATTATTTTTGGTAAACCTATTTTTACCATGAAAAAATGGAAAAAACGTCCAAAACCTATATTTACCATTTAAACCATTTTAATCTAAGATAAAAATTGTTAAAAAGCTGCAAAAACTTGCAAAATCTAATACAAATATAATACCTTTTAGAAAATAATTTTTATTAAAATTGAAAGTAATATTGATTCATTTATATACATTTTTTGGCTAATTAATCTAGCAACTTTATTTGATAATTTAACCAAACATTTTTTGCACTCTGCTTTAATTATTCCAATTTCATATTGTAAAATTAACAAATTGATGTAATGGGATAAATTTCATAATTGTAATAATATCATATTGTTCTATTATTCATACAATTTCACAATCAAAATATTACTATTGTAAAACATTTATAAGTTTTTTTAACTATTTTTTAAATATTCTAATCAGTATTTTATTTTTATATTTGTATATATATATATAATTAACAATATCTATTTAAATATTAAATAAATCAAACAATGAATACATTAAAATAATTTCTCAATGAAAATATTATTAGTTCTATTGTTTATTATATATTTTTTTTTTACAATATAATATTTTACTAAATATATTATTCTATTCAGTATTTTATATATATGTACATGTATATATAAATTATTTACTTATTTATTTAAATTTCAATATCATATTATTTATTAAAAAATTCCTATCTTTAACACTATATGTTAATTTATATATTAATAAAAGTTGTTTCTAAAAAATATGAAAATCTTATAATTGTATATCACTAACATTTATAATATATAATTTTTAATTATATAGACAATATTAGGTTAAATAATATAGATAATAGTAGATTTAATTATATAGACAAGAATAGGTTTTTACCGTGGAAAAACCTATGGAACACTGATATATATATATATATATAAATACCATACAATAAAATAATAATTTATAGAAATATATATAATATATAATATATTAATAATAAATAATTCATTAATAATAATAAATATTAATATTAATCATAATAAATTATTTGTATAGTAACTATTACTACTTTAAATATACACACATCTACAAATACACTATATACAAAGCCCAAGCATGGTCGAGCAATAACTGTCAAACATTGTGTTCACGGTCTAATGATTTATTAAGACACGCCCATCTTGATGCGGTCATATTTAAAAATGTCTTTGTTATTTACATACAATTTATTTAAATTTGTCATATAACACAATTACATATATAATTACTTAATAGAGAATAATTTAGTACATTTAAAATTTACTATTTATAATCAATATTAGATCAAATAATTATTTTTAGATTCGTATAATGTTTAATACCTAAAATAATGTATTATATTATAAATATTTTAATATTAATCTAACAATTATTTTCAAATAAAACATTCGAATACATCACAATGTATATACATTTTATATATATTTATATAATTATGTGCATAAGTGTAAATAGAGTATATAATTTGGGTAATATTAGATCGTGACATTTTTAAATATGATCAACTAATAGCTACGAGAATGATATTTTTTATATTGATGCTATTATAATAAAATTAGTATCATTGGAAATATTATTAAATTCTATAATATAAGTAATATTTTAGGTTTTATTTATTTTTAAATATTAAAAAATTATGATTAAAAATGTTGTATAAATTTACTATATAAATTATATATAATATAATAAAATAATAATTCTGATTAATATGATTATGAAGCACACAGCTATGTCTTCTAATAGATTATATAGAAGTCTGCTGTATATATATACTATTTTAATATTAACTCTCTAGTATAGGCTAGTTAGTTTATAATATAACATTTATATACTATATACTAGTATACTTTTATATAGTAGATGAATGTGGTCAAAATGATCAATGTTTTCAACAATAGGTTTTAACCAGATGCATCTGGTACATGTCATGTGTCTTGCCCATTATGTACATTTGTATTATATTCTCATTGAATTATATATTCAATGAGAACTTGTATTCATGGCATTTCACAATGGGGTGCAGACATTTCTTTGTTTAGCAATGTGAAATATATACATATATATATATATATATATATTTATATTAATATATTATATATATATATATATATATATATATATATATATATATATATATGTATATTTATATATATTACAAATCATAATAATTATCAGTGTGTATTTACTTAAAGTAATTGTTATGATATGAACTATATACTTAAGGGACAAGGACATAATGTCTGCTAACACATATGTTGTGAAACTTTTATTTTCCGCTTGAGTTATGGTCCATGATTACAAATTTGAATTTGATACAAAAATCAATGTAAAATCTCGTTTTTAAATCAATGATTTCATTATGATTATATTAGATACATACTATAATTTAATACACATTATATTATATGGAATGTTGACATAAATAATATAAAAAAACGTTGTTCAATTCAAATCTAATTTATAAATAATTTGTATTTTAATAAAATATTTATATAGAAATACAATATTAAAAATATGAATACATTTTATTTGACATATAAATCAATATCTCTGATATCTTTGATTTACAGATTGAAATCGTAATTAAATATATCACTGACAAGTATCTATTTAGGAGAACTAAAACAACCAATGCAGAGATAACGAGCGGATGTCCTGTCCTCGAATATAGTGAACAAAGCCTTTATTATACACTTAGTGACCATTATCTACAAGATTATTAATTTGTTCATTCAAGAGTAAATTTAAATATAAATTATTTGTATAATTCATATTCATAACAACATTGACAACTATCTCATGTATACCATTGTGATAGCTACTGAATTATTATATCTACTGAATTACTATAGCTACTGAATTATTATATCTACTGAATTATTATACCTACTGATTTAATATACCTACTGAATTATTATACCATATCAAAATAATTCTTTAGTATTGATACTTTTATGAATTGAATATATAGATTACCATGCACTATATTTTATTTTATTTGCATGCAATAATAACAAGACTCATGTTCTATTTATAGATATTTACATGTAAATAGATAGGTGGTGGAAATAGGTGGTCTTGTAAAAACGTTACTAGTCATTCAATATTTAATATTTTTAATTATTTGTTTACATAATATATTCACAATATATAGCTCTAATTTATTCTTGATATTAAACAATCTAAAGTAACCTAAACTATAATAAAAATAAGATACAGTAAGTCATAGTACTAATCTTAATTATTATGCACAGTATTCTATTTTATTTATTGTTAGAAGTACTTTACTTATTTAAATTACTTAAGTACAATGACAATTTTACTAGTAGTCTTTAGTCTATGGAACTGTTACGGACATAATTTGTATATATTTTGATATATATATATATATATCTGATATATATATATCATGCATTCATCAATTTAAGAAGAAACTAGTATAAATATTAATGAATTATACATTCACAATATAACTATAAACTTGTGTTTATTAATTTAAGTTCAATAATTATTAATCAATATTATAATAAACTAGTTTGTTACATATTGTTTATTTTAACTTCTTATTAATATATTATATAAATTTGTAAAATCTATATATATATATATATATATATTTATATATAGAATAATGATGACAAAGTATTAATATTGTTTACAATGGAGAGTTCCTTCTTTTAGGAGAGAGACATCTTTTAGTATTCAACAATATTTTGTTCATAATATGTTCTGGGTAATAAATAATATTAACTAATAGAATACTATACATTTCATATCTCGTGCATTATTATTTTTAATGTTGTGTACATCACCTTAACATCACATTGTTTCGACTGTGATCTAATAAAGTGTTTCGATAATAAAATCCTTTTCTAAAAAATAAATAATGTTATTTATATAATAATTCAATTACTATTATTTGTACGCGCTGTTATTGTGTACGGCGAGTTACTCGCGCTAAGTACACATTGTCCACTTAAACTAGGTCATTTATGTTTACGATTGTGCACGTATCACAACATATCAATGGTAATGCGATCGTACCCCAATACGTAGATGTAATCGCACATACAATGTATACATATTATATCTCAGATATATCCTCGCACTCCTGTATGCGCGTGTGTGTGTGCGCGCGTGTATTTAACTGCGAGTATGTCTATTATTCAGTCTTCTATTCTTTTACAGGTAAATACGATTTCTACTTTAGTTAAATTATTTATACTATTGTATTGCGTAATCATCTCCGTATTGCATAATCATCGCCATATCGCATCATTACAATTACATTAGCGACCTGTATTTAATAACGAATGAACTCCTATAAATTCCTATTTCAAACCTATATACGCGTGTTATACAGGAGGGTAACTTGTTGGACCTGCGCTTTGCGGCTTTGAATAGTATTGTTAGTAGCTCGTTGTCGTCGTGTCGCACATGCACCTCCTATACTAACAATTAACAGTACCCTTCTTTCAGTACACAACTACACTTCTTTAGTCCACAACTACACTTCTATCACCGTACACGTCCTAGTAGCTCGTCACTAGTACTACAAACCATCGTATGATGATGATCGGTGCAAGCTTAGATTAATACAAGGTAGCGCACAACAACAACTATTAACGAGCGCGCGTCCATTGTCACGACGACCTGTTCCAGATGAAATGTGTCTATGCCGCCTGATCGTGACATTTATATTCCTCTATATTTATCCCGAATGCGCGTAAATATTAAATTTGTATTATTAAATTTAACGGCATTTTATTTGGATTAAATTAAGCCACACGAATGATATGAATATTAAATATAGAATATATCATTAGATATATTAAATATACAATATATCATTAGATATGTCATTAGAAAAGTACATCGGTATGTAACGACAAGGACATCTGTTCTCTATCTAGTGCAGGTAGCTTTTCTTAGATATACATTGCGTAGTGGTATATTTCATTGTTCGAGGATTGATCGATAAAGACACACAAGTTCAATTGTTATTCAATAATGTACATCCCAGTTTCCCATAATGCAATACCACCGTAACATTAATCTAATGTAAAATTAAGAATTTCCAATAATATTCGAAAGCAGGCATTTACAGCAGATTTATATTTATTGATTACATTTTGTTTATTATTTCATAATTTGTTATAGAATAATTCTAATACTTGTGTACGGCGATACAAGGACATACGGCGATACAAGGACATCATGTATTCTATCTGTGTACTACGTCAGTAATTTTCCATTCTGTATTTGTGTCTCTCACATATATAATGTATAATGATATATTGAGTGTTTCTAAGTTTCGCTAAGTGTATCCGTTAATTCATAAGTAAATAGTTTAATACCATAATGATCTATATGATCATATATTATATCATTACGATATCATAATAGGAATGGTAATTCGCTGAACACTTTGAATTATAATATCGGATGATTACCGTTAAGTATAATATGTAAGTTAATACTAATACCTATACTTATATGCTAGGTTGTGAATGGGACGAAAAAAGCTTTACTGAAAGAAAGCTTACGCTTAGATGAAGATAGAAATGACAAAATAGTATTAAAAGATACTCAAGAACTAGGTGTGCACATTTTTATAATAATATACTATACGAACTAAATTATTTAATTGTTATTAAATGTTTATATATAATAATTAACACAATATTTTATTTATTTATAATTTATTAATTTTGTTTATTTCCTTTTAGATACAGAAAAAATGGAACCCATGATGTTACATGTCGAAGAAGAACAACGTTTGTTTTGATATTATAAATCTATAATCATAGGGAATAATAGGCATACTGAATTAGAATGTATATTAGAGTGTGTATTCTATTAGGTATGTGTGATGTGGAGCGTAGATATATGCAGAATTTCATGCACATATAAAGCTTGCGCATTAATACAGAATTATAAACTCATTCTTAATTAACGGAAATTATAACTAGTTAGACATTAGTCATTGATATATATATATATGTATCACAATATTTTATTTTATTTATAATTTATTAAATGTGTTTATTTCCTTTTATAAATAGATGAAGAACTGGCTTCAATAAAAAAACCAGAAGAAAAAAGTTTGTTTTTATATTATAAATCTAATTTGTATATATATATATTAATATATAAATATATATATGTATATATTATAGGTACCTAAGTGTTACATATAGTTTCAGAGAGCCATTTAATTTCAAGTAGAATCAATAGATATTATATTATTTGTTTAACAAGATAATGTCATGATAAGTAAACTGCTATATTAAGGATACTAATTGCTATATAATGTTTTAATACTAATTATTATTAAGTTAGGACATTATAATTTGAATAGTATACATAGGATAATGGATATAGTTTCGGAACACCCGTTTAATTACATTTCGGTATCAAAGATAACATTCGTACAATAAGATAACTCTACAACATATAAACTATTATATTGGTTATTAAAAGTACTATAGAATATTAAGTTTAGTAGCCTAATTCATATAAATAGGTAAATAAATCTAATAGAAGTAACAAGTAAGCTTGTCTAGTATTATAGTAAGTGTTTCCTATTAGAAATCTTGTTCTGTGCTTAGATTCTAGCTGAAGCAGATCTTTTATTGTGATTTTAATTAGATATATATTATAATATTGCCCAAGTTTAAATGCGGGAATACATTTAAACTGCTTAAAGCCCTGTCGCAGTGTATAAATGGTTAAATATCATCAAAATAAAAAATAAATATTATTCCATAAAACTATCATTTACTTATGTAATTTAGTATCTATGAACAATTTGCATCCAAAAACTATATATAAATCACATAAAAACATGTTTTTATGACCATACTATATTTAAAAAAGTAGAAATATTTTTAATTTATATATACATTTTTATTTAATATGAATATAGTAATATTTATTATAGTACATTATTATATAGATACTATTATATATTATAGTATACATCATTAGTCATTTATAAATGTAATGTGATAGATTATAAATAAGTTTATAAAAGTTAAGAAATAATTATTACAAATATTATGCTATGAAATTTCAAATGTATATTACTCAGTGATCAATATTTTCACTCTAGGTGTGTATGCATTCGTTGCTCTACAGGAAAATATATCTGATATTTTTTGATAATTTGTATTGCTTTATAGAAAATATATTTATATGGATATCATTACAATAGAATATTATAAAAATAATATTTCAAATAGTTTCATAAGTTTATTTGTAAATAATAATTTAAAAAAATATATATATTATGAATGTTCTATCATAATACTGTTGTACTATATAATGTATATACTATACAACAAAAAGTGACTCAATACAGATAATAGTACTATCATGACAAGTAATCTGAATAGACATATATTTTCCTATATCTATATACATTGTATTTTGAAAACATCTGGAAAATGTGGTCTGATCAGTGTGTACACTGTGATAGGGCCTTAATTAGTAGTAATATAACTTATTTATGTACATGTGTAAATGTATAATACATATATTCATATTATATGTAGATTCTACATTGTAGAATGGTGTAACTTTTTGTATGTGTGTGTGTGTGTGTGTGTGTGTGTGTGCATGTTACTAAATATTAAGTCATTATAATAGATATATATATATATATATATATATATATATTATTTGATAACCTATTTGTCTATATCATTATAAATAAGTAACATAATTAAAGTTATATATTATAGATATATTCTATCATGTCGTTGATATATATGATACAATAATATGGTATTTCATATAAACACGTTGAAATATAAATTGTACTAAGTATGAAATATATATATATATATATATGATACAAATCTTTTCTATTATATTGTTGATATATTAATAATAATATAGTATTAGTAATATACTATAAGTAATATATTATACTATTCTATAAGTACTATATGTAATATATACCTGTTACAAAATGTCTTGAATATATTATGTGTTATGTGAATACATTTATTACGAAGTATAAGTACTACTGTGAAAGCATATATAGACATATATTATATAGCATTTCAATAATAGTGTATATCGTGAATGAAATCTTTGTTTGCGTGGATTACTATGTAAGGGTATTTTTAACATACTTAATTTATGCTTTTTCAGTTTTAATTGTGTGTATGTGGAATTAACATTGATTACAGATTTAACAGAATACTATCTAATCTATTCTGATGCCCGTAAGACCCACTTTCATTAGTAATACTAATAATAATATACTAACAATTATTACTAGAGGGTGAAGATGGAGAACAGACAGCAGATACCGTACAGACAAGTATTACCGTATTAAAGAATCAAGAAATGGGTTTGTATTTAATATAGTTTTCATAAAAATAATAATATACTATACATGATCAATTATTTAATTTTACTAAATATGGATATATTTATTAATTATAATATTTTGCGTTACTCATAATTTATTTATTTTCTTTATCTCCTTTTTAGGAAGCCTGGAAAAATCGGAACCCATGGTGAAAATATCACAAATAGAAAGTTTGTTTTGATAATTATATAGTTATAGTAATACTATTATGATAAACAAAATACATTTTATCAAATACAAATACAAATATTAATACATTAAATATTAAGGGATATCCCAGTGTCCAAAATGATTAAAAACAAAATTATATTGTATTTATTTTATATTTCATAAAATAATAAATATATTGTGTTTTAGTATCTGTATAAATATTAATCATGAATTCAATCTAGAAATACAATAAAATATAGTTTTTTGACCATACTATTCAAAAATTAATGTATCAATATTTAAATTAATATTTATTTATTATCCCTGACTAGTATATTTTATATTATAATGTTTTATAACTTATAAATTTAAGATTTAAAAAAAAATAAAAACATGGATGAATATGTTCCTGGTGAAGGATAAAACTTAAAAATCAATATATCAAGAATACCATATTTTATTTATTTTATAAATTGTATGTATAACACTATATTATACATGATATGTATTATAGTAGTTCTTTCCAATTTACAATAAATATATAAATTTCATTAGATAACAATATTTATATTACTGTAAAGATAATTGTATATATGTATATCTAAATTATTATGATAAATAAGAATATAAATTGTAATAAATTATAATATCAAATGATTTTCATACTGTCAAACTTAAATGGTATATGTTTTATAAATGTTAGTATCACAAAACTATTATATGTATTATACTAATTTTTTTTGCATTATATAAACAACATATAAATAAATAATCTTAGAGAAATATTTTCGAAATGTTTATAATATCAATTTATTTTCATAATGTCAAACTTCAAATGCTGTTTTCCAGGAATAATTATTTCGGGCTTGATATGTGTATAAATGTGTATATCACAAAAAAATATTATATTTAATATACTAATTTGTATTGCATTATACTACATGTATATAAATAATCCTATAAGAAAATATTTTCTAAATTTTAAAGTTTATAATTGTAAAAATAAAAATGTTTATAGAAAATACATTTTATCAAATACAAATACAAATATTAATACATTAAATATTAAAGGATATCCCAGTGTCCAAAATGATTAAAAAAAAATTATATTGTATTTATTTTATATTTCATAAAATAATAAATATATTGTGTTTTAGTATCTTAAATATTCACCAATTAAAAAAATTGTATGCATATATTTATATGTAATATAATATATATTACAAATATTATTTGTTATAGAATCATGTAATGAATAGAATTTTTTTTAAAGTTGCTCAATTTAATGAATAGAATTATGCATGCCTATTTTGTATAGACCCATTATTTTCTATCTCTATATGTACAGTAAGAGTGATTTTAAACATGCTATTGGTTATCGATTCCTTACCAGCATTTGGAACATCAAAATATGAGTATAGAGAATACACAAACAAATTTTTTTTTAATTTAGGTCAATATTGTACATGCGCCAGGCTGGTCAAATTTAACAACATTTAACATGGGAATAGATAGGAGAATACCAAAAAAACATAAATATGTATATTTTTCACAGTTATAATTAAGCTACAATCATGAAATTTTCAGAATATGTGTAATGTGTATAGTTCCTTTGAATATTATAAATTCATAACAAAATTAATTTTATTTCTAGGATTTATTTTTAAATTATAGGATTTTCCAGAATTTTTTTTGACCTCTCATAATTGTGTACAGAATTGTTATATTTTATCAATTTATATTATATATAACTAAAAAAAACAATTAATTAATCACTATATATTACAATTTGGCCGAAAAATTAATAACTACCCTGGTATTTCTTTAATTTTGTTAAAAATCATCAAAAAATGACCATTTTTTCTGTGGATTGGTACCTTTACACATTTTAAGATTTTTTTTTTTTTTTTTTTTTCTACTTCATCTTAAGATGTTATATTTTAACGTACAAGTATTATAAATTTAAAAAAATAACTCTTTATAATTTTAATAAATAGTCAAAGTGGCCTAATTTTTAGAAAATTTGTATATATATAAAATTTATTTTATTGTTTAAATTAATTATCTAATAACTAATATTGTAATTAGGGATACTATAGATAATATTTACTATATATTAATGTTATCTATTAGAAGAATATAGTATTTAAAAAAAGTACTCATTATTATATATATACCCATTACAATACAATACAAATAAAATGTACAGAATTCAAATAAATGTCCTCAAGGACATTTTTTTTATAAACATATACAATACAATTACATAGGAATAACGACATTTCAAGATTTTTTTTTTTAAATAATTTTGTTTTTTAAAACCTCCGGCGCACCACCAATAATGAACCAAAATGAATATGGTTTAATAAAATAGTATCATGAGCATCATATCTATAGAATCTACTATGCCGGTTTAGGATCTTTAAAATTAAATCACTCTTAATGTACAGTGGCATGTGTCCAGTGACATCCCTTAAATCATATGATCATATTTTATATAAAATAATATCCTTATCCATATACCAGATTGCATAATACTTAATTGAAATCTATTTAAAATATATTTAATTCCTAAAGAAAATCAATAAAATAAAAAACTGTAAACAATAGATTGGGATATTATAAGTTATAATTTATAACACATACATTTTATATAGAATATAAATTCATGAATTTATTTATATAGTATTCATAAAATTCTTTGATAATTATTGTTCTATTATATAATTTTTATTATTTAATAAATGGTAATTTTTTTGTTAATTTTTTTACATTCATAAAGTAATTGTTTAAATTCTACATTCTATTAAATTATTAAATTAAAATATTTTTAAAACTGTATTTTATCAAATACACCATATATGCAAAGATTTTGCGAAGCAAAGATATAACACTCCCTATGCATGCAACGTAATTTAGTAATAGCCCCAACCGCTGCTAGCAGTAGTATCAAAATCACTGAAATAGATTTAGGTTTGGCTCTGTTTGCATACAACAATGTTTTCATTGCTTATTAAATTACATGCAATATAAATTAGCTTTTACTCACTAAATATATACTTATAGCATTTAAAACATACATATAATATTTGTTTGTTATATATTAGTAATGAACACTTAGTTTTCATCATATAAATATTAATTTAAAGCATATTATTTAACATTTTAAAAGTGTATAGTTAAATACGAATTTACATTATAAACAACGCATAGTTCCTAAAAGTAACCCGCTATAGGTGGCACCAGGGTATTTTGTATACAAATTCGAATTACACGATTTCGCGTAAGTGTTATATCTTTCCTTCGGAAAATCTTTGATATATGACTCAAATACAAATACATCACTGAATAATTATTCAAATACAAATACACTAAATCAGCGTATTTAAATACAAATACGTATTTGACCCATCAATATAAAGAAAGTGGATAAGCAATTAAATGTAGTGTATGACACTATCCGCTACGGGCGCTGCAGTCGAAACCCACTATCTGGCCCACTACTTTTTATTTAAAATTAATATTTATTTATACATATATATTGATAATTACTACAAATTTTAATGTACTATCTATACTAAAAATAAAATTATATATTTAAAATGCATTATATCAACATTCATCGTAATTTTGTGTATTTAAATTGAAGATATCATACTATTTTATTGATATTTATAATCTGATCCATTTATATAGATAGAATTCACTTTAATTTATTTCGACGAAAAGCCTACTGTTTTAATATTTTACATATATAATATGACTAATATCCAATCAAAATCACTGATACCATTTTGTTAATTTATCGATAAAAGTGCCATTCGCATATCTATCTTTACATGCATTGCGTGCGTCAATTGCTTATCCACTTTCTTTATATCGATGATTTGACATGCGTGCCAAAAGGATATAATTAATTATTATCATAATATTTTATTTTATTTATAACATAATATATGTATAATTATAGGGGCCCCAGCGTTTCACTGTAATAATTTATTTATATAGTTCAATTATATATGCACAATTATATGGATATTTGTATGGATTTAAGAATTTTTGTTATGCATATAATTAGTTATATAAATTAAAAAATATAATGATATATTTGTCTAAAATTGGAGTGACATTTTTGGTTATTTATTGTATAAGATTCATCATATAATTATATGTATAATATAAACTGTGTGAGTTCCCAGAATTTCTAAGTTATTTCTTGTATATGAGAGAAGTCATACAATTATGTATATATATACATATATATATATTTAAAAGGGGCATGAAATTTCTTAGTTATTGATAGTATTTATATATGTAAATTATTTAATTACATAGATATGAAATTCAAACGTTTCTATTTTCCATGGTAATGATTCATTTATTACTAATGAACACTAATGCATGATAGTATTACCACCATCACCAGCATTACCAACACCGTGCTAACAATATTTAGTTATGGAAATAAATATAATATGTTAAAATACATTGATTTGCATATAATAAATTAATTAATTATTAAAATTTGTTTGCTATATTGAAAATTTAATTAGAATTTTAACATATTTATCACGCAAATGAAAAATACTATACTTACGAATGTGATTTTCAAATCTAAATCAATAATTGAAATCAGCGAATCATCGCGAATACAGTACTTTTAACCGTATGATCAATTTGAAAATTTAGATTTTTTGATCTAATTTCGATATCCCATATTATATTTCTCATGAATGCAATTTCATAAAGCTAAGCCCCCCCCCACCCCCGTCGTGTTAGTCCTCGGGAGTGTGTACATATGCCTTACCACGATACCTGGTGTCACCCGGTTATCTAGTCTACCCGACATATTCACATACACACATAATCACACTTTATAATAGATTATAGATTATAAATTTTGTTTATTAATAAATTATTAATTTTGTTTATTTACCCTTTTAGATAGAGATGAAAAATTGACATCCATACTCAAAATCGCACAAGAAAAAAGTTTGTCTTGATAATTATGAATATATAATTATTTAGTAATAGTAATAATAATAACCTATACAAAATAAATTATTTAATTATCATATTATTATATTAAATAGTTGTAGCTATTATGTTATTAAAGTAATAATGTATTAATTTCTTATATCTCCATCTAGAACCAGATGTGATACGGTCAGCAATAGATCCATCTCAAACAAATAAAGATCGTAAACATACTAACCACGATGGTAAAATTAGAAAAAAGGTCGCACATAAAGATGGTGTCCGGATATCTGATTCTAAAACTAAACGAACCAAAAAGTTTAAAACGAAGGTACGTATCGCCGGAGCTAAAGTTTCTAATTTGGACTCTGCGAATAAAGAGGATTTGCAAAAAAATCTGATTAAAAAACAATTAAAAACCCCGCATCAAGACGCTTCTTTACCGATGAAAGTTCAACATGATTGTAAACAAATCAGTGTAGCAAATCCTGACATAGTTTCAAATGTAGGTATGATAACAAAAGTTGATCCTCAAAAACTTCTAATTACAAACACTATAACAACGCCAACTTTACTTAAGAAAAAAATCTTAAAACATAAAATCAGAAAAGATGGCGGCAACGTGATTAGTAAAGCTATTGCTAATACTGCTAGCTCAAGTGTAGGGTCACTAACACATGTTGATCCTCAAAAACTACTGATTAAGAAAAAATTATCAACTCAAATACCGAATAATAATAATCCTTTACAAGTTAAAATTAGAAAAGATGGTAACGTCACCAGTAAAAGTATTGCTAATAATGAGACTTCAAATGTAGGCCGAATAAAAAATGTTGATCCACAAAAAATACGGATGAAAAAAAAACATATTTTGAATAAGGATAGATCCTTAAAAATTACAATAGGTTGTAAGGAAAGTAATAATAATATCTTAGTAACTAATTCAGGATTAATTAAAAATAAGATTTCCCAAAATCATACAACTAAAGAGCAATTAAAAACTCCAATTATACATAAGGATAAATCTTTACAAATAGAAAAAAATGAAAAAGAGTTGAAAATAACCAGTAAAAGTATAACTAATACTGTATCTCCAGCTTTAGGATCAATACAAATGTTGAAATCGCAAAAACAATTAACAATTCCAGGTTTATTAAAAAAGAAATCTTTTATAGCTGAAAATAAAAACGAATTTAAAAAAATATTTACAAATATTCCGAATACCGTAGTTCCTATTGTAAGTACAATAATAAATCCTGTTTCGCAAAAAGAAGTGCCTAAAAAAATAACTCGGATTGTATTTGAGGATAAACCTAAACTAATTGTTAAAGAAATAGTTTCAAAGAGTGCTGACGTTGTGAAACTAGAACCTAAAAACGAAGTAGAATTGAATGCAAAATCTAATTCAAAAAAAATAATTAAGAGAATATCTTTTAAAGAGTCGCCTCTAAAGACTAAAAAGATAATTAAACGGATAGTATTCAACGAGGGCGATGGTCAACCTAAAAGCGGTAATGCCGCGACTCCTGCCATAGAGAAATGTAGCTATTATCTGGAGCCAAGACCTAAAGAGATGAACAAGAAGGTGGAGACATACGTCAGAGGTACGTCCTGAGCTTATCATTTTCTGTTTACATATTTATACATGTGTTGATTTATTTTAGATAAGCGTGACATCCGCGACAGATTGGAAATACCCGCAGTGAAAGGAGATACTGTTTTCTCTAGACTTGGCTCTAATGATCAGGTTAGTTATACTAATATACGTAGGTCGCTTGATATCGACGCAAATATATATTCAATAAATACAATGAATTATATTAATACATTTCATCTTATACTATATTTGTTAGTAGTTTTTTATTATTTATATATTAAATTAATATGTATATGTTATTTTATTATTATTTTAATTTAAATTAATTTTTTATTTAATAAAGTAATTTACATAAGAAAAATATGTCATTATTAGTTTTTGTATGTCGATATTAAAATATATGTATGCAAATATTGGTTAATGAAAAATAATTTTCTATTGAAAAAAAAACAATTCTTAATATATACTACAAAATAAATAAATATACTTCTAAAAGGGGTTTCACACCAACTCGAACGCAATTATTAACTCTAATTATTAGAGGTTAAAGTTTAACTATATTATTTAAATCTCCGTAAAAAGGGTTTTACACATAATTATTTGAGTTAATAATTGTGATCGAGTTTGTGTGAAACCACTTTTACATTTTAAGCATTTATTTTATTTTAAATATTGGATTTAAATATTAGAGTTAAACTTTAACCTTTAATTATTAGAGTTAATAATTGCGTTCGAGTTGGTGTGAACCCCTTTAATGAGTAATTATTATTTTATTATTTTTTAAATAATATAATTATTAAAAATAAAACAATAATAATTAAATCATTACTTTAAAAATGAGTTTTTGTATTGATTTAAAATGTACTCCTAAAGGTGGGGGTTATCCCAATACCAGTATTTCTGTACATTCTTGCTAGAAAGTAATTTTCTAGCAAGTTGTAGTGGGATACACCCTTTAAAGTTACTATACAGGCAAGTTGCCAGAAAGTAAGGGAATATTCCACTACAACTTCTTGAAAATCGCTATCTAGTAAGAATTTCCGGAAATACTGGTAGTGGGATACCCCCTTAATGTAATGATGTAATGAGATAAAATAATGCAAGCGTAAAGTAATATTTACCAAAACAACATTCCCTAGTTATAGTAAGGTTAAATAATATATTTGTTTTAGAGACACCTTCAGAAGTATTGTATTAAAAAGTTAAATAAAATAAAAAAATTTATTATAGCATTACTTATGGAATCATTTGTTTATCATTTCATGTAAATATGCTATATAACTAAGTAAAAACTATCTTTTATAGCACATAGTATTCAAATTAATTATAAAATATATAAGTTATATTTGTATATAGTATTCAAATTAATTATATGTATATATGTATATTATTGGTTGTATTTTTATTTTATTTATAATTAATTTCTATTGACATATTTCACTATAATTTAATCTGATATTCTCAGTTTTTTAATTTAGACTAATATTACTCTACTAAAGTCAGCTTAACTAAGGTATTATTGCTCATTTTTTGATGACATGTTACAGCATATTTCCAACAAATAAAAAACTTTCAGATTATAGATTTGAATATTAAGTTTTTATGTGAAAGTAAAAGTAAGTGCAAACATAGAATAGATTTAAGCGAAGGTGTACCCCCTTGGTAATACTTGTATACACTGTATATCAATCTAATAATAATATACCTATTTATTTGTTATATAATAAGTATAGTATTTCTTATTAATTTACATATTAATATTTAAACCAAATAAAGTTATTTTTAATTGTTAAATTTATAATTTATGTATAATATATATTTGTTTGATATAATATACATTTGATAGTTTAGATGTATATAAAATAGTATATTATATCCAATATAACAGTTTGTGAATCATATTCATATTATTTATGTATTCAAATTTACTATTCTATAAAGATATCAATATTTGTTATATTTTCAAAATCCGATAATATATAAAACTCATAACAATAATTATAAACAATAATAATTTTATATGTTTAGTTATTTATTTGTTTATAATATACATATATATATATATATATATATATATATATATTTATATACAATAATTTTAAAACAACAAATTTAAATAATACTGTATCATCTGTTAGAAATGTACGTTTTGGTGTTCCTCAGGGATCAGTATTAGGTCCATTATTTTTTATAATATTTATTAATGACATATCAAATATATTTAATAATGATGATAATATATATTTAAATATATATGCAGATGACACATCACTCTCTATATTTGCAAATTCAAATGAAGAATTGAGTAGTAATATGCAATTATATTTAGATAGATTATGTCATTGGTTCAATATAAATAAATTAAAATTGAATATTGAAAAAACTAAAATACTTCCTTATTTTAATACAAAAATTATAAATAATATAAATTTAAATAATGCGAACATAGAAATAGTAGATAGGTATACGTTTTTAGGTAATATATTAGATAGTAATTTAACATATTTGTTTCATATTATAAATTTGTGTAATAAATTATCAAAAATTGTATATCTTTTTCGGAAGCTAAAATTTCTTAACATACGCAATTTAATTATATTATATAATTCACTATTTTTATCAAATATGTCATATGGAATAGAAATATGGGGTAATGTTTATGAAGATAGATTAAAAAAACTAGTATTAATACAAAAAAAAACAATTCGAATTATCAATAAAAATATGATAGACAAGTCTCAATTACCTCTGATTCGTTTATCACACACTAATAATATGTTTAAATATAATTCTATTTTAAAATTGAATGAACTCATATCTTTTAGAATAATATTATTTTTATATAACCTTTTACATAATAACTATAACATTAATCTAGATACATTTTTTATTTATAATAAAGACAAATCAAGATTTATTTTACCATTAATGAAAACAACGAAATTTCAAAACACAATTTTTTTTAAAGGCCCAAAATACTATAATAATATAATGAGTAATAATATATTAAAATCTGAAAATATACATAATATACACAAATTAAAAAAAGTATTAAAGAATTACTTTTTAAATAAATATTAGTTTTTATATTTTAGCATTTTAATAATTTTTAATATTTTTAATCTTCGTCAATTTTTATATTTAAAACTACTTGGGTATAATTATGTAAAGGTATAATTTGGGTATATTTTTAACATTTTTATATTATTATATTTTTATCATTTTTTATTATTTTATTCGCACTTTTTTGTTATATAATTGTTTGCACAAGTTTTAAACATACTTTATTTTAATTTGTATATACTAAACCATTAGAATCATTTTATGTTATTACATTTCAATAATTTTGTATTATTTTATTCGCACTTTTTGTTTTATATTTGTTTGCACAAGTTTTAAAACATTTTATTTTATTAGTTTATTTAATGGATTGATGAAACATGATGAAATACGCTGAGGGACATTATTTTTATTATCATTATTCTCTTTATATATATTTCTTTACTCTTATTATATTGAATTCTAGTACACAAGTCTTATTATTATTGTATAAATGTCCCAAAGCTATTATATTCATATACTATGGAGGTATCGACTTAATAAAGTTACTTATAGCTTTCAATGATCCTCCTTAGACAATTGTCTATAAACTGATTTTTCAATATTTATATAATTCAATGACTTTTTATTAATGAGGTACATGATGAAAGATAATTAGTGTAAATTAATATTAAATCTTAATTGAAAAATCAAAATCTTAATATTTAATAATCATATCACTAAAGCTCAGATCACGGCCAACCTCGTTGATGATCCATTACCCAAACAGCATAGAGTTATCATTACTAGTGACCTCGAGAGCTCGAGAACACAGTAACCACTGGATAGTTATATCGAAGCTAAATAGCTTACGAATATAGCAGCACACATACTAACACTAACAGTAATGTATAGGACAGTAACAATAATACTAACGCCGATGCCACATTTGCTATAACACGCTAGATCACGATACAAATGGCGACTATTGACACATGCCAGTAGCGGTGATAATTAAGCGCGTGCGTGTGTGTGGCCTCCCCAGCTTAGTACTAACACTATAACACTATTAGTTAACCCCCCGCCCCCCCCTTTATGTTAACGCGTGCCTCATTCACAGCGTATCACTGCGAAGCCCGACGACGGTGACACAGATGACATGGACACGGCTGATACCACCGAGGAACAGCAGCGCAGCCGTAGTTACAAGCACACTAAGAACGTCAACAACCGCAGCAGCAGCAGTCATCAGCGATATCGCCACGCCGACACGGATCAACAATGCCAAGACGACGACGCCACCCCCACCACCCTACAATATCGTAGAGGCACCGCCGCCTCCGCCAAACAGTATTTCCACGACAACGTAGCTCAACAAGAATATGACTTCGATCAAGAGTATCGCCGTGCCAACCCCACCTCCAAACAATATCATCGTGAAGTCGTAGCTAAACCAGTACGCAATCAAGCCATAGCTAAACCCGTACGCAATCAAGCCATAGCTAAACCCGTAAGCAAAGAAGTCGTAGCTCAACAAGAATGCGACTTCGATCAACAGTATCGCCGTGCCAACCCCACCGCCCAACAATATCATCGTGAAGTCGTAGCTAAACCTGTACGCAATGAAGTCACAGCTAAACCCGTACGCAATGAAGAAGACTACAAGTTCTATCTTCATGACGACAGTGACAGTGATCAACAAGATCAAGATGACGGATTAGCTGCTGTAGAACAATACTATATCAACAAAGAAGCGAGTAGCAGACGCAGAGACGATAACGTGGACAATGCACGTGTAGACTATTACTTCCCCCAAGACTACGACTCAGACGAAGGAAAAGTAGAGGTGTTCACACTAGATGAAAGACCCTCCCGCAGTCGACAGAACGAACCCCCGAAACGAGCTTATAGCCAATCAGCTCGCATCAAATACCCTCAAGAAGCTAGTCAATCAGTTCGTAAAGAATACCCACAAGCATCTAGCAAATCAGTTCGCAAAGAATACCGTAAACGTGCCGCAAGCCAATCATCTGAAGAAGACGACTACCCGCTGGAATCTAGCCTTCCGCCACGTAAGAAGTACATTCGCCGAATAGCTCACATGGACCGTCCTCGCGAGTCTGACGACACTCAACACCATCAGATGATCACCGAACAGCGTAGCAGCAGCAGTAACCATCACCAGTATCGCCACGGTAACGACCGCAGTAGAATGCGCAACAGGGAGTCCAGTTCAGAAGAAGAAGAAGAAGACGAAGGCCAGCAAATAGCAGAACTGCAGCAGCACCGTCAGCGTACAGCTAGGAACACTGCGCCCGCTCCAGGACAAAGCCACTACCGCCGCCCACCCAGCGAACTCTACCCACCGACAGTAGACGACGATCGTGACGAGCGATCTAGTTAGTTTAATGATGATGATGATGTTGATGATGTTGATGATGCCCGCGTGTTAAGCGTGAGCCTATCATCGTAGAGCGTTATAAAGCTCTGTTATAATAATGCTCTGTTTACATTTGAAATGAAATTTATCCGATTTTTAGATTTTCTTTTTTGCCCATCATTTAATTTTTATAGCGATAATAATTTTTGTGCTATCATGATTTATATCAAACATTAGAGCCATATATGGTTATAAGTAAAAACTTCGCCTAAGTTCCTGGATGGGATGAAAGGACTCCACCAACACAAAATAACAATAACCATTCACCTATACACTGCAAATGTTGACAACTTATGTCCTAGTTTGACAACTTATGTCCTAGGTGGACATTAAAACAATTCACTATTATTTACCTAAAGAGTTAGTCATTTTATTTTTGTATATAATATTATTTTTATTTTCATGACTACAACCTTGGTAAAGTGCATTTAAGGCAGTAGTGCTTTTAACATTTTCTAACATTTCAACAGTAAGATAATATTTTATAATACTTAAATAATTAATTAATAAAATATATAATTATATTTACAATTTTTACTAAAACAATTAATATTCTTAAAATTAATGTGTATATAAAATCAATGTGTATTAAACTTTTCAAAATGTATTGCAATTGAGCAGAACATATAAGTTATTTATAGATTTATTTTATTAACAATCATAAATTTAATTTACCATTTTAACCAATATATAGTTTGAAAAAAATGTATGAATTTCAATTGATATACAATGATTTATTTTAAAAATACAATGTATATAGTTAACTACATTTAGTTTAACATGTGACCCATAATACTTTAAAGCGCAAAAATACCTTATAATGCTTAACCCTTCATACAATTAGCTCCTTTTAATCTTATCCTACTTCAAAAATAACCATAATATTATATATTCTTATTATATATTCTTATAAATATCCAAAAGTAACTCCAAACCAATAGCGAAACCTAATTTCAAACATTTATTAATGTATTGCCAATGTATAATGTATTGCCTAAAATGTAATTATTAAAACTGGCTGAGTTAACGAATAACTCGTATTAGGAGAATCATATTAAAGTGTGTATATACGGCAGCATAGTCTAGCAGCAGTCTACGACATCGTACACACGGGCTTCCATTTAAACACTAGTCACAGTAAACACTAGTCGCAATAAACACTAGTCGCAATAAACACTAGTCGCAGTAAACACTAGTCGCACTAAACACTAGTAGCAGTAAAAACTAGTCGCAGTAAAAACTAGTCGCAGTAAACACTAGTCGCAGTAAATACTATTCGCACTAAACACTAGTCGCAATAAACACTAGTCGCAGTAAACACTAGTCGCAATAAAACTAGTCGCAGTAAACACTAGTCGCACTAATCACTAGTCGCAATAAACACTAGTCGCAGTAAAAACTAGTCGCAGTAAACACTAGTCGCAATAAAACTAGTCTCACTAAACACTAGTCGCAATAAAACTAGTCGCAGTAAACACTAGTCGCACTAAACACTGATCATCATTAACTATATCGGATCATCACCATTGCATCACCTCTACCCATCTCAAATCACCTTACCTTACCCATCTCAATTACCTATCTGACCTTTTCCCGTCTCAAATAACCCTGCATCATCACCTTTGCCCGTGATCTTCACCCGTCTAATAATAGTGGGTGTGGTTTATTTATGTAGATTCACTGTTAATCACTGTTAATCACTGTAACCCTAGCTCTTCACTTCACTACCTCTTACAGCCTTGCCATCTCTCAGCATGCATACTTCAACTTAGCTAGCGGTATCATCCATCTTTGTCACCGGTTAAATTCTATTTGCTTCATTAGCTCGCCGATGTCCCTTCCTCCATATAGATGTCTGTTCCATCTCTCCTCTACACATCTCTCTCTCTTCCTCTCTCTCTATATATCTCTCTTCCTCACTCTCTCTTCCTTCCTCTCTCTCTCTCTCTTCCTTCCTCTCTTTCTCTCTCTTATGCATCATTACTCTGAATCTTGTTCAATTCCGCATTAATTTTGCGATATTATGTCCTCAGCATGTGTACCTTATCCTAGTTTGTATGTCCTTTAGAAATGTCACTTAACTACTACCTCCGAATTAACACTGCTACTACATAACACTATGGAGCTTAATTCTCCAATATTGAATATATCCACTTTTTTACCTCATCTTACGACTTCTTACCTTGCCTTAATATAGCATATCCCCTCTCTAGATTATCATGCTTAACCTTATGTTAACATGGAATATATGCCTCTCCATATCATTATTGGTTACTTTGTTATAACAACCCTCTCCAGATAATCATGGCTAACCCGATATAGTGAGAAAGTGGATAAGCAATCCAATGAGGTGTATGTTAATTTAGGATATAGGCACTGCCGTCGAATCTTACTAATAGATTTAAAACTATTTTTAATTTATATTTATTTTGTTAATTATGATTAAGTTTATTATACTTTCTGTACTAACAATAATTGGTATATGTATATTATATACATATATATATATATAAAAAATACAACATATCAACATTTCTCAAATGTTGTTAGTTTTTGATATTTAAATATATCTGAATTAAATATCACTATTTATTGACATATATACTAAATGCATAGATATAGATAAACGTCACTTCATTCTATATTGATGAAAATCCCACTCTATTAATTGACCTATATAATGTGACTAATCAAAATCGTCGTTGCAATTTTGTTTTTATTATATTTATCGAGAAAATCACTATTCGCGTATCCATCTTTTACATGTACGGCATGCGTCTACTTTCTTCCCATCGACCTCTCTATATCATTACTGCTTACCTAGTATTAACCTAGGTTACTTAACTTACCCTGATACTTACCATACCTTTTCTAATAGCTTGAACACGCCCCCAAACTTAACCTACTTACCATTGCAATTATATCATACATCTGTTTATACCCAACGCTATATATCATCTATTTCTCTATCTCCTCTATCTAGTCATTCATTTAACATATCTAGTCATTATTAACCATATATATATATATATATATATAGATTATATTTACACCATGATAAAGTTTAATTGATTATTGTACAGTCAGTACAATGTATAATATAATTTTAATATCTTTATTCTATAGAATATTTTCATTATCTCTACTATTTTGCATAGTTTAGTAAAGTTGATGTTTTAGTATATTATAATATTTTTCATAAAGCAAATATAATCATTTAATTAAAGATGTTAAAATAAAATATAAAAAATGTAGTTTATTTAAAATAAATAATAGTATATAACGTACTATATGTATATGTATATATATATATATATATATATATATATATATATATATATATATATGTACTATCATTTAGTATTTAAAACTTAATATATGGAAACTTAAACATCGCATTATTATCAAATGTTGATTCATTTGAATAATTGTATTTTTCTCAATTTTTGTTTTTATTTAATAACTTATAATGTAAATTTTGTTTATGAAATTCGTCGCCCGACATTTAATTACACTCACGTTATGCTCAAACTAACTTGACCTGCTTGACCGGTCATGTTATAGTTAAGAAAGTACAATTTGTACAACTCACCTCAGAGGTATTACACACACACGTTTAGATACTAGTGTTCACGATGTTTTTATTCATAAGTTATTTGTAAGTTTGCGTACTATGAGATACATTTATGTTAAGCCGGCTCGTACTTTTAGAATTGAAAGCCTTAGACGATTCTTAAAGGAAATTGCAACTGTATTAAGATGGCCTTTAGGTGATGTCACACGACGCCCACCTCTCTATGTATAGATATAGCAAATAATGGGTCTATAGAAATTTACGTTTGCATAATTATATTCATTGAATTGAGCTAATTGTTTTTGTATTCTATTCATTAAATGTATACACATGCTGCTATTGAACGTAATTTTTATAATATATATTATATAACATATATATATATGTATAAAAATTACCATTTTTTTAATTGGTGGTATTTCTATAGAAATTGTTTTTTTGCAATTATACACATACACATTTAGAAAATGTTTTCAATACGGGCATTCATATATATATTATTTATATAATGCAATAAAAATTAGTAGAATACATATAATAGTTTTTGATAAACGCTCTTTTGAATGAATGAATGAATTATATTTACCGAATATTTGCTATAATAATCGGAGGGATACCCAGAAGCTATTTTTAGCTTATACTAAGGATACCCTTAATTTTATACACACCTATCGCGTATATACCTATCGCGTAATATTTATTCTGAGGAAACAGCATTTGAATATATATGAATACATTATATATCATTTATAATGAATATATATAAACCACTTTTTATGATATTTCTAGACTATTTTCATAAATAATTTGTTTACAGATATTAAAATACAAATCATAGAATAGTATTATGAAATTAAAAAAATTAACTTAATAAAAATGAACATAATTCAGTAGTTTAAGAGCGTTATGTGATTTAAAAATATATGTAATATCTTCGGAATTTAACAAAAAAAAATTCAAATAAAAAATATGGTTATTATAAAATAAATAATATGAAAGATAGTATGTAAGAATAAATAATATGTAAGATAGAAAAAAAATTCAAAATAATATTCTAACATTTTTTTTCGAGGCCATAGACAGCTTCAAAAAAATATACTATAAATTGTTAGTTACCATTTTTTTTTTAATTATTAGATTAATAAATAATTAAAATAAGGTGATATATATTATTATTACATATAACATATCATTATTAGTATTTTATAAATTTTTCTAATTAAAAAAAAACAGCAACAAAAATCCATGAAATATTTTAATATTTTTATTGATATACAATAATTTATAAATATAAATATGAGACAATATGTGTTTTTATTAAAATATGGTGTATACAAACTAATTAATACGCAAGTTAAATTACTTCCTATTAACCCCACGATAACATTTGTATCTATCCCATACTAATTTTCTAGGAAAAAATGATCTGTAAATAATGCGTAGATCTAATATTTTTTTGGATTTTTCTTTCAATGGGTACTATCTTAATATACGTGCCCAGGCCTTATCTATTATATAACACAACATGCTCTACGAGCCGGCGTAATGTACGTACGTACGCCTGTAATCAAGTCAGCAGTGATACTACCGGTGATGTGATATGACTTCTTTAACAAATTATACTTATTTTACTATACATTTTTAAAACATCTATTTTTTTAAACGTTATTAAATTGGATATATTTCATTTCAAATTATTATTAATATTTATATATGATTGTAATAATTAATATATATATATATATATATATATTCAATCATATAAACATAAATATATATATATATATATCGGATATTATGAGTGTGTGTATTTAAATTAAATTATTTCTAGTATTTTCATGCGATTTATGAATATTTACTTATTCGTTTTGAACATTTTAAACATTATATATATATGTATATATTTATATATAATATATATATATTATTTATATATATATTATGTATATATATACATATATACGATATATATATATATATGCATGCAACATCGGTTGATACGTATGCTATTATGTTGCTGTTATGCTACTCTCTCGTGCACTAGCGAGCGATAGTTTAATATCACCCAATGACAACAAAACACATTTGCCGAATAGGTCGTCGCTATGAAACTTTATTAGATATAAAGATTAATGCTATCTCGGTACAAAACCACGAGCTCAAACAACGAACTAGAGAAATTGAACTCGATAAATTTATGTATTCCTAATGTCATTGCTATTCGTGTCAGTATATATATATATACATATACGTATGTATATATATATATATATATATGTACACGATTTTAATTTGTATATGATTATGTAAATTTGAATTATTGTATAATAAATTGTAATTAAATGTATTCGTGTGTGGTGGTTATTGTATTCTAGTGACGTAAAGAAATAGACACGTGTGCGTGCGTCTGTCTGGTGGGGCTGGCGGGGCTTTCCGCACTCTCCCCCTCTCTCTCTTTCTCCCTCCTCTCTCCCCCCCGGTCGTGAATCAGTTGATCTCTGAGTCCGATGAGCTCTTGTAGTCGACGTTTTGCGACAGTCCGACGATTTGCTGGATAGGTCGGTCGATCAGGAAGTAGGTGTTCATGGTGCCGATACCCTGCGAGTGGGGTCGTAGGGGTCAATATCGAGTGGGGGCGTAGGGATCAATATCGAGTGGGGGCGTAGGGATCAATATCGAGTGGGGTCGTAGGGGGCATTATCGAGTGGGGGCGTAGGGGTCAATATCGAGTGGGGGCGTAGGGGTCAATATCGAGTGGGGATCGGATATACGCGCTAGTTAGCTTATTAAAACTAATTTTGGATAGTCTGATGCTGATTATTGTACGGTGTGATATAGATTGTACGTAGATTATTGTGAAATTATTATTAATTATAAAATAGTTTTAAAATGCGATCAAGTATAATTGCCTTATTTTAGAATGGCCCACAATGATATCTGTGATGAATGATTACTATCAGGGAGCTAGTTTCTTATTGTCAACTCATTCAATATATATTAATCTAATATATATTTATTTATCACTATATAGATATGTTGATTATTACTACTAGTAATTTACTAAGGATATAAACAATAAGCTTGGAACATGTTATAGTAGCTTATGTTACTTAGCATTCTTCACTGCAAATATATAATATTCAATTTTAGTATATTTTTATATACATAAAGTACAAATTCAGCAAGCCTAAGTAAATTAATATATATTACATCATATATATATATATATATATAGATATATATATATAGAACGAATGAAATGTTCTAATTATAATAGAAATAAAATATTTAGCTGATTATTTATATATTGAAAGTATTTTATTACTACGATGTTACTAAAATATTGTCCCCTCTACGGCTGAGATCGTGGCCAATAGGGCACCGTAGTTAGTAGCAGTCGGGCGCGTTAACAAGCGCCCCAACGAGTGCTCCAGTAATATACACTATTATAAATAGAACTAAGAACTATACTCTATGTACATTCTATTTTGTTCATTATATTTATAATAATAAATTAGTATCTAGATAATATAATATAATATATATATATATATCTATATAATAATAAATTAGTGTTGTTATTGATGCTCTTTTTAAGTATGGAATCTCAGACTAAGTCCTACTTTACAGAAGCATTAACACATCCACTATGTTAGCTATTGTTGGTTACCTTAACTTCGACAGTGGAGTGTAGCTCAGTGGTGTACTTGTGGTCGTCTAGAATAGTCTTGGTGGACTCGCTTATGTGAAGTTTCATCGACTGAGAAGCGAATGACATTAATTAGACATATCGAGATGTGTGCGCGTGTATACATGTTTAGTATTCGCGTATTTCTCTATTCTTAATGAGTGATATCGATAAATTTAATTTAAAGGGTTCTATACTATTACACAAATCACATTAAAATCAAGAGCAAATCGATGCCTTATAAGCCTCGTTAGATCAAATGATTTCACCGTTCTAATAGCGCTACTTCGGGATGGGTTAATACCACGACGATAAAGTACTAGTGGGGACTATTAATAAGTAGCGGGGGCGTTACCATTCCACCGCTCTCAAGTCTTGAAGCCGTGTTCACTGTATTTCCGAACAGACAGTAGCGAGGCATCTTCATCCCTACTACGCCCGCCACCACCATTCCGGAATGTATTCCTGTGTGAGGTCGTGCGTTAAGTTCAGTTCGCTTTATTTGTTATCAACGCGATTATATTAATAATACGCGAATATGATGTATATTTATCTTTAAAATATGATATGTCATTCGAGAGTAATTATATGTCTCAAATATACGGTATAAATACATATACCTATACAAAAACTGATGTGACAACTTAGTATTTGAGCTTCGAAAAGTTGTCTTAATAATAGATATAAAAGTTATCTACATCGTAAAAAAATATATTATTTGATATTCAATCGCAAAAGTTATCCACTTTTTAGTATAACCATTTGTTTATAATTTAGTACACACAAAAAGAATACTTTAGAAGCTTATATTTCAGGACTTTTTTTTCATGTATATGCTATATCAATATCCTCATAGCTTTTGTTCCATTTGATGAATCATTATAAAATTATCAAAGAGTATTTACAAATATATAATATGTAGTATAATACAATTTTAAGCTATTTGATGATATATACAATTGTGGATACAATTATGTTTCTAAAATATATAATTTATTATTTTGTCATTAAAAATGTACTATAACTACTTTTTATTATATTATATTTGATATACGACAATCGTAAGGTCCTAATAGTAATAGATATGAATGACATCTACGTAATAAAAACTTATGTTTTATACAATCTCACAAGCTCCAGTAGACTCCTTATATTAAACTCCCTATCTTTTATATGTAATGCCCACAACGTAATGCTGGCCCTTAAGCAAACAGTAATATAGTCGTTTATACAGAAAGTATATACACTAACAATAACCCATACATCATTGCAATAAACAAAGTATAATACGCAATACAAAATTTCGAACGTTTTATTGTTACCTATATATTGTAAAAATCGTAAAATAAATGAAAAATGATCGAATATAGAAATAAATATAAATACATATCCGTATGGTACCCGTAGCAGTGACCTAAGTGACACCACCACTACCACCATTACAACTACCAGTAGGCTAACCTATCCTTATCTTCATGTCGGTATCCGTGGCCGGATCCTTGAGGTTAGACATGGCCTCCATCATGTCGAAGCCCATGTTAGCGACGTACAACGCGTGTAGACTCGTTACTGTGGGCGCGCCCGACACGCACATGTACGCGTCGCCGATAGTCTCCACCTGGTGACAGAGGCGAGCGAACGCGTTAATACGGGTTTACGCGGGTTTAATAAGGACACTTTTATTGCCCCGTTTGTAATTTCTATAAATAATGTCCTCGCGTTGAAGTTTTATTAAAACAGAAATCGCTTTACGATATAATATGTTGATGTGCTTCACGTTCGAGAATAGTGTACATACGTAGATATTATATACAGTGTTTAATCGATATCATCGGCATATTATTTTGCGTGCCATATAGTTATAATTTCTTGTACATCTAGTAAAGGGTTCGGTATTATCAGCATTACGTTCAGTATATATAATAATGTATTAATCTGTGAAAAGAAACCAATAATATATAATAACGCGTATATAGGCGACGAGCTGCGCTTTCATTCACTCTGGCTTCGTATCTGATATTATATTTCTTTATTATTATGACATTATGACATATATTTCTTTATTTATTTATCATTATAACTATTAGATTATCGCAGTAGGGTGCTTTGCGTACCTCCGTCGCTACCGTCGTATAATCACCCACATTACCCGATTCAGGGTACATTAAGCGCTTCTGGAAGCAGTTCTAGGCAGCCGTCGAGGACTCGGACGAGGACGTAACCTTGTAGACTTTGTTCTTCTCGCTCAACTGATCGAAGGAGGTGTACATCTGATTGAGCATCGACACGACGGCCATCGGCGTTATCTGCGAGCAGATCCTCGTGAAACCCACGACGTCGCTGAACAGAATCGTTACGTTCTCGAACACCTGGCGGCGCCATCGCGGTCAGCGTAATATTTAGTCATATTTCATAATAAAGATTTAAGAT
Source organism: Osedax fenrisi (assembly GCA_964019155.1). Classification (NCBI taxonomy): domain Eukaryota; kingdom Metazoa; phylum Annelida; class Polychaeta; order Sabellida; family Siboglinidae; genus Osedax; species Osedax fenrisi. The sequence continues at coordinate 29,483,172 of OZ025242.1, forward strand.
TTAAGATTTAATAAAGATTTAATAGATAGAAGTATTCATTAATGACTTTCTTATATATATATATAGTATATATTATAATAATTATTAATATATATATTATACTCGCATATATCGTATTATTTCTTCAATTAGTGACGGGATTTATATTTCGTAATTAATCCTCTGAGTTTATATTAGAAAATAATCGTAAATAATTGCACTTAAATTATAATTCATTTTTTAATTATTTTTAAATTCTAAAGAATTTCTATACAGTTATACAACTGTACAGAAAATTAAATTTCACATTAAGAAATATTAACAATCTAAAATAATCACTTTATTGATTCATTGATATGTAAGAAAAAGTATATTCAACTGCTTTATTTCTATGAATCATGATAGAATTAGGCTAAGGTACAAATATACTTATATTCCTTATTACCATTCGTTAAGGGGACGCGATACCATCATTTGGTTTATATGTAAAAGATACGAAAAAATGCTATTTTTAGAAATCTATTAACTCAAAAAATATTCACTTTTTTTTTTTTTTTTTTTTTAATCTATTAATAATATTCCATATTTTTATATTATATGTTGAAATGTATAGATATTTACACATCTTTATGTTATAAGTTTCTAAAAAAAAGAATTGAAATATCTGATAAAAAATGTTAATTTTCCAACTACATTGCTAATTAAAATTTTTTAAATAAATATTTTTTAATTTTGACAAATAACTTTAATCTTACAGGTTTTATCTAGTTATATTGAAAAAATGAAGAAAAAATATTCAATTGTACAAAAGTTAATACTAGTTATGTCAGCATGATTGGTCACAAATAATTATTCTGAGTAAATCAAGTTTCAAATATAATATATGAATATAAACAATATGATTATACAGGTACAAATAATATAATATAAACAAAATGAATAATGTAATGAACATAATTTAGATACCATTTTCAAGATAATATTTGAAATATTATAATTTTACATTAAAAAAAAATTTTAAATTCAATTTTTTTCCGAAAAAATCAATGGTATCGCGTCCCCTTAAATCATATTGATATCTCCCATGAAAATTGCCCTGGTTACTATTTCAAATTTAGTTAATCAATTTTATACAATTATTCATTGATAATTATTAATAATTATAAATGCCCGTATTATTAATATATTATAATTTTAATCATTATTATCATTATATCTATAATTATGATTATAAGCACGACGTTATCTAAACTATTGCCACGGCGGCGGTGTAAACCTCACAGGTGTTGACGGCGGGCTCTCCTTCCCTCAGCCTATCCGCTACAGACTTGGGTATCATCTGGTAGAGCAGTTCGTCGGTACGCTTCATCTCGGCGTCCAGTTGTATCATGGATTCTTCTAGAATCTTACTCTTCTCTTTTTCCTGACGTTGTTCCATGCGTACCACGATTAGTTGATCGATCGATATTCATTCGAGCAAATATATATACGACGTATATCATCGAAAGTATAAGTGTAAATATTTGCTAACTTAGTAGTACATATTAGTTAATTGTAATTGATTTCGTTACGGTATAATATTTTCTATAAAACCGCGAATAACGTTATCGATATCGAAACATAAATATTTTATCGCCCGATGAGAATCATTATCGGTGTAGCGCGGGAATAACCTACTACCCTAATGAAGATATTACGTTGTAACTTACTCGTGTAGAGTTAAGCCCCTCTAACGCGCCCCCCTCCCCTCGCCGGACGGGCGTTAACCTGATCGAGAGCCAGTTTAAGTTCGGCGGACTGTTGGGTACCGGCCAACACGAGATCGCGGCTAGAGTCATGCATGCTCAGGTCGTTGATGTACAGACCGATGTCGAACATCATTCCTATGTCATCCAGTCTGCGAACGGGGTAACGTACGATAGGGGGGGGGGAGACCGCACGAGTAGAGGGACAAACGGACAGTAGAATTGGGTAGACTGTATAGGTCCGCTATGTAATTTATTTCTCCGTTTGAAAAATCGGTTTCTCAATGATTATTCGAATTAATTCGGCGATGTTTTTATAATTTGTCGTGTGATACGTAAAATAGTTAAATAGTAGTTTTAAATATGTTATTATAAAATACATATATTCGGAATTATTACAATGGGGGATTTTCATTCAAATTGGCAAACAGCCTGTATACGCAGTAAGGTCTACCCGATTAAAATGTCTACGGGGAGTGGTGTATACGGGAGATCTATTTACGTCACCGTTAAACTATAATTACTCATTGATACACTTTACTTCTGCGTAGTGTAATAAGTCAGTGAATACACTAACATACAAGTATATATCTACGATGTAGATTCTACACATATATGAAGAATATACAATATGTATGCTGTACTATGATACTATACCTATATATATATATATATATACATAATATTGTAAGAAGCACTATCAATAATAACTCTATTGTTTACTATATTTATTTGAACATTAATCGGGATACTTATACTGGTATGGGTATCCGGTATAACTACGTTTAATCAATGAGTATCTCCCTAAATAACCTAGCTAGCCTATGATAATGCTAGCATAAGTAGGCATTTCACAACATGCAAATTCACATATGAATAGCGTATATAGGATGTATTAATGTAATGTTTACGTATAAGCTAGATCACGATGTAGATTATGTAATGAATTAGTGGTTTATTGATTTGTGAAAACACATTAATTATATTCTGCTATTTAATATTTATATAATAAATTACAATTAGTTTTTATATTCTATAATAGATGTATATATAAATATAACTGCCTGTGTGGCTCAGTTGGCTAAGGCGTCAGATACACGAACAGCAGATCGCGAGTTCGAGCCCCCTTCGGATCATTAAAATAGGTCTTAAAATAATATTTAAAGTGATATTGATATATTTGTGTATAAATAAATTATCGGCTCTCGTTAAAATCATGGATGCCTTAATATGAGAGCGGCTTTGAAGGGACATTAGAACCATATGGTTATTATTATTATTATCAGATTTAGGCAATGCCAGGGTAATTATAGAAGCAATGTTGCTTATCGAGACAAATACCCCTTATAATTGAAAACTTCATCTAAGTTCCTGGATGAGATGAAAGGACTCCACCAAAATAACAATAACAAATGATAATATATTTTCTATACCATATTATTATATATCAATACTTACAATGATATAGGAGGCCAATATAGAGCCTAAATATTATGGTCAATGATTTGTGCATATATTAATAAATTTTATTAAAAGTTATTTTGATAATAGTATCCCTGATTAAAAAATATTATTTGATGAATGAGAAACATAGAATGTATAATAACTAATATATAATATGTTAGTTATAAAATATAGTCTAAGATTAATTTATAAATTTTAAACTATACGATATAATATCTATATGTCAAAAGGTGAAAGATACAAAATATATATAGAAATAAATAAGATACGGTGTAAGCATATATGCAGTATATGAAATAAATAAGGTACCATTCTTATCGTCATTATTTGAGAGTGTGGCGAGAAGATGATATACAGTGATGTGTATTCCCACGCTTCTACACTGAGCCACCACTTAATGGTCGAGTGGACGAGTGGTCATACTAACACCGGAGTGGCGAGGTAAGCGAATACGTTCCATTCTGACATGTACAACATCTGTCCTTTTAGTTTCAAACACTTCGACGATTCGTTATCTAAGTATGATATTATTATTTATTTTAAGCGGACGTATACAAATAAACGTCCATAGTATTATAGATGGGTACAATTATAATTAATCAACAAAATAGGTAATATTTATAAGAATGTTGTAATACAAAAAACATTATACAAATAGGGAATTAGGCCATGCCATAAATAATAGAGTGATGAAGAAAAAATAATATTGTAATAATAAAGTTAACAAAATAATTAATTCAAATTTTTAATTCGCATGAGTTTTACGTGTAATGTGATTTACCTATATAGGCTATATATATTCGTTATTTAGTATATCAAATTGATGATTATCTAAAATGATAATATCGTTATCCAATAGATAAGACTAATCTTTATTTCATACTAAAGATAAATAGCATACTTGTTAATCATATCAAATAGATTAATATATTACTGTATTATATTTGATACTATATTTAAATATAATAAATGTTCTTTTTCTAAAACTAAATAGTATACAGTATAAATATAGAAATCATGTATATTCGTATAAGTATTAAGGTAGGAGTATTAATTAAGTCTGGTGGTTATTGAAAGTCTTGCTTATACATGTGTATACGTATGTAATTGCAAAGCATTTCTTTTTCATTATAAATAGAAATTATAATTTTCTAAATGTACAATATAATATTTAAATGGTTATTATTTATTTAATTCACTTATTTATTATAATATTACAGTGTAACTCTATGTTCAATTATAAAAGGAGACCCAAAATCTCTTTTTTCAGTCAGATTAATTATAAGTATATGCCTATTTTCTATTTTTAATAATATGTTCCTATAGATATCCGTGTCTTTATTTAGTAATTAGACAATGGAGATAATGATTTAATAATAATCATATTACATATATTTAAATATATATATGTATATATAAATATACGAGTATAATAATGTATTTTAATTAGTTATAAAGTAATTAGAAAAATAAATATTTCAGGTATATCAGTATTCGATATAAAGAGAGCTTTCTTTATATAGATTATATTACCATGTTATTATAAACATGTTTGTTAATTATCATTTAAAAAGTGTATAAACTCAATAATAATAATAATGTCTAACCGATGATCACTGTTATAATTTTTTTATTTGTATCTTTTTTAATCGGCTCCATCGAAACAAGCTCGAATATGTTGTTGGAATAAGTTTTCACCTGTTTGCGAGAAGACGGGGGAGTTATTAGTGGAGATACTTTCAGTACGATTGTGGTTGCGGATCTAGGTGACCCGCTCTACTACATGTATGATTGCAGTTAGAAGATTGATTCAATGATTAGAATACATCGTACATCACACAGTGTGATTCACACTCTATATAATCTATGTGCGTATAATATCAAAGCTGATGGGGATACGTATCAACTGAAATCTAGAGAACTATCCATCACAACATATGCTTATATATCTATATCCATATGCATGTATGCAGTACAACCTTGATATATCGCTCAGGACTAGCCTCTTTGTGAGCTATAGCTAATAGATAACATAGGCTGGATATCCATTCAAGCTCTACTGGGTGCTATGTCGAGGATGACATTACATCAATGTAACATTACATATATATATGTATATACATAAGATATGCCTATCTATAGCTACACATGTAACTCTGTTCGCGACTATGACTCACATTATTAATGGTGAACTCCATCTGAGGCCGATTGATCTGGAACAATTCGTCTATGTCCCTACCGATGAGGTCACCCATAACTGTGCTGATGCCGAGACCCACCGACCTGATCTGCATGTTGAAGTCGAACACGATGTGGAACGGGAACACTTCGAAGAACACCTCGCTGCTCAGCTTCATATTGTCGAGCTGTTTAGCGGCCGTCGACTCCTCCTCGCTGTTACTGGTCGGCTCGTATGAACTGGGGTGCGAAGGTGGGGTGGGGTTAAGGGGGGGCTACTACTACTACTACTGCTACTGCTACTGCTACTGCTACTGCTACTACTACTGCTACTGCTACTGCCTCTACTACTACTACTACTACTACTACTACTACTACTACTACTACTACTACTACTACTACTACTACTACTACTACTACTACTACTACTACTACTACTACTACTACCTAACTACTACTACCTAACTACTACTACTACTACTACTACTACTACTACTTCTACTGTTACTGATACTGCCTAACTACTACTACTACTACTACTACTACTACTACTACTACTTCTACTGTTACTGATACTACCTAACTACTACTACTACTACTACTACTACTACTACTACTACTACTACTACTACTACTACTACTACTACTACTACTACTACTACTACTACTACTACTACTACTACTACTACTACTACTACTACTACTACTACTACTACTACTACTACTACTACTACTACTACTACTACTACTACTACTACTACTACTACTACTACTACTACTACTACTACTACTACTACTACTACTACTACTACTACTACTACTTCTACTACTACTACTACTACTACTACTACTACTACTACTACCACTACTACTATCGACACCTATCGGTAGTACCTGTTATTAAAAGTAAGCTGCAGAACAACTGAGGTATTGTCGAATGATTCTTCGTTACTGATCATTTCTATTTTCATCTCGGTGTTATAATAACGTCTGGCCACAGCTCTGATCTGACCTATTACGTAATATTGGAATCCCTTCCTCCGACTGGAAAATAGTTGTGTGCAAGTTAGTATAGCTATGTTAGTTATATACATTAAATAGTGGCTATGCATTTAATACTGTATATTGTTTAGTATGTATATATATATATTATAATGGTGGTTCAAAATTATATTAATAATAAGATATATATATATATATATATATATATATATATATAATATATATAACTGCCTATGTGGCTCAGTTGGCTAAGGTGTCAGACACACAAGCAGTATGACGGGTTAAAGCCTCGCATGGACCATTGAAATAGGTCTTACAATAATTATGTTTTCAAATAATATTTAGAAGTGATCGATTTAATTGTGTATAAATAAATGGTCGGCTCTCGTTAAAACCACGGATGCATTAACATGAGAGCGGCTATTAGAAGGGACATCAGAGCCATATGGTTATAAATGAAAACTTCACCTAATTTCCTGGATGGGATGAAAGGACTCCACAAAAATAAAAAACAATAACAATAATAATATTGGGTATATAATTATTATTTATATAATTTCGAAATTTATATATACACACAACGTCATGAGATTAAAGTGAAATGTGAAATAGAATTAGCACGTGGCACATATCACGCCGGTCACGCCCCCTGACCACACCCCCTTACCACGCCCACTAACCTACGGTAGTGCAGTCTGAGGCCGGTAGAGGTCTCGTTATCGCAGAAGAACGAAGGCGGCTTCATACGCGGGTATGTGAAGCGCAGGTACTCGTGAAGGTTGTCCAGCCCGTTCAGGAAGTCTCGCAGGTGTCTGCCTAATACCTGTGTGGGAGCATGTTTATTCGTGTAGATGTAGGCCTATATATATTGGTTTTTTTTGTGTAGTAGGATACCCAATACCGATTTTTCAATTGTAAAATTCATAGAGGAACTTAAATGAAGTTATCACTTATAACTTATATATTATAGCCATATATACATCCATTCGAATCCGATATATCATGATAATGCAGACTATAGTTACTGTAGTTACTGGGGTATCCTCTTCCCACTAGATCCGATTTTTTTATTATAAAATTATATAATATAACATCTAAATACTAAGTTAATACCTCATTTATTAATATGGAGAAGGATTAAACCCTATCATATCCTTTCCTATCATATGATGATGATGATGATGATTTATTTAAACGCTAATTCAATTATAAAATTATATAATATCCTATAGTATATTAGTATATGACGTATTAGCCCGGTGATCTATATATCATATATATATGATCTATATATAACTGCATGATTTCGCCAGTAGTCAGGTGGAAGCTGGTTGAATCCCGTCCGTCGGAACAATAAAAACGGGTTTAAAATAATATTTGGAAGTTATCTTATATAATTGTGTTTACAAAATATATCGGATGCAATAAACGCATGTATCCAGTCATGTGACTTAACACGAGACGGCTTCGAAGTAAAACTAGAGTTACATACGTATGTACATATGTATATATCATATATACATGTATATATATATATAGATATATATATATATATATATATATATATATCATATATAATATATGTACATACTTAATTAATTGATTACATTAATTAATTAAAAAAAATATCACGCATGATTTGTATATAGATAGTTTATAAAATATACTTTATTCTATAGAATATAGTCTATATAAATATATATATATATATATATATATATATATATATATATATATATATATATATATATATAGATATACCATTATATATAATAAATATATGCTAACTATAGTTTACTAAGTTAGGTTATGGTTAGAATACTCCAGTGGGTATAGACATTATAACCCTTGAATGTGGCATACAAGTTGAACACGTCACAATTTCGCTGTTAGGATAATAGCACAGCAATATAACTATGAGTTTAGAACAGTAGTATATATACTATAGTATATACTATAGTATATAGTGTGTTAGCGACGTATACAAGCCTATATACAAGCCTATAGGCTTACACACACATGACTGCCTTCTATTGTCATCATTAACCTCTTATTATACTTTTGTTGCATTTTTAAACAGTATATATATATATATATATATATATATATATATATACTATATACGTATACAAATATTTTTAACCAAAAAAAGTTCCAAATATCTGAGTATAACATTAGCGTCGTATACAACTTATAAGGGGTACAGTGTGTACACTACACACTGTGTACACTACACAGTGTGTACACTACACACTGTGTACACTGTGTACCAATTATAAGTTGTATACACGTGTGTACCGAGGTGTACCGGGTAACCCTTACTTATCCGGTACACCTCAGTACACATTCGAAATATTTCAATAGAAATTAATTATAAAAAAATAAAAACACAATTTTATTATTCAAAACAGGTGTTATGTGTTATTATATATATATATATATATGTATAGAAGATATTTATAGATATTATATATAGTAAATATATAAAATAAAAGTAGGTATATATGTATAGTAAATCAAAATATAAATTATATATTTTTTATAATATTTGATAATTATTTGAATACTTAGATATTATAAAAGATCGTTGTCTCTCGTACTTGCACTTGCAATATAATGAATATTCAGTAAATAATGGCGTAATGTTGCTAGCCTAATACACATTTTAATTGTAATATTATTTATAATAAAATCCTCAATTTCCACTGGAGGGTCTTCGCTTAACAATGACTATAGTTACGTGTATATACGTGCGTCACAACGAAGGAAATAACCCTGTAGGGGGGAATAACCCTGTAGGGGGGTAACTTATATCGGATACTATCTGGATACACCTGCGCGGACAATGTCCGCCGGACATGCGCGTATACGTGCTACTGAAGGTTATATTCCGGTATTTAATATACCACATTATGAAGTATGGGATGTCGCATGTCGCATGTCACATGTCACATAATACAATATATATTGTGTAAACACTGCAATAATAATAATAATAAATTACCCGATATTATTTAATAAACTTGTTTCCATCATATAATGTTAAAATATATATATCATATATTATAATTATTATATTAACGTATCTATGGATGTAGGGGAAAGTAACCTAATACGGACACTTTAACAATAAATGGTTTTAACTTTTTATGACTCATTATTTGTATTCAAAAATTACAATATATTAATATTATATGATTATAGATATTATTGTAATTTTAAAATTGTATTTAATCTTTTAATTCCATAGATAACGGGGGTGTCCGTATTCGGTACCCATGTCCGAATACGGACACCCTGTGTTATAATACGGACACCCTATATACCACTAGATAAACTATATATTATTGATGAATCAATCAGACAAATTGCAATTACGTTATTTATAATTAATTTTATAAAAAATATAATGTAATTTAATTAGTTAATAATTTATTTATTTTTATTATTTTTTAATTAATAATACAATTTAAGTATCTAAATAATATTTTTTTTAGAATTAGCTTTATTGGTGGTATTAATATTATAACGCACGCGATTTTTATGAAAATCAGAATTGTTCATATGCTGCGCACTGATTGGTTATAGGGTGTCCGTATTAAGACATTTAGAGTGTCCGTATTAGGAACTTATATGACCTTTAGATATATGATTGTAACTTAATGAATATTTGATACAAAATATAGAAATTAAAAATACATTTTTATAATCCTTTATTTTTTAATAATATAGTGTTATGTTTTATATCGATACATTTGCATAATCTTGAGAAGGTTTTAAGTTAACATTTTTTTTTCATAAATTTAAAAACGTAATAAAAAAATCAGTTTATTGGATATATTAGCAATATTTTGTATAATTCAAAAATAAAAAAATACTTTTTTAGACTATTTTTATAATTATGAATATTTTATTCATTAAACATTTTTTTGTAGGATTTATGGTTTCTAAGATACCGAGAGTGTCCGTATTCGGGCACTGTCCGTATTCGGTTACTTTCCCCTATACATTACTTAGGGGAAAGTCCCCTATTACCGACTCCCTCCTAATACCGATACCCTCTCGTATCTCAGTAACTATAAGAGATATCAAAAAATAATATATACACAAACTATTAGTAATTTAATGATAAATATGTTATAAATATCCCCTAAATTAACCTAATACCGACCCCATGATATTTATAATATCCAATAAAAATAGAAAAACATATCCGTATTTTACTTTAAAATATGTCGTAAGTTGTTTATGTATCATTGATATAGATTTAGGATTCATGATTTCAGTTGATTATATACATACTGATTAATAAATTAATAGTAAATAATAATATACACTATTTTAATATAATTACTATAAAGTTTAAATTTAAATTTAATATTACAATTAAAACATAAATTCAATACAAAATAAATTGCGTGAATGTTATAATTAATTATATTTATGTATATCTACTATTTTTATTGGATATTATAATACTACAATTATTTATATCACGATTATTTTAGGGGGTCGGTAATAGGAGAAGGGAGTCGGTATTAGGTACATATATCCGATTACCGACCCACCTGAGTATTATTGTAAATATAATTATATACAAAATTTAAAATAGCCACATTATTCATTGCCATTTTATTACCCTAATTACAAAATTTCAAATAAATATATTTAATATTGAATAAGTTATTACAAATAATCATTTAGGGGTCGGTAATCGGAGACTTTCCCCTACATTAAGTATACATTACATTAGAATATATACATTACTATACTAATATAGTAATATATATATATATATATATATATATTATATACATATTATATTATATACTTATAGAAATAAATAATAACTTATTATACTTGAACACATATGTAATATAGCCTAATGTTGATTAATGCGTTCCCTACATATTAACCCTATATCGTGGTAACCAACATGTAGACCCTGCCTATATATAGGGAACGTATTAACCCTACAACGTGGTACCCAACATGTAGACCCTGCCATATAGGACCTATATATCTTATACAGATATTGTAAGAACTCCTTACAATTCTCACTTGAAATTCTCTAATGTATACGTCGTCTGCTAGGTATTCTTAAAATGTAAATATATGCGATATATAATGTGATATCGCTTGTATTATCGCTCTTGCGTGGGTGGGTGTGTGTGGGTGTGTAATACACACTGTGCATCATCGATATAAAGAAAGTATTCGTCTATACTTTCTTTATATCGATAGTGTGTATATAGATATATGGGTGTGTATATACGTGTAGAGTGTGTGTGTGTGTGTGTGTGTGTGTGTGTGTGTGTGTGTATTTCACTCGTAGTGTTTAATATTACATTAACGACCTTTTAATATTCCTTTAGCGATTATTTTCAGAAATTACAGGAAATATAAACAATATATAATATACTATATACTATATGTGTGTGAGTGTGAGTGTGTATTATAGAGAGCATTGCTAGTGACCATCAGTAAACATCGCATAACCGCGTCACGTGTGCTGGTGATGTTCTCACTGTTGCCGCTGCGGAGTATTTCAATAGTGTTCCTGGTGGGTTACGATCAAAAAGGACGAGTTGAGTAGAAAATGTTACATTTTAAATGTGAAATAATTTTGTATAGGCTCACTTTGGGATGTAATGCAGCTAAAAAAATACAAACAGGACAAAACTAAACCGATTAACCAAATAACCCACAAATACCAATAGAATATATGTATATATATACTATTAACTCGATTTCAAATGTAACCTCTAACCCTCAATTCGTCCTTCCTGGTCACTTACTGGTTTATATCATATTTTGTTACTTTCAAATGTCGAATTTATTTGTTATCGTTATCATTTATTACCTTTACAATATTTTATTATTCACTGTGTCAATAAACTGTTAGATTATTATATATATATATATATATATAATATATATATTGTGTGCGTATATGTGTGCGTGTGTTTGAGTAAATATGTATGTTGTTATGATTATTATAGTAAGCTTAATTAACCGATTAAAAAGTCAGTGGTTTAAATAATATACATCTTTATTATAACAATATATCGTTATATAGGTCGTTATATAGGCCTATATTCCCCTATAGCCCATAGGCTACAGGGCTACTATATATCCACTATATATAGTGATATAGCTGTCGACTAATACCTACAGTTGTTTTAATCGCTAAATAATAACATATAATTTAATATTCGTATCTAAACTAATGTGTTATTTCACTTGAAATAAATATATATATATATATATATATATATATATAGATATTAGTATGAACTACTATCACCAGGGGGATCCCTGCTTACACTACTATAGTATACTAACTACAATAGAACACGCATATGCATGCACCCATGGCAGTGTATCAATAGACATGCCTATGTGTACACAGGCATGTAATATCGCATTAATAATAAATATCTTTATTGTTATTAGCAATGATAACGTATACGCTAATTATTATGTTACAACTTATTCGCGTGTGTGTGTGCGTATGTGCATGCCATGTGCACTATGTGTGTGTGTGTGTATGTGTGTGATACATATGACTCATATGATATGAGTTAGGTATTCTGTTTAATCTGTAGAACTTATCGGAATTGTGTTTAAGAGATTGTGTTTAGCAGATCGACCTTAATATAAATAATGTTTCAAAGCTCAATAGCTAAACCTATAGGTATTGATGATGTATATATCATTGATATATATATGTAGATTGACATTGAGATTGATATTAAGTATATTTATTTAGTAATTTAAGCGGGAGTTTTTATTCGCTTGTGCAAAAGTGGGTGTTCATGGGGTGTACACTGTACATGGGTGTTCATGGGGTGTCCATGGGGTGTATATGGGGTGTCTAGTATAAGGCGTATTAGTTTCCTGTGCACTTATTATTATTATCACTTATTTCTATTGAAGCAATATATAAACAAAAACCATTGATTAATAATTATTAATAATAATTAATAAACCCATAATAAGGAAATAACCATATAATACTAATAATACTTTTTTATGATCGATTCAATCTTAACTCGATTATGGTTCAGGGATTCAATGCAAAATAACAATATATTGCTATAGCAACTATAGTTATATATAATTAATAATTAGTAGTTGTACCAAAGCTTTGCTTGTACCTTCTGTGGCCATACATGGCTGGCGTAAATATTACAACACTCGATATTCAGTAATGTTGATACATCCTACAATATATGCATATATATATATATATGCATATATATATATATATATATATATATATATATATATATATATGGCTCAGTGGGAAAACCAAAAGCTAATAAGCCAGAGGTCCCGGGTTAGACTCCATTAGCGATTTAAAAAGTGCTCACATCTAAAGCATGTTGCAGTCTCAGTCTCAGTTACCTAAAGTTACAACTCGGCTCGGGCTCGCTTGGCTAGAGTCTCGGCTCGGCTCGGGCTCGTTTTTTTTTCCGAAAATGAAAGTCTTGGCTCGGCATCAATAACAAAAAGTCTCGGCTCGGTATCAAAAAGCTCGGTATTTGTACACCACTAGATGACTGTTATATTATTATTCACTGAATCGCGAAGTTGGCGATTCAGATTATTTTTTTTAAATTGATGTAAATGTGAAATATATAAAAATTAGTATTAAAATGTAATTTCAAAAAAGCATCATTTCGACACGGTAATTTTTTGTAAAAGTCTCAACTCGGCTCGGCTCGGGCTCGTTTTTTTTACGAAAATAAAAGTATCGTCTCGGCATTAAAAACTAAAAGTCTCTGCTCGGCATCAAAAGCTCGGCATCATTTACATCACTAGACTCCATGCAGTTCTTGTTTTTCTTTTGTGTTCATCAAGAACTTAATAAACGATAAATCAAAACATAAGAAAAAATATATAAGAAAAACTATTTGTATTGTATTGTCCGGGCCCGAGCCCCTCACATTTATTTATAACATGTATACGTCTATGAATTCTTGAGGGGTCCATTTGTATTAGAGCTATTTGTATTGTATTGTCCGGGCCCGAGCCCCTCACAGTTATTTATAACATGTAAACGTCTATGAATTATTGAGGGGTCCATTTGTATTAGAGCTATTTGTATTGTATTCGATATATATATATAATAGTATTTCATATTATTTTTGAAGTCCTTTAGGAGAAATTAAAATAAATATTTTATAAACTACACAATAAAATATAGAAAAAAAAGTATAATAATGTTACGTAAGTATTACATCATTTATGTAACACTCATATAAATCATAAATGCATTTCCATGATTTCCATGATCCATATGTTATATATATATATATATATATATATATATATATAATTATATACATACTATATATTGTATTTTTCCTACAAAATCAATATTAACATAAATATTTAGCGACGTCAATACGTAAAAGGTATTATTATATATGCAGTATTATTCTACACGCATACGTATACAATGTATACAATGTATACGTATACATACATATATGATATATCATGGTCATAATAAAACTGTATATGTAAATAATTTCCTATGTAAAATAATTTCCAAATACTTGAAGAAACAACTATATAATTATGACGAAATAAAATATATAATAATATAAGTATATATTCTTAATGTTAATACAATATGTTGTTACAATTATTCAATTTGCTTACTTGGATTTTTAAATAATATATATATATATATATATATATATATATATATATAAATATATAAATCATATATTATATAATATAATTATATAATTATGATACAAATGTTGATTTATTAATAGACTAATTAGTTTATTAAATTAATAAATTCCTTATGAATCAAGAAGGCTTAATTGGATTAATCTATTAATATATATTAATGTATTATTTGTTTCTAAATAAAAAATAACTGAATAAAGATACAATTAAATATGTAATTTTCAATTATAAGTTATAAAGCATGTCCAGTGGATATTGTTCACTCACGCACATGTGTGCGTGAGTCTCACGCGCACACACACATACACACACCATCGATATAAAGAAAGTGGATAAGCAATTGACGCACGCAATGCATGTAAAAGATAGACACATGAATGACACTTTTATCGATAAATTAACAAAATGTTATCAGTGATTTTGATTGGATATTAGTCATATTATATATGTCAAATATTAAAACAGTAGTCTTTTCGTCGAAATAGATTAAAGTGACTTCTATCTATATCAATGGATTTAAATTATAAATATCAATAAAATCAATAAAATAGTATTATATCTTCAATTTAAATACACAAAATTACGAGAAATGTTGATATTATGTATTTTAAATATATAATTTTATTTTTAGTATAGATAGTCCATTAAAATTGGTAGTGATTATCAATATATATATGATAAATACATATTATTATAAATAAAAAGTAGTGGGCCAGATAGTGGGTTTCGACTGCAGCGCTCGTAGCGGATAGTGCCATACACTACATTAAATTGCTTATCCACTTTCTTTATATCGATGACACACACACACATACGCACACGCACACACGCACATACACACATACATACATGCGCATGCGTAAAACCTTTAGCGTTCTCCCGTAGCCGCTATGATCAATGTAATCAACGAAAGAGCCGCCCACGTATTGCATAATCTCGTCGTTGTCCAGATCTAACACGTCTATGCATACACCTGCAATGTGGTGGTGGTAGTGGTGGTGGTAGTGGTAGTAGTGGTAGTGGAGGTGGTGATGGTGGTGATGGTGCTAGTAGTTGTGTAGGGATAGTGGTAGTAGTTGTGTGGTGATGGTGGTAGCAGTCGTAGTGGTGGTGGTGGTGATGGTAGTAGTAGTGGTGGCAGGGCCGGCTTAAGGGGGGGGCAAACCGGGCAATTGCCCGGGGCCCCATATGTTGGGGGGCCCATGAATTATTTAAGAAATTTGTTTGTTACTATTAATATAAAAATGTTGTTTCTTAACTGTATTTTTCTTATATATTATTAATTCTAATTAAAAAAATAAAAATAATATAATAAATTAATTAAATAAGAATCATTTAGGCCGATTTGAAAAGTGAATTTTACAAAAATTTCTAAATTTACACGAATATATGGTATAAACAGGTACATGAAGATGTTGGAGCACATGCTAATAGTGATAACAATAGATCATATCTCACATCTCTGCTTGTAAGATAAAATATAATGAAAAGATTTGATAAATAATTGTTTGTTAATCTAGAAAGTGATAAATGATAAACGTATTAAGGGAATTAAGGGAAATTAACCATAGTTGAATCTTAACAATTTATAATTCTATAATTAGTTTTTACGAAAAAAAAGTATACTTCTCTATATTAAAATTAAATATGAGATATATATTAATATATATTTGATCTATGATTTCTGATATTTGTAAAGGATTATATTGTTTATAAATTACGAAAAAAAACGATATTCTATATAGATTTATAATTTAATATAATAATTAAAACTAATTAGATATTTTCAAAATAATTTGTCTCAAAAGAATTATTTTCTCTATCTACTTCTCGTATTAATAAAAGGTGTATCTTCTCATAGTGTATATATTATTATAATTTTAGTGTAAATAATAATATATATATATATATATATATATATATATATATATATATATATATATATATATATATATATATATATATATATATACACATACACACACACACATTCTTCAATACGTATACAACTTACTGTATACCACAACTGGATCACCCTAATACAACATATCATCAATTATCTCGTATGTGGCTACCCTTTTCCTCAGGTGTAAATTACGTATACTATCTATAATCCATAAATAAATATATTCGTTCACTCCTAGCTATATATCTGATCTAATTAAAAAACGTACAATATTGTAATTACTTAAATACTTGAATACTAATTAGTATATAAGATAATTTAGTATTAAACATATATTATACCATATTGATATACACCTCAAAGTAACGGAATATACAAATATTAATATATATATATATATATATATATATATATATATATATGATGGGCTAGATATATCCAATTGTAGACATTTGCATCCTAATATATTTAATGGTAAATAATTACACTTAAGAGAGAAACTTCTCTAAACTTAAACTTATAAATAATTTTCTATGAAATTATCTGACACAATACATACTTTCAAGTATGTAACATTATCTTTAGAATCAAAGCTAATTAATTAAATTGATAGGAATAAATACTGAATAAATACTACTGATTTAGAAGATGAAATCAAGTAAAATATGTAATCATATTATTTTAATTAATTATATCATTTAACCTATACTTATATAATTTTTATTAATTAATTTGTAAATTATAAAATATTACATTGCAATGATTGTAAGTGAGTATCGTAATATCTATTTACACCCATAGCGTGAATAAGACCCCCTCTATATATTATACGTATAGTAAAGGGGATCTCCTTCACACGATACATGTAAATATATATGAAAAAACAAAATGTTTTAAAGATTATAAATATTTTTACATAATTTGATTATGCATAATAGAATAATAATACATCATTTATTTATATTTAAATTGAATAGTTATAGATATTAGTTATTTCTAGAATAGCCCATTTAATATGTTATGAAATTTGGGGCCCATACGTTTTTTTTTGCCCGGGGCCCATAATATGCTTAAGCCGGCTCTGAGTGGTGGTGGTGGTGGTGGTGATGATTAAGATAATGATGGAGATAATAAAACACTGATATATGTCTGATATAGCTCCCTGGTTGAAATAGTGCTCGATTAATTAACTACCATGCAGTATTATATATATATATATAATACTGAACAAACTAATCATCAGAATAAAATATAGAGTAGATTAAGTTTATGTTTTATTTTGTATATAGTTTGTATATTATGCTAACAAATAAGTGTGAAATATTAACTTACGCCTAGGACATACACTATAGGACATACACTTTATGTATAATGCATATATACACGATAACCTACTGTATAACACATGCACGTTTGTATACTATAGTAGGTGATCGTGGTGGTTCGTATCCTTGTGAAGTTGTATAAGTTAAAGATAACTAGGTTAACAGTAGTAGTAGTAGTAGTAGTAGTAGTAGTAGTAGTATACTACTATAGTATAACATAGTAGTAGTAGTATACTACTACTAATACTTCTACTATTATATATAACCTGTCAGGTTTAACAAAAAAACTGCGACGAGAGTTTCGGCTATGTAAGGTACACCCCCTCGTGAAGTATTACACCCGGAAGTGAATTATTAATAGAACAATACATACTTTGTGATATCGTTTAGAATAAGTGGTATTCGTGTTGTACATATCCATTATATACATATAATCGTTTCAGGTATTGTATACAAACAAATATATATATATATATATATATATATATATATATATATAATAAAGTGTGTAAAAGCGATATCGCTTATCGACTGATTTCAATGACGTATCGAAGTTACGTCATATATGATGTAACTTTCTCAGCAGATCGATGACGTAAGGAATAATATTGTTCGGAACTTGTTCATCGGGTAACAACAAAACACTCAACTGGAGGGAAACATTCACATTCAATAGAATATATATTTAGAATATATGTTCTATATATATATATAAATAGTGAGAAGTAATTATTTAATTTATTTCAGATGTAATTATTTCTACATGTTAATTGCTAATTGTTAATTATGTATTAATTTATGCACCATTAACTTACTGCGTAAATGCCTGACTATTCACATGCAATTATAACAATGGTGATGGAGGTGATATCATCTTGTGGTGATGACGGCGAACGTAATAATTGTATAATTTAATAATACAAATAATCTTAGTATCGATCGATAATGATAATAATGGTGAGTTTCGAAACTGTAATTTAGAATATCAGACGAAATAATAGCTAACTTTTCTGTTTGTGTATTCAAATATATATATATATATATATATATATATATATATATATATATATATATATATATATATATATATATGTGTGTGTGTGTGTGCGCGCGCACGTATGTGCGTACATCATACGCAGATACGCGTGCGCACCATCGATATAAAGAAAGTGGATAAGCAATTGAATGTAGTGTATGGCACTATCCGCTACGAGCGCTGCAGTCGAAACCCACTATCTGGCCCACTACTTTTTATTTATAATAATATGTATTTATCATATATATATTGATAATCACTACCAATTTTAATGTACTATCTATACTAAAAATAAAATTATATTTTTAAAATACATAATATCAACATTCCTCGTAATTTTGTGTATTTAAATTGAAGTTATAATACTATTTTATTGATTTTATTGATATTTATAATTTAAATCCATTGAAATAGATAGAAGTCACTTCAATCTATTTCGACGAAAAGACTACTGTTTCAATATTTGACATATATAATATGACTAATATCCAATCAAAATCACTGATACCATTTTGTTAATTTATCGATAAAAGTGTCATTCACGTGTCTATCTTTTACTTGCATTTCGTGCGTCAATTGCTTATCCACTTTCTTTATATCGATGGTGCGCACACACAGATATTTGTGCGCACACACAGCTATTCACACACACACGCGTTAGCGATACAAAGTAGCCACAGAAACGCGACAATTAGTCGGCAACAACAGCATCACCTACCTTATGTAACTACTAATTGAGTAACTATCGATGAAGATGACGACATATGTGCTTCCACCTATACTAGTACTACTACTACTACTGCTGCTACTACTAACTCATTATTCGAGGTATCAACATCTCGCTGTATCGGTTCTCGTTGATGAATGTGTTGTACCTTAGCCCAGATTTCTCTATAATCTGCGCCAATCGATACATTGTTATACATTGTTATTAATCATGTTATTATATTGTTAATTATTCATAATACTAATAATATTAATATATACTCTATACTAGAGTATATAGTGTATAGTATGCTATATATATGCTATATATATATATATATATATATATATATATATATACATATACGTATATAGTATACTATATAATATAGTGCTATATATGATAATGATCATGATTATATGTATTGTCACTTACCATATATGGTTCCAACTATAGTTGGAACTCACGAATGTGCACCTTGCATTAGTAGTAATATATATATATATATATATATATATATATATATATATATCTAATATCACACAACTTACATTATCCTGAGCCTAATGATTACGCAATCTCCAATAATTAATGTCACTGTTAGGTTCGCCTATCAAATGTACAACATACATAGGTATATGTACCTATAGGTATGCTATTCACTGCGGTACTACTAGGTTTGCAGCTTCACATAACGAATACCCGATATCTCCCCTAGGTTTTCACGTGTACCGGTTATATAGAAGTTATACGTGATTAATATATATATATATATATATATATATATATATATATATATATATGATTAATATTAGTAATACGTTTATGGGACTTATTACATATCGAGATGAGGTATAGAATTGTTACATACTTGTTACATATGTACTACTGATGTATCAATTATATAATAATGATGTAATAAGATATTATTATAACATCATTACCATTATATATAACGATATATATATATATATATATATATATATATATATATACCATATATCATTATATCATTATGTATATTATAATTGTTATTATCTTATTATTTATAATGTTACCTTATCGCTTTATATTATTTTAGTATGTTAATATAATTATCTATTTTTCTATATATATATATTTAATAATTTTATAATAGTTTAAAATATATATTATAAGTTGTATCTATAGATCGTATATAATTATATATTGTATTAGTTTTCATTTCCTATATATTATTAATATTATTATTAGTAATAATTAACATTAATGTTAATTATTAATTATTATTACTTACTATATTAACTAGAATACTATCTGATATTTAAAAAATATAATATATAAATAAATTTAATTTAATAATATATATATATATATTATTATCACATATTTCTTAAATATTGTATTTGAAAAAAAACTTAAATAGCGACATAATCACGTTGGTGTGTTGAATAAGAATCATTTATAAATATACAAATTTAAATATGAATATTGTACTTCCTATCTCTTATAGCTAGTATTATAACTGGCTTCGAAATAGGAGTTTACTCTTTTCTATTACTCGCCTCCATCGAGGGGCTATTTCTTCAGAGATATATCAACGATTTTTCAAAGAAAATATATTATCAAGAACAGTGTCCTTGATATTATATCATATAGGGGAAATCTCCGATTACCGACCACCTCCTAATACCGACACCCTCTCGTATCTCAGTAACTATAAGAGATATACAAAAAGTATATATACATGAACTGTTCGTAATTTAATGATAAATATGAATAAGTATTTCTTTTTTAAAATATTCAATCTTAAATTGTTATTTGATAAAATATAATATTCTCTTTTTACTTTTTAAATATTTGAATAATAACTTTTTTTAAACCATTGTAAATTCTTTATTAAATTAAAAGAAAACTTAATACTGCACATAATATTGTAGATCAATAACATTTTTATAACAATTATAAAAATAATTTTATTTGAATAACTATTAACCAATATATCTTAATTATAGCAACCCATATTATTGTCCTATTACTGACCCCCTAAATTACCCTAATACCGACCCCATGTGATTTATAATATTCAATCAAAATAGATCCGTATTTAATTTAAAATATGTCGTAAATTGTTTTTGTATCATTGATATAGATTTAGGATTCATGATTACAGTTGATTATATACCAACTGATTAATAAATAAATATTAAATAATAATATACACTATTTTAATATAATTACGATAAAGTTTAAATTTAAATTTAATATTACTATTAAAACATAAATTCAATACAAAATAAATTGCGTGCATGTTATAATTAATTATATTTATGAATATCTACTATGTTGATTGGATATTATAATACTACAATTATGTATACCACGATTATTTTAGGGGGCCGGTAATAGGAGAGGGGTCGGAATTAGGTACATGTATCCGATTACCGACATCCCTGTTTATTCTTATAAATATAATTATATCTAAAATTTAAAATAGCAACATTATTCATTGTCATAATATTACCCTATAGGGTAATTATAATTACAAAATTTCAAATAAATATATTTAATATTGAATACGTTATTACAAATAATCATTTATCGGTCGGTAATCGGAGACTTTCCCCTATATCTATTAACCGAAAATAAATGTTAATGCCGATTAGTTTAACATATAGGTGGCAATACTTTCGTTATAAACAATTTAAAAGCGTCAAATTATAGTTGATAATGTTATAAAATATGTATACTTTTAAATTTAAAATGGAGTAATTTATATATCATGTTTTTGAATATGGCTGTATTAAGAAATATAGTTCTTATTAGTTCTTATAGTTCTTATAGTTCTTATTGTTATATATATATATATAATTGTGTACTTTTCTGATCAGCACTTCTGTGTAAGTGTGGCCACTCCTTGATCCACTATATCGCGATCCTTGCTGGCCACACCGGCACCCCATGGACCTGGGGCCCAGGTGATGATCGAACAACAGTCAGCACTCCACACTCCTTGCATCACTATATCACGATCCCTGCTGGCCATACCGGCACTCCCTGGGCCTGGGGCCCAGGTGCTGATCGAACAAGAGGCAGTATCCATACTCCTTGTTCTCCGAGACCACAATCCGTGCTGGCCACACGGACAGTGCCCGTCGGGCACCTCCAGATGCAGATCAAAAATGGCCACACTTACACAGAAGTGCTGATCAGAAAAGTCGACTACACAGGGTCGACATCATGCGATTAAATAGATGGACATTCGACAAGGTCGTATCCAATATGGTAACATCGCGTGATGAGGCATCCACAGATGTTTGCCTCTGAAATCACTGCAGAGATGTATAGACACCGGCGTACAGGGAAGCTATAGTTTAGTATGCTTGCGCATATTTAATCAATTGTATCCCCTAGAAGAGTCCGACCGCATCTACAGACGAACGACACGCGTCTCTCTGTAGGATGGGTCCACTCTTCACCAGTACGGCAAACTCGAGCTACCGATTAGCTCCAAGAAATGAAAATCTAATATAGAAAGAGAGATGATGGCAGTGGTCTTCGGATGCGAAAGCTACACTGCTCCTCCGATCGACGCTTGTCCGAGGTTATGATAATAGCACTACAGAGCTGCTATTCAATCGAAAGATTTCGACCCCCCCCCCCTTCCTCGTGTATACGATACATACCAACCGCACGTAGACTGCGAAGTAGCTACATACTACCACGATACCTCAACCACGATGCCACGCCCCCTTCTCGCCGAAGACTCGAGCGTTCTATACCGCTACCCGATATCCCGCAAGTTAAACTGGCGACCATCACGCAATATGGCCCGCAACCACGCAGTTACAATTTAGGTACCCCATACGGTACTTACATTATTCGTAACCGCCGCGACATCCGCCCCGTACCTCCCGATACACTACCGTGTACGCAACACGTTACACCCGCGGAACACCCGTTGGACACGCCCCCTGTATTACGACGTTCCACACGTATTCGACATACTCCCGACCGTCTTGGTACTTCCAATTGAGTTTTGTTTAAACAAAGAGGGATGTTATATATATATATTACAAATGCACATACATGTCTGTATACACGCATACACAATTATATATATATATAACACTTATTATGAAATACTATTATATTCTTAAAAAAAACACTATAAATTCAATTGTTATTGTATTCAAAAATGTACATAACTTTTCATTTATAATAGTAATATATTTTTCAAATTTACATGTAAAAAAAATGTAATCTAAAAATAAAATTAGAATATTAAGTTTGTAATACAGATAGCGCAATTTTTCATTAATTTTACAAATCAATTAAAAGTATACTTTTACTATAGTACATAACCTACATGTCTTTGCTTCGCAAAATCCTTGGATATATATTAATTGAGTCACGTGTATACTATATGCATGTGACGTATGTTTCTGATTAATAAGTATATGAATACATCTCATCGTATACCTCATATTGATGACTCATCACTGATATCACTGTATACAAGCTGATGATCTTTATCATTAAGTAAGGGTGCACGCCGTGCATTGCACGGCAATCCACAGTGTGTATTCCATGTAATCACAATATTTACACTATAGTATATATATATATATATATATATATATATATATATATCTAATATAGTTTAAGAGAGCTGCCATATTTATCATAGGCCATTACTGCTTGTTGACAACAATGGCTAACAATGGCTAACACGACAATGGTTAACGCCGCAAAATCCACTTAATAAATGATAACGATCATCGGAGAATAGTGGTTGCTATTATAATAGCGTGCAGGACATATGTCCTTGCATTATACAGCGCTATACGGCCACACTGCGGTAGGTACACACACACGTGACCCGGTACACGTGATATATAGGTGTGTACAGCCGTGATAGATGTATACATAGTCGTGTACACCCGACGTGTCGCACCGCACAGTGCGGCTCACACTAAGCCGGCTCGTCGTTGTATATCCGAGATATGTATTAATACGGTCATTCAATATATAAATAGTATACTATATAATACTATATTATTATATATATATATATATATAAATTGTGGTGGAGTCGTTTCATCCCATCCAGGAACTTAGATATAATTTGCACTTATAAGTATATAACCATATGGGGCTAATGTCCTTTCGAAGCCTTTCTCGTATTAATGTATTCCGATTTAAACCCTATGGTTTTAATGATATATCCGGCTATATCCGATCATTTTCATATAGAACACGACATAAGATCACTTTTAGATAATATGTTAAAGCCAATTGGTCCGGACGCAGATTAAACCGTATCCTACTATAGTCTATAAATATATATATATACTATATATACTATATATATATATATATATATATATATAACTCAGTGTCTGGCATATTATCCTGATGATCTAGCCATACATTTTTGTAATATATTATATAATATAGTTATAATATTGTTATAATATAGTTATAATATAGATATAATATAGCAATAATATATAGCTATAATATATAGTTATAATATAGTTATAATTTAGCTCTAATATATAGCTATACTATATAGTTATATATACAGTATAATAACCAAGTCCCATTTATCAGGCCCGTATTTCGCTCTTATAGCGACACCGATTCCTTCGAGAATAAGCCCGTACATCGCACTAGTATCTCCTCTAGTAGCTCTGCTAGTGTCTGCTAGTACGTTGGTACTGTGTTTTAGTGTGGCGCGGTCGTCTTCCTTCTATTATTGTTGTTGTTCGTGTCGCCCTCCCGGCGAATCAATGGCGACCGGGGTTATAAAACTCGATTGATCTCCCGAGTGTTATCTGTTTCTGTGTAGGTGCGTGCGTTTGTGAGCGAGCGAGTGTGTGCGAGTACGGGTGCGGGTGCTGGTGCGGGTGCGCTCGTGTGTGCGCGCACGCGGTGAAGGTCACCATTAGCTTTAGGTCTTAATTATAAATGCTAGTTATGCACGTGTTACTCGCTAGTCTCGCACACTCTCTCTCTTTCTATCCGCTAGGTAACGCCTCTTTCGCAACGGTTGCCTATTAACGACTGTACGCATGCGTGTGCGTGTGTGAGTGTGCGACGTACACGATATACGGAGCGACGGACGAATATTACGTAATCGTTGACTAATACGGTAGTTATCCGCCAGACGTCGTTAGTATAGATAATCATCGCGTATGACATCATCGAGTATGACATCATCGTATAACCTTCATGATTTAGTATCGGTACTGATTATTAAGTGGACACGCGTTCAACGATTACACGTTTCACGTGTCACGTGTCACATTACACCGTTACGAGTGTCACTCGCTACGTAATACACGGAGTAACGTTCTCTATGACGTAATAATCGTGTTATAACCGAGCGGCGCGCAGTAACAAAGGGGCGGGGCGTATACGGGGCGCGTGACTCCCCCTAGAGTTCGATGTTGACGTTAATAATGTGTTATAAGTGTTATGATCCGATGTATCTTTATATTTAGTTTTCGATTATATATAATATGATATATCACCACCCCCTTGACAAATATCTGGAGCCGCCCCG
>OZ025242.1:29512271-29537271 GCA_964019155.1 Osedax fenrisi
GCTGCATAATAGTCTGTACCTGCATATATACCTAAACTAAAGCCAGCCGAGTGTTCGCATTAGGGTCGATATTGATACTATTGAAGAGAACTTCAGTTTATATAGGGTGCGTATAGCCAAGACCTCCTATATGTATATATATATATATATATATATATATATATATAATGTATGTATATATGTAATATATGGTAGTATCATGTGTTGTATCTATTATATATACTCTATATATTATAATATATATATAATGTATGTATATATGTAATATACTGGTAGTATCATGTGTTGTAGTTAGTAGCAGCATATTATCTATTATCTAGACATTGTTTGTAATATTTTATATTATATTACAGTTTTAAGACAATATTATATTTTTATATATATATTTTTATATATATATTTTATTTATATATTATCGTTTATTAATTTATTTATCGTAATCTCGAAAATAGGTGAATGACCAGACAAGCTTTTGCTTTTTCATTCATCTAGGCTTTTAAGCCAACTCTGAATATTATATATATATATATATATATATATATATATATATATATATATATATATATATATATATATATATATATATATATATGTATACATATATAGATTATATATACAAATATATAGCTTATAAGTTTATTAAAAATACGATAGAAAATGTAAATTATAATTTACATTTTCTATCGACTTTGACATATATTTCAAAGAAAATATCATATATATATATATATATATAATATATATATATATATATATGATATATGATATATACATATATATATATATATATATCATATTATATCATATCATATCATATCATATAAAACTAATTTTATAAAATAATAAGAGATAGCATGAGAAGATACAACCTACAACGAGAAGTGTAAAACGGTATATTTCCCATACCAATATTTCCGGAAATAATTTCCGGAAATTCTTGCTAGAAAATGATTTTATAGAAATCTGTAGTGGGACACCCAGTTTAAAGTTACTATATTTCCGGCAAGTTGCAGGAAAGTAATGGGGTATCCTAGTACAACTTGCTAGAAAATAGTTTTCTAGCAATAATAGGAAATAATTTCCGGAAATACTGGTAGTGGGATACCAAGTCAATATAGAAATGTTTCCTTTTATATGTGTATTATATTATATACAATATCTATAATACTTATGTATATATATATATATATATATATATATATATATGTAATACATATTATGTTTATATGTGTGTATACACATATATGTGTGTATGTGTGTGTGCATGTGTGTGTGCGCGTATGTGTGTGCGTATGTGTGCGTATGTGTATGTGTATGTGTGTGTGTGATTACCATAATGATATATTATACATGTACGTATAACAAATGTCAGAATAGTCTGGTGGTCTGGTATCATTCAGCAGTGCATTAATATAATCATGTGTATATAGGTTATAGGTTATAGGTTATGAACTATATAGGTCACGTGTTCGAATCTTGTCACTACCGCTATATTTATTAAAATGACTAATACAAATTAGTCAATAATATTACTAATTGAATTTTTGAATTAAAATTTGCATATTTTAAATTAGACATACGTCGGTGGTTTCTAATTACTAAGGGAAATTAGTCAAATGGCTATAGTCAAATACTATATATAGCCTATATTTGTAGTTAACATTTATACATAATATTATATATATATATATATTAAACTACCTGTGTGGCCCAGTTGGCTAAGGCGTCAGACACACAAGCAGTAGGACGCGGGTCCGAGTCTCGTCCGGACCATTAAAATAGGTCTTAATATGATATTAAGAAGTGATCTTATATAATTGCGTATACATAAATAATCGGATCTCATTAAAACCATGGATGGCTTAACATGAAAGCTGATTCGAAGGAACATTATAGCCATATGGTTATAAGTGAAAAGTTCATCTAAGTTACTGGATGGGATGAAAGAACTCCACCAAAATAAAATAATAAGAACAATAACAATGTATAACAATATATATATATATATATATATATATATATTATTGTAGTATACCTTTTAACTTATAACCATATGACTCTAATGTCCCTTCGATAAAATATGCTATGTATTGTATTGTATACATATATATATATATATATATATATTTTTGAATTATCGTAAACCTTCAATTATGAGTAACAATTCACAGTAAGATTAGCGCAGAAGATATCGAAGCGTTACGTTTACTACTACTATTACATAATATCATAACAGCCGCCAATCTTAATTCAGTGATAGGATTATTGTTGTTGATGCCCTACTATTTAAATCACTGAATTAAAACGCTTGCTACTTACTCTTACGTGAACATTCCCTGATCCCATATATCGTATTTATATTTATATTTGTATACTTTTGTATTTTTACATTATTATAAATACAATTATAAACCTACATATATATATATTCACTGATGTTATACATCTACGTAATATGTTCAAGCAGGAAATCAATTATATAATCACTTACATAATGTTACTTAATAATATATAACAACTATATATATATATATATATATATATATGTATATTGATATAAATATATAGGTAGCATACACACGTACATACCTATAGGTAGCACAACGTATCAGTATATACATTAATTGATGTAAACGTGTAACTGTAGAGAAGTATGCCACGTCATAATATACTAAATATACAATATAGTATATATATATATATATATATGTTACACTATACATTCGTTGTACATGCCTATGCCTGTATGTGTACGAATGTCATACGTACTTTGTATGTCTTATACGTTATATGCCCTACATTATATGTCGTACGCGTTAACCTATAGGGTTTAGTTTTAACATATAGTGGTTAGTTTTAACCTATAGGGGTTAGTGTTAACATAGGGTTTAGTAATAGACTAAACTACTGGTGTACGGAACACATGGATTAAATGTAATGGTCGCATATATATATATATAAATATATATATATATATATGTATACACACACATAATAGTATGCTGATAATGATGATGATGATGATGATGATACTGATGATGATGACGATGATAGTTATTATGGTGGTAATAATAGTAATAGTAATAATAATATTATTAATAATAATAATATTAATAATTATATATATAGGGGAAAGTCTCCGATTACCGACCCCCTCCTAATACCGACCCCCTCTCGTATCTCAGTAACTATAAGAGATATCAAACAATTATATATACATGAACTGTTAGTAATTTAATGATAAATATGAATAAGTATTTTGTTTTAAAAAATATTTAATCCTACAATTATTATTTGATAAAATGTAATATTCGGTTTTTACTTTTTAATATTTGAATAATAACTTTTTTTAAATCATTGTAAATATTTTATTATTTAAAAGAAAACTTAATACTGCGCATAATATTGTAGATCAATAAAATGTTTATAACTTTTATAAAAATAATTTAATTTGAATAACTATTAATCAATACATCTTAATTATAGCAACCCATATGATTTTCCTATTACCGACCACCTAAATTACCCTAATTCCGACCCCATGTGATTTATAATATCCAATCAAAATAGATCCGTATTTTACTTTAAAATATTTCGTAAGTTGTTTATGTATCATTGATATAGATTTAGGATTCATGATTTCAGTTGATTATATACATACTGATTAATAAATTAATAGTAAATAATAATATACACTATTTTAATATAATTACTATAAAGTTTAAATTTAAATTTAATATTACTATTAAAACATAAATTCAATACAAATAAACTGCGTGCATGTTATAATTAATTATATTTATGTATATCTACAATTTGTATTGGATATTATAGTACTACAATTATTTATACCACGATTATTTTAGGGGGTCAGTAATAGGAGAAGGGGTCGGTATTGGTATATTTTATATTGGTATACGATCACCGACCCCCCCTGATTATTATTGTAAATATAATTATTTACAAAATTTAAAATAGTCACATTATTCATTGCCATAATATTACCCTAATTACAAAATTTCAAATAACTATATTTAATATTGAATAAGTTATTACAAATAATAATTTAGGGGTCGTTAATCGGAGACTTTCCCCTATAGTTATATGTGAGTTAACACTAGTCAGGTTCCTCAGTATACTATAGACTAAGGGTTTAGACACACCGGAAGTAAGGTGCGGAACCAGAATCGTGGGATTCAAGCCCCATCCGGACTAATAGGTCTTACAATAATATTTAGAAGCGATGTCATAAAAAGTGTACTGGAAAGTATCCTACAAATGATGAGATCTAATTTGAATAGCGATGCCTTCTCGTGAGATCTGCGTTAATAGTGTATTTACATGTGATTTGTAATACGCGGTATTAATACACTTTTAAAAGTATGTACACAATGTCTACATAAGGTATAAACAATGTATACACAATGTATACATAGTACACATGCTCGTCCGACATCGGAGTTTGTTACAACTGTTAGGAATATGTCAGGTATACCTGACAGGTTCCTATAGGAATACAGAAACTCCCCAAAATGTCTGACAAACGAAAGTTCAACGAGTACTCACTAACACATTAGTGTTGAATGTATAATGTTAATACCTACCCTAATATATGTTAATGTGTGTTAATTACCCGACGATCTTTATAACCGACACATTTATATAGACACTTGAGCTATTAAATACCATTGCTATATTAAATAATTCACCATATATGTGCAATATTCAATATGCTGAAATTCCTTATATATAAGGTATATATATACAATATCCTTATATATAAGGTATATATACTAATATTATATTAGTAATATAGAAAGATAATTAAACATTCTTTATTATCGTGCGAAACCTTTATTATATATAATATAATAATATTGATTTATTGAATCACACATATAATAATAGCGGTTACAAATGGACCCCTCAAGAAGTCATAGACTTATACATGCTATACATAACTGTGGGGGCCCCGGACAATATAAAACAAATAGTAACAAATAGTAGATACAGTATTGTTGTTGATGTCGGTAATTCTATTTCCTCTTCACTAATATATATATATATATATTTTGTTCTATTTCGTGTTTTTATATTATCGTTTTCATACTAACATTTTTAATATAATATATTACCAATTTTTGAATAATCAATATCCATTTTTGTAATTAATTAACGAATAATTGACAGCCATTTTCCTGCTTCTTCTAAATCGTATCTAGATGTTCTTCAAATGAATCACCTATAGGTATACGTATACACAAGCTTTAACTATATATATCATATATGATATATGTATACATATATGCATATATGTATACATCGAGATGCATATAGTCATCTCGATATAGTATTTCAAGAGCTATACCATATCAAGTATATATACTTGAAATGGATGTATAGGTGGAGGGGGCGTGTTTTATAGTAACCTATCCAATCGTATCGTCTAGTGGCACATATAAACCACGTGATCGATATAGGTACAAAAACATGTTTACAACTTATTATCCCATCTATAGGAATGCGCACGATTCTTACTTTTTATTTCCTACTAATTTGTTGACATTTTCGTAAATCACGTGGTTATCATATACTATTAATTGCATTTCCGGTCGCACACGTATTACGTAATACGTTGTTATATAACTCCTACCTAGTAGTCGATTGTATGTTCTTTGTATATATTACTCGCCGCATTCACGTGCTCCTATAATTACGGTATTATATTTTAATCGGCATTTTTAAATCAATTATTTATTTTTAATATTGATTTTGTTATATTTTTTTTCGTTTCGTGTCGTTTTTGTTTGTTTTGGTTCATTGAAATACTCCTTATATTTATCGTCAATAGACTATCTATCTAATATAGAATTGTGCAAGCATAGTTCATGTATCGTACATATGCGATGCAACTTTTACAAATTATTTATGATATATATATATATATTACTTATAAAAATCTTATATAACTTGTGTACACATATTTTGTACACGTACTTGCGCATATTTTGTACACAATTATTGAATTATTGAACTCTGAACTATTGAATTATTGAATAAATCATCTAAGTAACCTATCCAAATCGTGTATCAATATTAAACATCTATCGTATACGACTCTTTGACAAATCTATAGAACAAAACACTTCACAAGCAGCCTACATCTGAACACGTGACTGCATTGATGCCTCGATGACCGCATTCCTTGATGACCGCATGCCTCGATACCTTGATGCCTTGATGCCTTGATGCATCGAGGCCTTGGTTACCGCATGCCTTGATGCCTTGATGCCTTGATGCCTGGATGCCTTGATGACAGCATGCATTGATGCATTGATGATCGCATGCCTTGATGCCGCTATATCGCGTTATTTTCATATCCGTGCCGAGTAAAGCGTTCTATTTGTGGTTAGCTGTTTCCTATATCTATTTGTTTTAGGAATACCGCTGTGGTTAATATGACACTAGACATTTCAATTGGAAATCATATAGCCACGCCCCCTTATCCTACGTCACATGTTAAATCTTAATCTGCTTGAATTTCTCGTATTGACCCAATCAGACGAGATTTTATTTAACATGCTTTATATATGGAGGGGTGGCTTATGTATGAGGAGGCGTAGCTTATGTATTAGTAGGCGTGGCTTATGTATTAGTATGCGTGGCTTATGGTATTTATAATTAAAAAGTATGGTATCGAATTGACCACGCGTGGTTGTTAATCAACACTGCAGTATTAGTCCTACAGAGTAAAACGATAATAATGAACTCACAACGAGGCTAAACTTGCGAATATTCGCTCGAAAAAACGCATTTTCAAATATTCGCAAATATATATATATATCATGTATTATCTATGAAAACCGCGATTATAATAACTATTATTCGCGTATGTTAGCAAATGTGGACCCATTTACATCAATTAGAACATTGTATAGCACTATATCACTATATTGATATAGCCCTATAGCCCTATATCACTATAGCCCTATATCACTATAGCACTATAACAGCCGATATATCTGGATATAGTTACGTACAATGACGTCATGATAACAATAGGACATTAGTGTCCTAAGGACACGAGTGTAGGGCGACCATTGCCACACTATACTGATGCCACACGTGCCACGAATGAACATCTAAAATGGCTGATCTTTAAAACCACGCCTATTATTAGGTAATAGTGGCATCAACCTAACGTCTGTCTGACGTATGTGTTAGCTTATGTGTGTATTATAGTAACGAGAATATATTATATATACTAACATTATATTCTCCTTATAAGGAGAATATAATGATAGTAAACACACGGATGATACTACTAATATAATAGTATACTATAGTATATTATAGTATATTACTATTATACCAGTGATTTTGCGAATCAAAGACATAACACTCCCTATCTATGCAACGTAATTAATGTTGACCCGTCCCGCTGCTAGCAGTAGTAGTATCGAAATCACTGAAATAGATTTAGGTTTGGCACGCTTTTTATTACAACCTTGCTGTCATTTTTCTATTAAATAACGTGCAATATAAATTAGCTTTTACTCACCTCATAGATATGTATAGCATTAAAAAACACATCCTATTGATTTTTTATATATTAGTAATGAATACTTAGTTTTCATCATATAAATAATAGTGTAACATAAGACATATTATTTTACAGTTTAAATGTGTATATGAATTTACATTACAAACAATACATTTGTCCTAAAATTGAACCTGTTCATGTTTTTTTGTACAAAATCGAATTATACGATTTCTCTTAAGTGTTACTACTACTACTACTACTACTACTACTACTACTACTACTACTACTACTACTACTACTACTACTAATACTACTACTACTACTACTACTACTACTACTACTACTACTACTACTACTACTACTACTACTACTACTACTACTACTACTATTACTACTACTACTACTACTACTACTACTACTACTACTACTACTACTACTACTACTACTACTACTACTACTACTACTACTACTACTACTACTACTACTACTACTACTACTACTACTACTACTACTACTACTACTACTACTACTACTACTACTACTACTACTACTACTACTACTACTACTACTACTACTACTACTACTACTACTACTACTACTACTACTACTACTACTACTACTACTACTACTACTACTACTACTACTACTACTACTACTACTACTACTACTACTACTACTACTATTACTACTACTACTACTACTACTACTACTACTACTACTACTACTACTACTACTACTACTACTACTACTACTACTACAACTACTACTACTACTACTACTACTACTACTACTACTACTACTACTACTACTACTACTACTACTACTACTACTACTACTACTACTACTACTACTACTACTACTACTACTACTACTACTACTACTACTACTACTACTACTACTACTACTACTACTACTACTACTACTACTACTACTACTACTACTACTACTACTACTACTACTACTACTACTACTACTACTACTACTACTACTACTACTACTACTACTACTACTACTACTACTACTACTACTACTACTACTACTACTACTACTACTACTACTACTACTACTACTACTACTACTACTACTACTACTACTACTACTACTACTACTACTACTACTACTACTACTACTACTACTACTACTACTACTACTACTACTACTACTACTACTACTACTACTACTACTACTACTACTACTACTACTACTACTACTACTACTACTACTACTACTACTACTACTACTACTACTACTACTACTACTACTACTACTACTACTACTACTATTACTACTACTACTACTACTACTACTACTACTACTACTACTACTACTACTACTACTACTACTACTACTACTACTACTACTACTACTACTACTACTACTACTACTACTACTACTACTACTACTACTACTACTACTACTACTACTATTACTACTACCTAATAATACAAGTATATATACCTAATAATAATCGTCTACGAGAAATCGATATGATAAATAAATAAATAAATAAATATTAATAAAACACGATGCAAAAGTTCGTGCGAGAGAATGTCACTTCCTATTCCGTATTATATTATTGATTATATATCTACGTATATCATTGTATATATATGTGTGTATGTGTGTTTATGTGTATGTATGTGTATGTGTGTGTATGTGTGTTAGTTGTATATGTATATATGTTTGTATATATGAATACCTAATTATATAATATACGATGTTTTTTAAATGCACATAACATCACATCCATGCAATTATATATATATATATATATATATATATATATATATATATATATATAATGTATGTGTATGTATATTATGTATATATATACATAACTAATTATTATAAATAATTTATTATCCACATATATATGTATATATTATCTTTACTATATTTACAATATCTATAGTCAGGTTTATCACTTTTTATAAATATAATTTGTTCCCAAAACATCAGACCTATTCAATATTTCAAGAGTTCTCATTTAAAATATCTATAGAACCTAAATCATAATAAAGGTTAGAGGATATCAACGGTTAAATAAACAAAGATAATATTTTAAGATATCACAATTTTACAAATAGATGAAAACCTCTTGATTCCAGCGTACCGAGGAGAGTCTAACAATGCAGTGATTGTTCTATCTGCTAAGTTATACATGTACCTGCAGGTATGCCTGCTAGCTGTAGAGGTTAATGCGTCATCATGTGATATTGCACGTGATAATGCACGTGATACTCGGATAGTATACTAGAGTGTACTATGGTACGCTGATTCAAACACCATATATAGAGTCTAGGTATATAGCTAGGTCTAGGTATAGATTATAGACCCTTAAATAGGTCTTACAATAATTATGTTAAGTAGTGATCGTATATAATTGTGTATACAAATATCGGCTGTCGTCAAAACCATGTCTAATAAATCATGAGAAAGAATTCGAAGGGATAATAGATCCATATGGTCATAAGTTAAAAACTTTATTTAAGTTCCTGCATGATTGGATGGAAGGACTCCACAACATTTTTTAAATATATATAACTGCCTGTGTGGATCAGTGTATAATGCGTCAGACACACAAGCAGTAGGACATGGGTTTGAGCCTCGTCCGGACCATTAGTTAATTTTATAAAATGGGTCTTAAAATATTATTTAGAAGTGAACTTATATAATTGTGTATAAATAAATGATAGGCATTATTGTTAAAACTACGGCTAGGATGTATTGTCAGGTGACATTGTTAAATGTTTCAGACATACACAAACACGTGACTTGTAAATTATCGTAACATATGGAAGTAGGTAATAGGAGGTTTCATTATAAACAATGAAAGCAAACTCTTCAATAATGAGTCATGCATAATCATAATAATTAGTCATACGAAACTATTGGGACAACATCTCGTATATCGTGATTACCTAAAGATACATACGCTGTATGACTGGTACTATATGACCTTGTACTATATGACCTTGTACATGTATACATGCACCTGGTATATAGCATATGTATCACCTACTTATACTATTGTATATATTTATCAACACATGTTAAGTATATATATAGGTATATCTATATATATATATATATATATATATATATATATATATATACAGTTAACTATCGGTAAATCAGACTACGGATAAGTCGGACACATGTAGTTGGTTGGGTTGGATTTGTATCTTGTTCCATGTTAAATTAATCTGATAAGTCGGATAAGTTGGACTGGATAAGTCAGAGTTTTTTTATAAATTATAAGAAATGTTTATTTTGAATAATGTGTATTATATATAATAACTATAGTTATGAATAGCATTACAATGTTAATACAATAGGTAGTATCAAATTGTAATGCATATAATTAAAATATCTATTTATACAAATAGTTAATATATTAGGCTTCACATTGTGCAGTGCAGTATTCTGAAATGTATCTAATTAAGATATCTATTTATATGAAGTGAATGTGGCGCGGCGTGTATTCGGCGCCATTGAGTTGAATTGTAATCAAGTTTCAAACTAAATTGTAAACCAATGAAATAAGAGTTATTATACATATCTACAATCGATATTAATTTTATAATCATTCATTTTATAAACACGAGAATAAGATAATGTCTAAAAGAAAAACTACTTTATTTCTATTGGAGACAAATATTTTGTAACCCTTTAAACTCACGCTGTGCGTCGCATGTATTATTTACATAATTTTCTGAATCTCATATAAGTCGGACATATCGTCAAGTCTTTCAATTTGCCCGGTCCCTTGCGAGTCCGACTTATCGGGAGTTGACTGTATATATATATATATATATATAGGAATTCCTAATGAATTAGCTGTTATTTCTATTGTTGTTATTGTTCTTTAGGAGTACTCCTGAGACGTCTCCATTACATCAGGAACTTGGATAACTTGTTGTACTTATAAGTTATATAAGTTATAACCATTAACGCAATCATTACATAATTACAAGTTACCTTCGAAGTCGCTCTCATGTTAAGGCATCCATGGTTTTAACGAGAGTCGATCATTTTGTACACACAACTATATAAGATCACTTTTAAATATTATTGGAATACCTATTGTAATGGTCCGGGTAGGGTTTGAATCCGGGTCCTATTTCCTACGTTCTAACGCATTAATCTGCTAAGCTACACATGATCTTATTTATATATATATTATCATGAACATTACAATAATATTTGGTTCACTAATTTGGAAACTAGTGATGTCGATATGAATATGTATGCGATAAGATGATGAGGTGTAAAGGGGTTGTGACGAATGGTGCGCTATGGGTATGTAAGGGGTAGGAGAACGTGTTCGAAGAGATGTGTGCGTGAAGAGTGGTTTAATATAGATATATATGGTATACCTAGAAAATATGATTATTTTGACATATAAATTAATTTGTATTATTTATGAGTTACTTAATATATGTGTGCACATCTATATGTGCACATTGTATACATTATACACCTATATCTATAACCCAATCACTTTACACTATAAATATATGTATATATTCCTTACTGTAAATAAAATAACTACAATATCTTAGATGAAATATAAATTATGTCACATATTATGTCACATAATGTGTATATCCAATAGGATAGTATAGTTTGTGTAAAGATTTTGCGAAGCCTTC
Organism: Osedax fenrisi; assembly: GCA_964019155.1. Classification (NCBI taxonomy): domain Eukaryota; kingdom Metazoa; phylum Annelida; class Polychaeta; order Sabellida; family Siboglinidae; genus Osedax; species Osedax fenrisi. The sequence continues at coordinate 29,524,470 of OZ025242.1, forward strand.
GTTAGAAAAAAATGGGGTATGTACCTAATGATAATTGTCTATTATTATTATTATTATTATTATTATATATTTATTATTATTATTTGTATTATTATTTGATTATTATTTTATTATTATTATTATTATTATATATTTATTATTATAATTTATCTGTCAATCCGAATTATGTAAGAATGACAATAAGCATAACATACCAAATACGAAAGAAAACATGCATTATATATTGATTATATCATATATAATTATATAATAATTTACATAATATCCAATATAGCATATAAATAAACATAAAACTAATTCTACATACAATAATATCACATGCGATATTTGTATTGTGTGCATAGTGTGTAGTTAAACAAAATAATTGTAAATATAATTGTACATGCAATGTACGTTTTTCATGATAATATAATTCAATATATATATATATATATATATATATATATTATAAAAATCAATTGACATTTGAGTCTAGTACGGTATACCTATAATGAATGACATATGTGATGTAGCATGTCATATGTGATGTAATGTCGGCAAGTTTTAATTATACGACTGATATCATAATAAATAATAATATTATCATATGTGTATTGTATATGATAAATGAAAACTCGCTTTGAATTTAGTAAAGTTCTATCTCTGGTTTTATTATAAAATAACGAATAATTTGATTTTATAAAATTATATAAAAACTATAGTTTTTATGTAAATATATATATTTACGTTATAACGAAATATAAATATTGCATTAATTATAATTTTTAACGATATATATATATATATATATATATATATATATATTTATATATATTTATATGTTTTTATCATATATGATATATAGTATACTATAGGGGAAAGTAACCTATAGGTATTATAATACGGACACTTTATAAAATATAGCAATAGCAATAAATGGTCTTAATATTTTATGACTCATTATTGTTATTCAAAAATTACAATATATTAATAATATATGATTATAGATATTATTGTGATTTTAAAATTTTATTTAATCTTTTAATTCCATAGATAACGGGGGTGTCCGTATTCGGTACCCATGTCCGAATACGTACACCCTGTGTTATAATACGGACACCCTGTATACACTAGATAAACTATATATTATTAATTATTCAATCAGACAAATTACAATTACATTATTTATAATTAATTTTATGAATAATTTATTCTAATTTAATTAGTTAATAATTTATTTATTTTTATTATATTTTTAATTAATAATACAATTTAGTATCTAAATAATAAAAAAATAGAATTAGCTTTATTGGTGGAATTAATATTATAACGCACGCGATTTTTATGTAAATCAGAATATTTCATACGCTGCGCGCTGATTGGTTATAGGGTGTCCATATTAAGACATCTATAGTGTGTGTATTAGGGACTTATATTACCTCTAGATATATGCTTATAACTTAATGAATATTTGATAACAAATATAAAAATTATATATATAATTTGTAGAATTCTTTTTTAATAATTTTGTGTTATATTTTAGTAAAGTTATCGATACATTTATATATTCTTGAGAAGGTTTTAAATTGAAATTTGTTTTCATAAATTTAAAAACGTAAACAAAAATCAGTTTATTGGATATATAAGCAATATTTTGATTATTTAAAACATAAAAAATACTTTTTTAGACTATTTATATATTTATGAATATTTTATTCATTAAACATTTTTTTGTAGGATTTATGGTTACTGAGATACCGAGGGTGTCCGTATTCGGGAACTGCCCGTATTCGGTTTCTTCCCTACATACGACATACGACGCACGTTAAGGGCGATCATAGAATATTGAAAACTAATAGATTAACACTGGACTATGTTTTTCTTAATAAATATACCCTTAAACTGAAACACACACATTTTTTTTATTTTTATTAATCTAAGGTCACACGACACCCTCGTGAAGTTTAACATGTAGTTAGATACCAATTTTGGAATATATAAAATAAATTATAAAAAAATAAGTATTTTAAACCTTTGTAATGAATAATTTGTTATCAAATTTTAACTAACTATTTATTTTATATTAATGGAATAGAAAATATAAAAAATAGAATTTAAAAAAAAAATCCTAGAAATTTCTAGGAATTTTCTAGAATTTTGGACAGTATGTCGTGTCGTAAAAAATGGCTCACAAAAATATGAAGTATACATATATTCTTAGAATTCCAATAGCTATAAGATGCAATGTATCCACACAAACAACATTCCTATAATCACCCTTAACGTACGTTATTTATTCATTTGAAATCTATGTAAATATGTAATTGAATTTAAATGTTCTGTCGCATTTCAAGTTAATCTAAAGTTACCCGTTAGCGTGTGCAATCATTATGCATAATGTATAATGCAATCTTTTTATAATTAATTATTTTAATATTTGTTTCAAATAAATTCATACCTACAGGTTATTATATATCACTATACGTGTATACAACAACAATAGGTATACAACAACAATAGGTATACAATAACAATATGTATACGACAACAATATGTATACGACAACAGCATATAGAATTAACATTTAATTCGATTATAATTAAATTCGTTCCCCGAACGTGTTTTATCGGCGTTATTCGGCTGTTGTCGTGTGCTATCGGCTTTTGTCGCTAAACATGCAAAGTATACGTAGCTATAGATAGCGCACATCTCATACATAATCTCTAAACCTACCATATATAGTATAGTATAGTATACGGTATAGTGTAGTATTAATATATAATAGTACTATAATATACGTGTTAATGTGTATACATATATACTATAGTCTATAGAGTGTATGCAGTGCATACTATGCACTGTCCTCGCGTAAAGGGCAGCCGCAGCAGTAGCAGCAGCAGCAGTATATCTTAGCTTAACACAGCTATAGAGACATCTCCTATAGGAGCCTGACATATGTCTATGTCTATGTAATGTATACATGCCTATGCCGGGCACACGTCGCTAGAGACATACAATATGTATGTATTGAGAGTGTGTGTAGAAGAACGTAGGCGTGCACATACATATGTGTGTGTATATATATATATATATATATATATATATATATATTCACACGTGATAAGCACGATAATCGAAATACCTAATTAATTCCTATTTCGTTTTAGCGTAGACGCTTATACGCTTAACTTGTACGATACGGAGATCACTGAACGAAATCTATAGGAAATGTGTGTGCATGTATAGCCATAGGTTATTAACAGTTAATTATTCTACTATATATTATAGTATAAATACCATATTATATATATTATATAATGCTATACTCGTGTGTGTGTGTGTGTGTGTTTGTGTGTGTGTGTAAGCGTGTGTGTGTGTAAGTTTTTAATATGAGAGTGTGAGAAATCTATTAATATTGTGGAAAATTTAATTTAATTATAAACATATTTTATATTAATATATAGGAACCTATAAATATATATTTGTGTTATATAAGTTTAATATAAAAAAAACAATAATCAAAATAATTTACATGCCTATATACTATATATATATATATATATATATATATATATATATATATATATATATATATATATATAGTATATGCTATAGTATACAAATGGAACCCTCGGGTATTATATAAATATGTAATACATGATTATAATGAAGAGTAGCCATATAGGCCCTACATATACTAAACCATCGCTAATTTGATAACGATAACCTTCGTTATTTAGTGAAATGTGTTACATACGCAGTCTGCAGCCTAGCATGCTACGTATACACGTGTGTATGGCATATACACACATTAGAATATATATATATATATATATATATATATATATATACATATTGATAGAGACAACATGAATATCTTTTTACTGTAATGTTTACATATTAATGTTTACAATTTAATACGGTTAATTTATATATTATAATATATATCAATATATATATATATATATATATATATATATATATATATATATCATATACGATATCGGGGTTTTTATATAACTTGTGTGAACAGGTTTATAGGTGTGCACACATTCTAGTTTTATTTTCTATTAAATACCCTCGTTTAAATAATATATTCCTTATTCCCTATAGGGTAGAGATATACATACATGGGTAGGTGTCTAGACCTATAGTGGTATATAGGGGTAAATATGAGTATATAAAGGGCGCGTATATACGTATATAATATACTATGGTATACTATATAAGGCAATTGCAGACACACGACGAGCCGCGCAAGGACATTAAGGTGTTAAAGATAAAGGACATTACGGTGCTGAAGATACAGGACATTACGGTGCTAAAGATATGATCGCCTAACCTTATACGGAGCGGCGAAATGACCGGTCTGCTAGTATCGGGTCAGCCAGGCAATCGTATGTAGGGCTAGGTTACGTTAGTGCGCGCGCGTGTGTACGCGTCTACGTGTGTATGTATCGACGCACCCATGTGTACGGCTACGTATCTAGTGTGTATGTGTGTGCAAGCGTTTTACTAGGGTTCCAGCGCAGACGAACATTCGAATAGGGCTCGAGAACGCTCGACATTCGACGCGATGGCGTGTGCGCGTGCGAGCGAGACGTCCGCCGCCTAGAACTCGCGCGATAAGCTGTTGATTTGAATGGCGTTCCCGCCGACTCCGTTTCGGTGACGTGTAACGATCACCCTGTTTACGAATGTATATTTCGGCGGATTGATGACGCAGAAATATATATATATATATAGGTGTATTATGACGAGCGTGCCTGAATGTTGACATAGACAAGGTCACGTGATAGAGTTGTCAAGCTCGTAACCCCTGCGATAATGATACGTGTGTGTCCGTCAGGTGCCGCTACGGTATACCACGGTATCATGGTTGTGCGGGCTCTCAACACCTATAGGTGCACTTATGCATTTATACGTGTCCTATAGGATATTCGTTGTAGGGTACATGTATAGGTTCACCCATATTGTACCTACGTTGTGCACTGGCTACACAAATGATTTAGAATAATTAGGTAGGTAATACCTACTAATGGTAGTTATCAACATGTTTATATATAAACGCAGTTATAACTATATAGCTTATAGAGTATATATATGTTACATATTTTCTTTCTATGGTAACACATAATCAGTTAATTGAATCCAAACATAGATAGGATAAATAGGAAATATAAATTACTATTTTGTTAATCGCCAGGGTTTTTTTAAATTGTATATTTAATTAAATATGTATTCAATGCTAAACAATTTTAATATATGCGTTATAAATGCTATATAAGTATATACTTAAACATATATATAAATAGGATATTAATAATACACCTAATCATATATTTAGGTAGGTTATATACCTATATGGCATATTTAGCTAATTATATAAATTAAAATATTCCCAAATATCCCCTATAATATTTTCAATAATTTGTTTACCTTAATAAAAAACTAAATCTTTTAATAAATAATTCAACATTTCGGTTGTGTTTTGTTTCGCTAAGATAATAAACATGAATCTTCCGCAATTTCGATAGCGAGCGATCTCTTTCGATGTATATACACGCATTGAAAGCAACAAATATCAATAGATACGAAATATTCATCTCACAAGAGAACGCTGCAAACATACAGTATCCAGCCGCGTAAGACTCAAGCCGTTAGTTAGGATCATACTACCATCGGTTCCTATGAACATTCTGCATAAACTGAAGATACACACTATGAACACTTGTCTGGGTTTGTCTCATCATTTGTATCTATTATATATATATGTAATGATCTTATTGTTATTTATTAATATAATAAACATATATATATATAATATATATAATTATTTCATTGATATTTATAATATTAATTTAATAATTAATAAATAACAACAAGATCATTACATATATATATATATATATATATATATATATATATATATAATAGATACAAATGATGAGACAAACCCAGACAAGTGTTCATAGTGTGTATTTTCAGTTTATGCAGAATATTCTCATGGCATATGCCATAATATTATTATCATGTTAATTTTTCTCTAACAAGAAAATAACAATGTATATTTATTTTTTTGTATATTTATATTTATTACATTACTGTTAATTATTAGCTTCCGGATATTCATAGTAAACAAAACATAACATACCTACCTGTATGCGACAAGTGAACACATTTATATTTAGAGATAGACATGAAAACACGTATATCAGCAAACAATTCGTCAATGAACTCATAACAAAGTGAAAGAAGAAACGCTGGCTACACAAAACCACCTAACTATGGACCACGCGATGCAGATCTCGATAACATATGAAACACTCAGACGCCAATTGAATTATTTCAGGAGAGGACAACCAACAATTAACTAAGGTTCGTAATACATATAGGTAATACATTACTAATAAATATACTATGATCTCGAAATTCATCTAATATCACCTAGGTATATACCTATCACCTAGGTATATACCTATCACATAGGTATAATACTAGTATTGATACACGTAAATATTCCTGATTAAAACTAAATAGTAACTAATGCCCAGCAGCACAGTCCATTGTCAATTGTATCACAACCATTGACACTGGAATGCTGTATAATGTAAGCAAATAAATAATATGCCTCCCACCACACAGCTCATTCTCGAATCATTGGACACACGTACAAAGAACTGAATTCAACGACTTGAAAGTATCTTTGAGATGACGTCTTGCGATGCTGAACGTACAAGAACAGAGAGAAAATACCAATTTAACAATTAATATATATATATATATATATATATATATATATATATATATATATATTACTATATTTCTATATATCCCCTATATTGTTTGGGAATTTTAAGTTTACATCAATAAGTAAACTTTCTATTTTAATAAATATCCACACGTTACGTTTGTGTTTATTTTTACTATATCAATCAACACAAATATTCTGGTTCCAGCACCCATCGCTCTTGGCTTGCAGATATTCATAATTATATAACGCATCACAATATCATATTATTAATATTAGTTATAATATTTATATATGTCATTTTATTTCTGATGTAAAATATAAAAGTAATTAAATAATATAAACCATATTTTGTATAAAAATACACAGATATAAAATATAAGAAAACCTATAATTATAATGCATATACTTTCAAATAGGTAGTAATGTTATTGAAGTTAATCTACAAATTACTATATATTGAACACTTTATAGTGTATACAACTTCAATGTTTTCATGGTGTCAGATGATATTCTATGAACTTATTTCAGAGGTATTAATGCATGCATGTTGAGGAGTTACCGCAGTGTTTAAATACGAAACCATGATAAATGGTATTATATTTATTTTACAATTTTGTAAGTTGTATATAGTATTATTCAATTATAAGTTTTTTAGTATCTGTCAACATATTATCAATAGAATTTATCTAGAAATAACAGAACAATATATTTAATGACACACAATTAATTAATTATTTATAGTGTAATCTAACATCCAAACTTGTATATATATAGCTATAGCTACTTGTCCATATATATCATCAGCGAAACGAAGCTTATAAGCTTAGTATACTAATTGCTTTACCATTAATAATAATGCTACCAGTATGATTTTCTAATATAACATTTCTAATTTTACATTTATGATATCCTCAAGAATTATATGTATTAGTTAAACCACTTCACTTTTCACAGATATTAATAGAGAATATAGCATATAATGTATTAATGCCCTTACATTTCAGTGTATTTATTCCACTATAGTGGTATATATATATCATATATGGTATAATGTTTGTATTTTATAGGCAGTATTCAACCTACCTCAGAGCCTATACATATTTGAGTATTATTTATTTGAGTTTATACATTTTTTAAATTATAATTAACACACGTGTTTATAATAACGTGGTAATATGAGATAACAATGAAATGGTAATATATGCTCGTGATATATTAAATAACAACAATTAATTTATAAATCGTACGCAATTATAAATAAATAAGTTTTTAATAATTTCTTGAATGACGATGTTGATGCACGTGATCTTAAATCAATATCGAGCTTGTTCCACTCGATAGGTGCCGCTATTCTAAATGCTCTGCTGTTGTGTGCCGATTCTGTTGTGTTGCTTTCAATTTGATGTATACAATTGATCTATATAATTTTGATCAATATAATTTGATCTATAGATTATGTGGTCTCTGCACTCTCAGACTTGAATATGGCTTTATTAATTTCGCGAGTTATGTCGGTGTCTTGTGATTATATATGCAAGATGTAGGTTTATATATAGTTACCAGTAATTTATAAATAATGCGTAAATGAATTGATAGTAGGTGTTGTTGTCGCATTAGTTCAGTTATACTGATCGTATACGATATATCGACTATTGACCTTTGTGGTAATTTATATAATACGCGTATTGCCGATCGAATTATTTTATTTAATGGCATTAACTGATAAGCAAGTAAAGTATTCAAAAGTATATTACAATAGTCTATAATAGATATAGGCTTTTGCAACTTTTTCATTTATGAAACTTAACATAGGGGAATTACCTAATACGGACACTTTAACAATGAATGGTCTTAACATGTCATGACTCATTATTTTTATTCAAAAATTACAATATATTAATATTATATGATTATAGATATTATTGTGATTTAACATTTTATTTAATCTTTTAATTCCATAGATAACGGGGGTGTCCGTATTCGGTACCCATGTCCGAATACCGACACCATGTGTTATAATACGGGCACTGCCCGTCGGGCACCCTATATAGGTAAATGAACCTACCACTAGATAAACTATATATTATTGATGAATAAATCAGAAAAATTACAATTACATTATTTATAATTAATTTTATGAATAATTTATTCTAATTTAATTAGTTAATAATTCATTTATTTTTATTATTTTTTTAATTAATAATACAATTTAAGTATCTAAATAAATTTTTTTTTAGATTTAGCTTTATTGGTAGGTATTAATGTAGTATTAATATATATTAATATATATTAATATATTAATATATATTAATATATATTAATATTAGTATTAATATGATAACGCACGCGCGCTGATTGGTTATAGGGTGTCCGTATTAAGACATATATAGTGTACACTGTACACTCTATATGTCTTAATACACTGTACAGTGTACACAGTATACTGTGTATATATACACTGTACGTTTAGGGACTTATATGATCTCTAGATATATGCTTATATCTTAATGAATTAATAAATATAATTTTTAGAATGCTTTATTTTTTAATAATATAGTGTTATATTATATATAGGTATATTCTTGAGAAGGTTCTAAGTTGAAATTTTGTTTCATAAATTTAAAAACGTAATACAAAAATCACTCTATTGCATATAATATATAACGACTCCAAAACGCTGTAGTTCGATGCGTCCAATTACTTCCCCGTCGTTCTTCTGACTCCATTACACCTCTCCTAACACAACTACACTGGCTGCCAGTCCCCTACCGCATACAGTACAAACTTTCCCTGACCATCCGCAAAGCTATTCACCACAACTCCCCTGACTACCTTGCCTCCCTCATACATATACACACACCCATCACTCCACTCCAGACCCGTTCCTCCAACACCTTTATCCTTACCACTCCCCATTTACACAAACTCCACTCTTCCAATATACGATCCTTTGCCATCTCTGCCCCTTACCACTGGAACTCCCTGCCCAATCACCTACGAACAAACACATCAACTCCCTCCTTTAAACGCCACCTTAAGACTTATTATTTCTCCCTTGCCTTCCCTCCCACTCAATAATTCCCTCCCACAGACGGCCGATTGCTCACGCACTGATGCAGTCCATAAACCAAAAAAAGTAAAAGTAAGTAAGTAATATCAGAAATATTTTGAATAATTAAAAAATTAAAAAAACTTTTTTAGACTATTTATATAATTCATTACACATTTATGAATCATTACACATTTATTTGTAGGATTTATGGTTTCTGAGATACCGAGAGTGTCCATATTCGGGCACTGTTAGTATTGGGTTACTTTCCCCTATTTAGTTTCTTATCAAAAAGTTAAATCTACATTTAAATATAATATTTCAACAACTTGAAGTTGTACTTCTAATAAAAATGAGATATAAACAAATTAAAATATAAATAGGTACATTTAACATCATCATGATCATAGACACCTAAGGGGCGAAGCCCATGTATAAATATCATATTTAATATCATATTAAATATGTAACGTATTTTATCATGATTATGTTAAACATGTTTAAATGCATGGTTTAGCAATTGTCAATTTTAATTTATAAGTTTATAAAAGTGATTAATAGTAAGGTAAAATAATGTTAGTAGATGACGTTTATAAAAAATACAAGTAATAATATAGGTACATTATTTAAATATAATATTACAACAATTTCTAATAAAAATTATTTTCCTTTTATATATATAAGTTTTAATACATAAATAATATTTATGTATATATATATATGTATATATATATATATATATATATATATATATACAACTTTTTATACAATTAGTATTTATATTATATTATAAAAGAATAAGTGAGAAATTTAAAAATTTGCATTGGCCGGGAATCGAACCCGGGCCGCTCGCGTGGCAGGCGAACATTCTACCACTGAACCACCAATGCTTTATTTATATATATATATAAAGCATTGGTGGTTCAGTGGTAGAATGTTCGCCTGCCACGCGAGCGGCCCGGGTTCGATTCCCGGCCAATGCAAATTTTTAAATTTCTCACTTATTCTTTTATAATATAATATAAATACTAATTGTATAAAAAGTTGTATACATGTTCAATTTATCTAATAATGTAATTTACAATTATAATTTGTATATTAAAAATAAGATGTATTTTGTTTACATTTTATTAGGAACAACGGCTAGGATACACATCAGTAGGTAAAAATAATTATTCATTTTAATATGATATCTTTACAATCTGGAATAATCAACATTTTTAATGAAAGAAAATTAATTATAATTAAAGAAGAATGAAAATAACTAGTAAGTTAGAAATATTGAATAAATAGAAGTCATGAAATATAATTCATAATACAGAGAAGAATAGTTTCAGCTTTATTATTTTCTAAATGTACTCGAGTATTCATACAATTTATATATTTTAAAGAAATTAACATTATTAATTTGTTAAGCCATGATAATATAATATAAATATCTACTCTATAATTTATTACTTTTTGTTTACCAAATTTGACTAATAACGTTTTTAAATAACTTAAAAATAAAGAATTTAATTTATTTTCAATAACTAAATTTATAATATATATATATATTTATATATAATTTTGCATATTATTATATATTAGACTAATATTATTAGTGGATATTAAATTAATGATTTTATAAAATCATTAGTATTTGACTTTTATTTATAAAATATAAAAGTAAATAATAATGGCTATATGAGAATTATAATATATGAATACATTTTTAATAAGTTATATGTATGACGCCACAAGTAGAAATATTTTTCCTCTGATATGTAAATGCCGATGATAACAAATATACTAACTTAAATATACAAACAATGGTAGATTGACCTATATATATGCCTATCTTATTATAGTGATCGGAAAATAATAACATGACAAAAATAACAGAAAAAAATAACAGTAATTTGAAATGGTGTTATTTTTATCTTGGTATTTTTATTCCTAGATTGCTTATCATACTTCAGATAAGAGATAGTCTCTTCTAGAGGATCGCCATGTAAACATTGGGACTCGGATACAAGGAACCGTTGGTGTAATCATGAATATCCTATCTAACCAATACAATGGACGAATTACTCGTCGAAGTTAAAACTAAAAGTATACTACTTTATTTCATATTGTATAGAATTAATTATTCTGGAATTATATCGGTTCGTTTTATTATTCAAAAATAACAATTAATTATATAATAATACTATTAATGTAGGTACGAAGAAATTGTGTATACATTTTAATATATAGTTGAACCTGTGGCGTTTTAGACGATATAGACGATAAGAATTATGTAATAATTCCTACTCATTTAGGTATACTATAAATATAGTAACACACGTACACACGTATATATATATATATATATGTGCAAATATAAACAGATTGAACAAAAGAGAATTCGGTTAATAAGGCTGAGACCGCACTCGTAAATAGTGATCGCTGTTTTCGTAGATCGAACGCGTGTGTAAATGTGTATGAGAGTGCGGTGTGTCAAGCTGGCGCGGCCGTCTCAGCTAAACGCCAATGTGTCGGTGCATCAGCTATAGACGTAGATGCATCAGCTTTAGACGATGGTGCATCAGCTATAGACGTAGATGCATCAGCTATAGACACGGTGCATCAGCTGTAGACATGGTGGTGCATCAGCTGTAGACATGGTGGTGCATCAGAAATAGACGTAGATGCATCAGCTATAGACGGTGGTGGTGCATCAGCTATAGACACGGCGGATCAGCTATAGATGGTGGTGGTGCATCAGCTATAGACGGTGGTGGTGGATTAGCTGTAGACGTAGATGTCCTCGCTATCTAGCGACGTGTCCTCGTCGTAGTTGTACAGACACTCCGCTATCGTAGAGATTACGTCCTCTTCGTCTGGGTAAGTGAAGCGGGGGGGTTAGATGGGGGTTAGATGGGGGCGATGAGGGGTTAGATTTTGGTGATGTGGGGTTAGATGGGGGCGATGCCGGGTTATCGATAATGCAATATTTATAGAAATATTCTAATTGCGGACGGAAAACTTTCGTTTAG
>OZ025242.1:29542271-29609771 GCA_964019155.1 Osedax fenrisi
AATCTGATGATTTTATTTAGCGCGTAAACACACGCTTATATTGCGTGCATACATTATATACATAATTATATATACACATGCTTATTACATACATTCATAAATACATGCATATATATCAATACAATTATATATTGTAAATGATTATGTGATATTATATGAAAGAGAATTCCATATGACTGCATTATTTAGATAGATTGAACAAACAGATTCAATTTTATATGTATGATTAGAATATTGTTGTTATTGTGTCTTATGTGTTTGTTGTGGTTATTGATGATTATTTCTGTCAACAGTCTACTTTTTAGGTGATAGGAAGAAAAATAACTGGAAATATTTAAATAGTGGTATATATGATTAAATATATTATTATAAGGGAGTTAATATTTTATTTATAATTAACCTTACATCGTACATTGTATTATTATGTATTATAATATTATAATGTATAATTAATATAATATATTTACAAGATATGTATCAATAAAATAACCTAATATATTCGCTTATATAATATATTCGGGCATATATTATAAAATATATTAAATATCTCCAAGAACAAAATTTAAAATATAATTTTTTATATATACATTATATACACATCAACATATATTTATATCCACATTTTCTTATTAAATTAGTAAATTTAACTTTATAAATCACTAAAAATAATTGTCTATACATGATTATGGATTCTAATGATAATTATAATTTTTCTTCGATACATTATACATGATTGTTACTATTATTAATCTATTATATATTATTAGACTACGACATCGGTATGACAAGGAGTAAACTGTATGATATATAGGGTGCACACATAAACACAATAAGTAAACCTACACACACATATATTATAATTAGGTAGACCCATATACACACAAAGAAACTAGAAGTAGTTAAACTCGTGTACAAAGATTATTATTATTATTATCATATTTAGGCTTTACACCCAGGTTATTGTAGAAGCTAAAGCTTATAGAGATTATCCTTAATTTAAAGCAAGTCCAAATAAACTACATAAATAAAGATAATAAAATATTATTTGACTTCCTGTTCGCATAGATTACAATTATTAAATTAATAAAGAAATAAATTAATACAACGAATAAGTTAGAAATAATATAAATCATTTGAATGTGATGCCATACAATATCACTAGAGTAGGTGCCCAAACCTGCGCAGAAGGCTGCTACATTCTCCTCGAAGGGAAACCTCACCCACTCCATGTCCAGGTTCACGATGTACGTCTGTCCGTCCCACGAACACGCTATCACCTCTTCTATTCCGTTACCCTGTGTGAGGGAGGGGGCGTGTGTGTATCAGAAGGGGGGCATGTGTGAGGTAGGGGGCGGCGTGTGTATGAGAAGGGGGCGGCGTGTGTATGAGAAGGGGCGGTGCCATGTGTATGAGAAGGGGCGGTGGCATGTGAGAAGGGGGGAGGGTGTATGAGGAAGGGGGCGGGTGTGTGAGGGAGGAGGGCGTATGTGAGGAAGGGGGGCGTGCGTATGAGAAGAGTGCTCACGTGTGTGAGGGGGGGGGGAGGCGTGTGTATGAGGGAGGGTTGCGTGTATGAGGGAAGGTTGCGTGAATGAGGGAGGAGGATGGTGTACGAGGAAAGTGTGAGGGAGGGGACGCGTACACATGATACAATAGATAACTGTTCATACCATGCGAGAGGGTGATACATTGTACAAGGCTCGCGTACAAAATGGGCAAACACGAGATAGGTCGATAACATTACTCTTTAAAATAGGAAAAATATTGAGATCCGACTAATAAATATGTGTGTAAACATTTCCACTATACCGTACAGCTTTCATTTAGAAAAATAATATTAAATGTAGCCTCCCCAGCTTAAGATCAGTTAGAATACATCAATACATCATGATATATATATGTGTGTGTGTATATGTATGTTATAAATATGTGTATTTATTCGACTCCATACGTATCCTCCACCGTTCCTTTGCGTGATTTACAATTATCTAGGAATAGAGTCATTTAATAAGTGTATATAGACGACTGAGCTATATATGTGTATATCGAGGTTTAAGATTAGTGAATCTATTTGAGGCGAGTGGGGCGGGGGGGGGGGGTAATGATCATTAGTAACCGTGATGTCTAGTCGCGTCAAAGAGAACAGCTTATGATCGGTGGCGTGGAAAGAGTAGCGAATAGCGTCGTTCTCGATGATAGCCAGTGTTCCTGATGAAGAGTGAGTTAATCATCAGTAAGGCAGCGAAGACAGCACGATAGTGTATACACTTTAATAATAATAATAATATTTATTTATTGAAATCACAAATATATATATTGAATACAATGCGAATAACGGATACAAATGGACCCCTCGAGAAGTCATAGACGTTTACATGTTATAAATAACTGTGAGGGGCCCCGGACAATACAAATAGTAATATTTTTTTCTTGTGTTTTGATTTATCGTTTATTAAGTTCTTGATAAAGAGTATATGAGTAGAGTGTTACACTGACACCACACACCAGTACCACACCAGCAACACACACCAGTACAACTACAGAGGGCTGTTATTAGGAGAATAATTTGTTGTCCTAAGATAATATTTATATTACGGAGATAGTTAAGGATTGGTCTAAATCTATTTCTCTAAACAACCAGCACCAGTACCAGCACTAGCACCACACACCATCACCATCACCAGCACCACACCCACCACACCAGTACCAGTACCATCACTAGCACCAGTACCAGCATTACACCCACACCAATACCAGCACTAACCACTAAGGGTACAGATAGCCGAGTAACGACTGATGTTCTGCTGTACATCATCTGTACGTTGTCTGCTGATGTTACCTATCACTTCACTGGTGACATCGGCTATAGGAGTTCTGGTCATGCCCAGGGAGTGGTATACCAGGAGAGGCTTATTTCTGTGAGGGGGTGGGGGGGTGTTGAGTGTAGGGGTTAGGATGGGGAGTTATGTCTGGAGGTTAGGGTATGTGGAGGGGTGTATAGGGGTGGGTAAGGATGTATATGGAGGGGTATATAGGGGTGGGTAAGGATGTATAGGGGTGGGTAAGGATGTATATGGAGTTGTATAAGAGTATATGGTTGTGTGCAGGTTTATGCGTGCGGATGAATGTATGGGGGAGATAATATATAAGCGAGTAAAAGAGTGATTGCAATAGAGTTCTGGCAGACAAATAAAACAGTGAAATATAACTCTGTAAAACTAAGATTGATTCATTGATTCTCCCTACGATTTACGAGTCATGGTATAACAAGTAAGTAACAAGTAAGTAAAACTAAAATTTCCAATAGGCTACTGGCTACTATAGACTATAATAATACATCTAATGATGGTGTTATGCTTGTGTTAGCTTGACCACGCATATCACCTAGGTTCATAGGTCACGCTGCACCGAAAATAGAATTCATTTGAAATATGTAATATTATTTATATCTCGTATCAATGTTGATCGATTCGTAGATAGAGAATATTCGTAGTTCATTAACTCGACACTGATGCTTTAAAATAATGCTATAAATAAATGAATCACTTCTGTGTACGCCTAATATGAATACTACAACAGGACCTAGCAACTCTACAATAAGGACGTGAATACTACGATTGGGACAGGGAATGCGATCACAACCATTATGATACTTACGCTAAGGACATGAGATGTTACGCTAAGGACATGAGATGTTACGAAAGGGACATGAGATGTTACGATATGGACATGAGATGTTATCTCAATGACATGAGGCGATAAGGACATTACGATCAGGGACAATAGGGATAATAGGGATAATAAGGACATTAAAAGCAATACGAATAAGGACAATAAGGACATACGAGTAGGGACAATAGGGATAATAGGGATAATAAGGACATTGAAAGCAATGACAATGAGGACAATGGGGACAATAGTAACAGTAGCGACACACACGCAAACTCTTGGAAGACGGCATCCTTAGCCTTAGGGAAGCGAGACGTTTGATCCGGTCGTAGGAGACTCACGTACGTGCCTCCAGGTTGCGATACTATCAGTTCTACGGGAGCGCGACCTTCACTTTCGACCTCGGGGTGCTCGTGTATCGACATCGAACCTATCTGTGGGCGGGAAGATAAGAGGTGATATAGTGTAATGGAGACGGGTGGGAAGGAGGATATATGTTGAATATATTACTGGAGAGAGAAGGAGGATGATATAATGAAAGGAGGGAGGAAGTATGATATAAGAAATAGGACAGTATGGAGGGAGGGAGGATAATATGATGATGATGTGACTACATGGAAGGAGAAGAGGAGGATATGGTGAACAGGGGAATGCGGAACATTCCGGTCGATATATTTCATATTTAATAATATTACTACGACAATAATTTATGAATTAATCAATTTTACCCGTATTATTTACATACACTACACATCACTACATTAATATACACATCATTACATTAATATGGATATCACTACATAAGAACACCACATTAATAATTATAAGATAACATACAATGCAGATGTAATGATTGCTCATGATGATTATATAATAACTGCAGATATAAGATGCTATCTCAGTAATAGGCTGTAATCTAGTGTTGAATCTAGTGAATTCTATTCACTATTTAATATATTATTGGCAGTATTGTACGCGTGATATACATAGTGTTCTCTTCATGCGAATGCACTATTTCAAGACACTAGGCAGATGTACATGGGGGGGAGGGAGAGAGATATAGAGAGAGAGAGAGAGAGAGAGAGAGAGAGAGAGAGAGAGAGAGAGAGAGTGAGAGAGATAGGGAGGAGACATACTTAGAGATAGATATATGATCGTAAAAGTGATTATAAGTATAGATACAATTGATGAGTTAAGGTGAAAGTGTAGGTGAGTGCGTGTGTATATCTGACTATCTGTAAGCGATAGACTACCACTACTACTACTACTACTACTACTACTACGGCGGTGGTGACTAAGACCGCTTGACCCACCTGTCCGGCCAGCACCCAGCACTCCTTCTCTACGAAGTGACCGCACAGGCTATCGTTGGTCTGAGAGCTGATCGACGCTATGGTAATGTTCTCACTGCTGTCCGAGCTGTTCATTTGACTGGTGGGCGATGACTCCTGGGGTGGGGATGATCAGGGTGAGGGTATTGGCAAGCTAGCCACGCCCCTCGTGGGGGTACTGGTAAGCTAGCCACGCCCCTCGTGAGGGTACTGGCAAGCTAGCCACGCCCCTCATGGGGGTACTGGCAAGCTAGCCACGCCACTCGTGGGGGTACTGGCAAGCTAACCACGCCCCTCATGGGGGTACTGGCAAGCTAGCCACGCCCCTCATGGGGGTACTGGCAAGCTAGCCACGCCCCTCATGGGGGTACTGGCAAGCTAGCCACGCCCCTCATGGGGGTACTGGCAAGCTAGCCACGCCCCTCATGGGGGTACTGGTAAGCTAGCCATGCCCCTCGTGTACCCAGTATTATCGTGTATCATATACGCTTAACTCAAGGTATCTCAGACACTCTATCTCTCTTCGCTAACTCTTTTAAGACTTTATACAAATTCTTATATAAATTCAATATATATATATTAATGGGTAACAATGAAAGAACAATCTATGACCTTTCATTCGTCAAGTCACATTGCCAAATCTGTACTTTATAAAACAAATATATGTAGTATTTCAGTCGATAAATCATACTCTTTTATAACACACACATATCGTATGCTATGATTTATTGACTTCAGCATAAGATTTGATAAGGCATACATTTATCTAGAAGGGAATTCAGCTTAATGAACTTGAATAAGTTATTAAAGCCTTTAATCCTGCAGAGGTAGTGGAATTCTACTATTAATTAATGATTTTAACAAACGAGATATACAAATATCAAAATAATCGAATATCGAAAATTGATCCGAATATTTCGAAATCATTTTACAGAAATGAATTATTTTAGAATAATGTAATCTTAATAAATAACTACGGTTGTTAATAGTCGTTTCCAGTATCTATTACTATATGCGCAGGGGAATAATGCAGTCACCGATGTAGGTATCTGATACATGCACTCATGCTCACGTGTGTATGTGTACGTGTGTGTGTGTGTGTGTGTGTGTGTGTGTGTGCTGATATGATGTACAAAGGCTTAGCAAAGATGTTCTAAGGTAAGATACAACACTTAGGTGAAACCCTTTAATTCGATTTTGTATACAAAATGAACAATACCACCTACATGCTGTCAATTTTCAGAACTATGTGTTGTTTATAATGTAAATTCGTATCAAACTATACACTTTTAAAATGTAAAATAATATATTTTAAATTATTAATTATATGATGAAAAAAGTGTTCATTACTAATATATAACAAAGCAATAGGGTATATTGGTTTTAAATGCTATACATATCTACGTGGCGAGTAAAAGCTAATTTATATTGGATATTTAATAGAGCATTGATAACATTGTCGTATAGAAATCGCAGCGAACCTAAATATATTTCAATGATTTCGATACTACTGCTAGTGGTGGGACGCATGAATATTATTCACGTTATGAAGATAGAGAATTTTATCTTCGCTTCGCAAAATGTTGAGCCTAATAACTAAGCTAAAGTACACAGGATTAACGCGACGATCGTAATAAATAAATACTAACCTTCTCTATCCACTGAAACGAACGCACTACCTTATCGGAGTAGCCGATTATCAGCTCCATATTACCGTCGGCGCCTAAAGTAAGCGATAGCGTAGGTTAGCTTAACGTAGATTGTACGGGGAATGTACTGTATGTTAATATATACAGCGGTTGGTAGGCGGGTATCATTTGCGTTACAAACTTTATATTTAAAAACATTTACTAACTACTTTGTATTAGAAAGAATTGGTGTTTAATTTCAAGTTTATAAATATAATATATATATGTATAAATATATGTGTAGCTGTGTATATTTCAAAGAAACAAAATATTGTTTCTTTGGAAATATTTATGATTATCTAATACATATAAAATAAAATAAATTATTTTTAATAATTATTATCGGACAAATATTTTGATCTACAACTTTCTCGTGAAAATGTCGAAATTCAATACATGAATTAAATATATATACAAATATATATATATATAGTTATATTAAATTATAAACGGGTTCTACCTATACGTAGTACTTGATTGTTACGTTTGACAACAACTTAAGAAATTATGATCTAAACAAGATGTAATGTCAATATTTGTATTGTATAATGCATCGAGTTATAATAACTACATATAAATGTGAATAGAAATTTTAGTTTGATTCATGGCTAATTAACTTAAAAGTAAAAAACCAAAGTTCGTAAATTATAAACAAGAATGACACTGCAGCGTCACCAACTGACATCCACATGACACTACCTGAATCAACGCTAGACTAACTGACATCAACGCTAGACTAACTGACACCGACGCTAGACTAACTGACATCAACGCTAGACACTAACTGACATCGGCGATCAGCAGAGTTTTACAGTTGGCCGACATGTGTTGGGTATGCACGGGGGCGATGCGTGGGGGCGGGGCAGACGGTGGTGTCCCCCCGCTCCCGCCCCCACCCCCACCCCCTCCACCGCTACTACTTACGGCCGGGGGGATCGTCTGCGTCGTCGTCGACATAGGCGTGGTAGACACGGGGGTGGAGACGAGGGGCAGCGATACCGGGGTGGACACTCGGCGGGGTGACGCTACGTCTCGACACGGTTTCACGTCGAATATAGACACGTATCCCGTGCCCGTCGCCACCACCAGGTAGTTCTGCCGATGAGTCACGTTATTAACGGGTCATTGGATAGTATCGTGTAGTTTGTTAGGTATTCGATTGAGTGGTTGTTAAGTATTCGATTAATTAGCCTATTAGGAATTTAAAATAACTACATTCATCGTTCTATAAATTCGAGTATGAAACATTAACTCTTCGGGGGGTGTATTAGCGGGTGGTATTATTAATCATACTTTAAGTGTCGGGCAATCAGATTAGTACTCCGATATGAGCCAATAGCATCGCTCCATTACGATCACACACACACACACACACGCACGCATTACTATGACCAGCTAGTGATAATAACCTTCTTATGGTTGCAAACGTCTCCTACTTCTAGACAAGTTATCTGTAATAGTCAAGTGTATCTTGTTACATAACTATATATATATATATATATAGTGGTTAAATATCACGATAATATTTTAAATAATACGGAGTCAAAATTATATCTTTAATAGAAAATACTACAATGATTACTTTAACTCATTTAGAATGGTTCGACGAATGAAATATATGCTCGATGATTATAAGGTATAATGTACGCCGAAAGATTATATTAAATTAATATTATATTATGTTAAATGTATGCTCCCCGATTATGAGGTGAAATATACGCCAAATAGGTTATTCAAACGATCCGTAATATGCTTGCCATGTCAAATACTGTTTTCGTACGAAATAAATAGATACGTTCTATTATTGCCATACGTCAATAAAAATAGGAAATCTGCATTTTTTAAAGAAGTAAGTTTCACGCAACAAAAATTGTACACAGCGAACATTTTACGAATCGTATGAACACCTTACAATGATTATAAAGTGAAATATCATGCCATTTCGCTCAATACTAAGAGTAATTACACGCACGGCTGTAAATAGTACGCGATTTACATAATCATTTATTTATTAACTATAATTCTACACGTCGATTACGATGATGTGAAATATACGAGCGAGCGGTAACCATGCCGAGATCGCTGGCGGTCCACTTGCACTTCTCGTCGCTGCCCTTGTAGATGTAGAGGTCACCGTCCACCGTTCCTATTATCAGCTCGGAGTTCTGAGGGAGGGGGGAGTGTTAATTAATGAAGGTATTAATGAAGGTATTAATGAAGGTATTAATGAAGGTATTAATGAAGGTATTAATGAAGGTATTAATGAAGGTGTTAATGAAGGTATTAATGAAGGTATTAATGAATGAATGTAGTTCGGTTGGGTTATATTAGGTTACATAGTTTAACGGGCGACCACAATAGAAATTATTTTATCTTATTGTGCAGTGCTCGGGGGATAATTCGCAACAAATATAATATAATCTACAAAAGAAAGGAGAACGATACATTTCTCTTCTAACTGATTATTACGATAAAAAGTGAACGAATAGATAAGTTATTGTGCGCATTAAATCTTCGTTATTTTTCCGTTAGCATGCCAGTGAATCTTGTTAGTTAACGCGACTACAATATAATGTAGTGCGTGAGTGCGTGGGTGTATAACCGAATATATAATAATAGTAACATACGATTATAACTTATACTATGGAAATAGGACCTATATTATAGGTATACGTCGATTCAATATAACTAGTGTATTTCGAATTAGATAAAAGTGTACGAAAAGTGAATTATAAATAATAATAACTTATTTAACAGGCATATAACACGAGTTTACCAATAACGCGTGTATTGGCAGTCGTGTATTATTTCTTGCTACAAAATTATATATAAGAAGTTATGATACATAACTGATTCCAGACATTTTGTATATAACATATTTTTAGACATAAGATGTATTGTATATAGACGCAGACGTTTCGTATAACAAAACAGAAGTTTATATTAAGCGAGATTCACGATACAATTATTCATTACGACGTGAATTATCTCATAGATTAATAGGATTATGGTCAAAAGCTTCGCGATTGATGCGCGATTTGCACGAACGCCCATACAATTATTTATTCGAATTAGTGATTTTACAATAGCGTATGATTGGCCATTATAATTAGCATATGTCTATTTATAGACTATCATACATGCAACAGTTTATCATATATATATATATATATATATATATATATATATATACATTATATAATATATATATATGTTTTATAGGCTCACTCGTGATGTAATACGGCTAAAAAAACCTGGAAATATATAAAACTAAACCAGTGAAAATTACTAAAACTAAAAATATTAATGTATGTTTGATTTGGTTGGGTTTATTTTTGATATTTCTATGTTTTTTTTTAGCTGCATTACATCCCGAGTGACCCTATAAAAACATATATATATATATATATATATATATATATATATATGATATATAATAAGCCATTGCATGTATGATATTCTATAAATAGACATAGGCTAATTATAATGGCCAAGCATACGATATAGTAAAATCACTAATTCGAATAAACAATTTTGCGGGGGGTTAAAATCGCGCATCAATTGCAAAGCTCTTGACCAGGTACCGATTAATTGAATGAATAGATATGAATAAATATATATATATATATATAAGTGTTGCAATCGAACCCTACTATCAGAGTATCGGTATAATATCAGTTCGTGTTCGAAATTTTATATTTTAATATTAATAATATTATATTATTAATATATTATTAATATATTATTATAATGAATAATAATTATAAATATATAAAATGTATACTTAATTTCGCGATCTATATAAAACTGTCACTTTCATTATTTAGAGCGATCACTTGGTTTTATTTTAAATATCTGCGGCTATAACTCTGATTTCAGAAATTATTAATATGATTATCATAACAATAACAGGTATTTAAAATATAATACTAACATTGGAATTACTAATTTCTGAAGACATGTTATTATTTAAAAAATGTATATAAATATGATATAAAATGTAAGTATAAGTGTAAATATTGTATATGAATATGAATATATATATATATATATATATATATATGAATTATTGTTAGGATATATTTTCTCGAGTATTAGTTACTCATGTTTATAAATTTATTATAACCATGAATATATAAATCCACAATATAAAACAAATGTGAAGATCCAAAATATAATATTAAACAAATAGTAGCCAACAATTTGAGTATAGTATCAGTTCGAAATTTTATAATTATTGAGTATCAGTATCAGTTCGAAATTAGATTGCAACACTAATATATATATATAATATATATATATTTATATATAATATATATATATATATATATATATATATATATTTGTTAATAAGCTGGATCATACGCTGTGTAAAAGTATTTATAAATATATCATTCAATATTTCATGATATAATTAGTTCCCTCTATAATTTAGCAATTCAGAGTTACTATGATAGTATTTTTGCAATATTATTGTCAATAATTGTTTGTATTTAAGAATTATCTCGAAGCAAGCCGCCGATTGTTATTATAAGAATGTCTGAGTTAAGGGTGGGCCGTACTTATAGATACACTATTGCACATTATAAGATATTTTATAATAACACAATATTTTATAGGCTCATTTGGGGATATAATGCAGCTAAAAAAAACAGCAAAATAAATTCAAACCAAAGAAATAACCATAGATATAGAGTACCATCAAGGACACCATGGTACCATGTCCTTGGTACTCTAAATATATGGAAATAACACAACCCTAAATAAAAATTGAACTCTGACATTCTAATAATAATAATTGGCGGTCTGATTCGAGATTCTCGATTTTTAGTCGAGATATATCAATAAATAATTTAGTAAATATTACCTGGTCATTATCAACATCACCAACAACTAAAGCTTTGGAAAAAAGATTTCCATGGTATTCTAAAGTTAAATGATCAACAAAAGAAACCGTTCTAATATTTTTATTATTTTGTGTCATTTTCACAATACTTTAATTTTTATTATTTTCAAATAATAATTATATTAAATTATATAAAATATCCTATATTATTTGAATACTTAGATTAAATAGCCCGGCAAATACATGAATGTGTTTATAAAGCTTAATTTATTATATAATAAATTTAAATGATAATTATATAATCATAAATCATTCAAAATATTCATTAAGCGTATTATATAAAAAATGTTCTAAATTTGAAAAAATATTTCTTTAAAATAAGATCTTTGTAAAAAAAACTAAAAAAAACATAAATATTATAATAAATAATTCAAATTTAAGTCTATAAAAATATATAATATATATATATATATATTAAATATTTTAAAATGTATAATATGTGTTATAAAAATAAAAAGTTAATATTTTACTTCTCTAGTACATTATTAATATATATTTAAAAAGAGATTACAATAATTGGATATTTCACGTGATCTAAATATATACCGCAATTTTTGAAATGTTTGTTTATACATGTTTTGTCGTCAAGGCCTAATACAATAGAATTTATTATGAATGTGAATAGAAAATGGACTATTTAAATTTGTAATTTCAATTGCATAATGAGCCTATACTAGTGTGTACTTTTGCATAAATCAAATTCGTCTCAATAATTCATAAATATCTATACATATAATCAATTACCATATATCAAATATATATACATATCGTTTACTAATATTTTATTGAACCTAATTATTATTTAATAAATCATTATATTTACTATTTCATTGGAAAAAATGCTATCGATCATGTTATTTAAGATTAAGAATCACGATACTACGAACATTAATTCAAAGTATAAATCGATCGGTCACTCGTATTCACTGCTTTTCATATGCTTTATTGTGTTGTTAACAAGCGATCACGCCGAAGCTCAAGGTTTCAGTTTAAGTATAACGTATACCTATTCGCTTCTAGTTATGAATCATAACTGTTATGATATATCGATTAAATGGTGTTATTATTAAAAAGACAGATACGTCACTACGTTTATAAGAAAGTGATCTATTATAATCAGTAGTACTCGTTTTATTAAAATATTCCTTTTAACCAGTGATCCAACAATGAAGTGATCTATCATTATTTATTTGTAGATTAGTGCAAGATTAATATTGTTGTGATTATATCTTTGATAAATCTATTATAATTATAAAGTGATTTTCCTTTTATAACAAATATTTGAAAAACATTATATATGTCAACAATATATATAATAAACTTATATAAAAAGGATATATATATTAGTATATATTATATTCTAAAACCCTATATAATATGAGGGCCTATATTTGAAACGTATATTCATTTATTAATATACAATACTTGTATTAATTATAATTTAAATATAATTTCAATATAAGTGTCAACATGATATTCATTAGATTGTTCTCTGTGCGCATCAAACTGCACATCTGGAAACTTCTGGGATTCAACAACTTGTTCTCCTTGTCCTACTGGATATTAGTTAGTAACAAATTAGTTAAAAGAGGCCATTTTAGTTTATAATAAGTGGTAATTAATTAGTTCATATTTCCTTTAATTAATTGTATACATTTTAATCTATATGTTATTGTTATGTGTGTCAAGTAGCATAATAGTGAACAATACAATTAACTATTTTAAATTAAAAAAAATGTTAAGTAGTTTTTAAATTAATAACAACTTAAGTTGAATTGAATTTAAACTATACACTAATGTATACTATTTTAATATTTATGTTTGAAACCAATTATATAGATTAATTGGGTTAATTAACATTAAAATTAAAATCTAAAACTTTAATATTAAATATATGCTATTACAGCAAGAGTGTCATTTTGAATTCATGCCAAATATAAGTGTTGATATTTTTTAACTACATTAAATCTATGAAATCTGTTTATTGATATTTTAGTTTGAATAGCGTGACTAATTAGTGCATTGTTATTGAGTATAAAGTAGATCTAGATAATGTACATACAAATCTAATATAGAACTAACATATATCTTATTTATAGAACTATTAATTTCTATGATTTGTAATACATTTAGAATATTATTTAATTCTAAACTTAAAATGCACGGTATTAATATATTATAATTAGAAATAATTATTTCTGTATACAATTTATTGGATGTATATACAACAACTTAATTTATCGTCAATAGTTATACTCTCTTAAAGTATTCTCATAGTCTGATTCCACTCGATTAGGAATATCAAACGCACGTTGTTTATATTCATATTTTAGTTATATGATTAGTGTTATATAATGCTAGTTTAATTGGGTCTAAGTACGATATACATATTGTAATACGACGATATTGAATTCTAATTCAAATTAATTGTATATCATATAATATTTAGTGTACATGTTATTTTAATCTTTTGTAATTGTAGTTCATTTTTTAATATTTCAAATTATATTTAATTTAATAACATCATAATAATATTATTAAAATTTAATATATATACATATATACATATATAATATACTACTGATAATTCAACATTGATGGGACAGTATTGTAATATCGACGTAGTGCATATATATTGAGATTAATTCATTTGTTAATAACAGCCCAGATGTTAATGCTTATTTATATTGGTAGAATATTTTAATTAATAATGGTGTTTTACTGATAAACAATGTTTATTATTGATTTAACTGCTCTCTGCATACTAATTATTATACTATAAATAAAAATAGTCGTATATTACATTTTGTAATTAAAATAAACGGGCATATATTAATATATTAATTATTAATAATTTTGTTATTAAGCTTACTAGTAGTAAATTCACATTAAATATTGCATAGGTGTTAGTGATAATCGTAAATTCTATTATAATAATATGCTTTATAATTATAATATAACATAGGAGTAGACGAAGAGGATCGCTTACGCTATGATTAAACTACTTTCTAAATAGTTCTCTTTCTGATGTCGATACTATTTCAGAATAATGAGTTTATAGTTTACTCAATGTAGTATATGCTATATTGTAAAATAATAATATTACATAATATAGACTAGTAAGTATTATATGTAGTAAATAATATATAGTTGTAAGTATTATATTTAGTAGATAATATATAGTAACTCTACTATTGTAATACTTATTTATATATTATCCAGGTATTATTTAGGTAATATATGAAGTAACCTATTAGTTATAGGAAGTAGCGAATTACTATATGCTATATGCTATTACTATATTACTATAGAGTAATATATTGTACCAAGTAATACATAATAGTACGAAAATATTAAGTTATAGATGTTAACTTATCGGATGTAAATGAAAATTGTATGTAACAAGACCTCCTATAACCTCCTATAATCTCTGAGCGTATAGGTTGAGGTTATAGGAGATCTTGAATATATAGGCTTGAAGTTAATAAACTTGTGAATAAACATCATTGTTTTTCTGGAGTAATAAGCTTTTATCAACGAAAAAGAAATGAACCCAACCAAATATTAAGCACGTATAGCATGTCTACTTATTGGTTATGTTGAGTAATCAAACTGTCGAGATATCAGGAGTTTACTGTAAGCATTGTTTCATTAGTAGTAGTATAATATAGCTAATTACACAAATATAGAAATTATTGTAATATATATATACACACGCGTGATCGATATATAGAAACTATAATATTTATAAAGTTGTTTACGCTATAATATAATAACAATGCGTTGGTATTAAATAATGCTGAATCATTGATTTACTTTCATGGTGTACAATACACGGTATTATTATAACACTTACTCGTGTAGCTGTCATTATAATCTTGTTATTAGTGCGTAGTGATATATTTTATTATTCACGATTAATTATACGTAGACAATATATATATATATATATATATATACGTATATATTAATAGATATTAATTACTTAAGTTTAGATATTAATTAAGTTTAATCATATTGTAAATTTATTAAATTATATTTCCGACATATATTAGTCGGCATTCTCAACTTTCTAAACATTATCACTTCATTTAGCTCATTAAGATATCATTAACTACATATGTTATTACCAATTCCAAATGATAAAGTTAACTATTATTACCGACCTATTCTATTAATTCTACTAATTCAATGTCAATGTCATATTGATCTAAATGACATGAATTTTCATGCGTTTACTTAAAATTACTTACTTCTTTTTACTTTACTTAAGATTACTTTATTAATTTACTTAAAATTAGCATATATTTTTATTCAAAAAATGATATTGTTTATACACTTAGATATACGATAGGCATTACTAGAAATAGAACCGAATTCTAGAATGTAATAATGTTCTTATATGTAGAATAATAAATCACTCTCTAAATGAGATAATAACGATACTAATATTTGCACTCCTCCTTGCAGAGATAGCATGTTCATTAATACATGTTACACACTTGTTAACGTTAACATTAACTTGTACAGCGATTTACTAGAAGCATTAAACACTAACACTAACACTAACACTAAAAGCACTAACACTAAGCACACTAACACTAAGCACACTAACACTAAACACCCATCCCTCAGTTGTCCAGGATTGACATCAGCGAAACAAGCGTGCGCTAACGGCAAGCATAATGCCCTCACGTCACAAACCAGCGTATCGGCTTGTCTGGTTAGTACCGTTTCTTAGCTCTTTAGTGTGCGTTGTTTTCATAACGCACATGCACATCGATTAAAGGAAGTCTATTTTGAATAGTTTACACAATAAATGATCGTCTAACAATAAATTATCGATTTAAACATTAATATACATATTAATATACATCATAGAATTGATATCATACACCAAATTAATCACTGAAAAATTACATGAAGTAACGGACGAGCACTCCATTATATATATATATATAAACACATGTAATCATATGCAAAATAAATAAACGGATAAACCCAGGCTCCCTATTCAAAAATGTATTAAATTTGAAAACTTTAAATGTAAGTGCCCGATTTAAAAATATATAAATGCATACATTTATTTATATAAAAATCATAAAAAAAATGAATATACGGACTGAGTAAATTAGATATATCATTAATATAAATAATATATGTATATATATGTATATACAGTCAACTCTCGATAAGTCGGACTATGGATACGACTGATTACTCGATTAGTTGGAAAAATGTAGTTGGTTTGTTTGTATTTGTATCTAGTTGCATGTTAAATTAATCTCCCAAGTCGTATATATTTATTATAGTCACTTTTATGATGTGGAAAAGTTAGACTTTTTATAAATTGTCAGAATCGTTTACTTTGAATATTGTACGTTACAGTTATGAATAGCAGTAAAATTATAATACAAGTAGTGTCAACCTGTAACGCGTCTAATTGGAATATCTATTTATACAGCGTGAATATATCAGGCTACACACTGTACAGTGAGCGGTATGGTAAAGTGTGTTCGGATATGTGTCTAATTAGGATATCTATTTAACTAGAGTGAATATCATAAACTACATGATGCATAGGTCACACTGTTTAAATGCGTTAAGTTCAATCGAATGTTAATAATGTATTAGATGCAGTTATTACAACTACTACATGATATTTTCTTAAATAAATATTTCATTATATTTTATTTGTATACATTTGTACGCTTACATACTTTTTGTTATTATTAATATATATTATTTTTTTATATTTTAAAAACTATGAAATATATATTAAATATTTATTTACTAAATAACTATTTGAACATAAATACGTTTTATTTGTACACCATTACTTATATTGATGTTATAGCACTTATGTTTGGTTATTCAAAGTATTACTTGAATGTGACCGACTGAAATGTATACATTGTACATATTGTACACATTGTACACATTGTACGCGTACTGAACGATATTAACATTCATTCGGCGCACACCTTGTGTATCATGCTTCTGATTATCGGATAATTCGGACATCTCTCTAAGTCGGACAATTTTCTTTCTAAGTCCCCTGCGTATCTGATTTATCCTGGAGTTGACTGTATATATATATATATATATATTACATAAATATATTTATAAATATAATATTATATATCTTTTATAATTTTATGAATAATGAAAATCGAATTAGAATTACTTAAATTAGAATAACGGAGCTCTTTACCTCACAATACGCATTCTCTCGTCACCGTTGTGTGTATATATATATACATAGGCACATACATAGGCACATACATACGCACATACATACACACGCGCACAAACACTGCGTTACAACCCCCGCCCTCGCCCCGTTAGGACTGCGGTATAGGCCTCTACAGCGCCGCCGGAGCCACTTCCTGTACGACGTGCTCGGGCGGTCAAGTGTGCCCTTCGGCTACCACCTCTACTCCGACGAACTGTCTGGCGGGTACCTACGCGCCCGCTAACTCTGCTGCGTGTCTACCTTGCTCCGTAGGACATTACTGTCCTTCGAACGGAATGTCTACGCCGACCGCCTGCACATCTGGAAAATATAACGACGTTACCGGTTATTAATGAGGGATTTGTTGTCGTTTTTAGGGCGAGGATATCATATTTATAATAGTATAGCAAATAATACTATATATATAAATACGTATTGTATATAATAATATCAATTCATATAAATATCATAATTAAATTAGATACAAAAATATATATTTATAAATACATATTAATATGTATATAGTAACATCAATTCATATAAATATCATATTTATAATATTATATAAATTTATTATTAAAAATATATAAATGTATAGTAATATCAATTCAAACAATGTATATTTTAAATTAAAAAAATCTGCATACTATTTTACAACTTATAAATTATTCATATATATTATTATCTAATGACGCATATAATCAATATGTGTTTTTGAAGTAAATAAAATATATATAATTAATGTAATTATAAAAAAATCTCAATACTATTTTTCAAATTATAAATTATTCATATATAATATAATTATAAAAAATTATAAAAAATTCGCACTCGGCAGGATTCGAACCTGCGCGGGCAGAGCCCAATAGATTTCTAGTCTATCGCCTTAACCGCTCGGCCACGAGTGCTTATATAAAATATACAAGTTTTATTGTTCTATTTTATTCAATGGATATACAATTTTATTTATAAAATAAAACATTTTATTTTGTTTATAAATAATATTTATTTATAAATTAGTTAAATATTCGATTATTATGATATCCCATTATAACAATTATTATTTAATAATCAGATTATTATAATGATTATTACAATTAATTATTTAATTATTATTTAATAATTTAAAATTATTATAATTGAATTATAATAATTTTAGAGTCTATGATAGAGAACGAATTCAATTCGTTCACTATGGTTATGAATATCCAATATAATTATTATAATATGTTATTAAATAACAATTAATAATAATTATTAATAATAATTATTATAATAATTTTATAATTGAATTAATAATTCATTAATTTTATAATTGAATTAATAATTCAATTATAAAATTATTATAATAATTATTATTAATAATTATTATTAATTGTTATTTAATAACATATTATAATAATTATATTGGATATTCATAACCATAGTGAACGAATTGAATTCGTTCTCTATCATAGAGTCTATGTGACATAGACATAGTATGTCTATAGTTACTTAGTAACTTACTATAATAGTATAATACGGTATACCCAGCAAACAATATATTCGACGCCTTTGGACGCCCAAACTTTGTGACAAAGTTCCGGAATTAATTCGTAGCTTTGATGACAATTTCAAATTGTATTTGCGCCCAAAAGCGTCGAATTTGCGCCTACAATCCTTTTGTACTTTGGACGCTGTTGCGCCCAAAAGCGTCGAATTCAATATGATTGGATTCGAATTTTTTTTTTTTTTTAATATTTCAAAAAGTAGTGGTAAATATAACAAAATATTTAAAAAAATACAAAATATATTTTAAAATATTATAAAATATTTTTTTATGTATGTCAAAAAATATTTTTTAAAATGTCGACAAATAATTTTTTTTAAATATAAAAATATCCACAAAATATTTCCAAAAAAGCGTCGCGAAATATTTTACATGACAAAAAGTAAATTGTGTTGACGTAATTTGATACGAAATTCAAAATGTAGCCAGCCCAAAGACCATTCAGGTGTTAATGAGTACCATAATTCTCAAATATTACTAAATATGATTGAGAACTAAAGCGCCCAAAAGCATCGAAAAAGCGACGAATTTATATGATTTGGAACTGAAGCGCCCAAAATCATCGAAAAAGCGCACATAAATTCTCAAAAGCGTCGATAAATTGTTACCATATAATCTATATAGACTATAATAGTCTATGCGTCCAACGTATTCCGTTCGCGAGTTTACATGTAAAGAATAAGGAAACAGGCTATTTTTTTAAAAGATGATAGCTTTTTATTTTTGATTATTTGTATATTATATACTATATAATTATTATATATAGAAGATATATATTATAATAATATAGAAGAAAAAATTATAAAAAAATAATCAAAAATATAAAGTTATCACCTTTTAAAAAAATAGCCTGTTTCCTTATCTATATAATTATATAGTATATAATTATTATATATTATATAATAATGTATAAGGGTATAAAGGGTAACTATATATTAATAATACTTAGTTACATTCTATTTACTATTGCTTATTTTGTAGTGTATATTTATATAAATTGTCATATATATACATTTTTATGTGTTTTTAAATATTTTACCTTACCTTACCAGGTCGAGCTTGCTCGGCATTTCTTGACACGTTCCATCCATCCTTTTCTATCGTTCATCGCGGTTGGAATCTCATCTATATTGCATCCGGTATCCTCCAGTAGTTGATCGATGTACGTCTTGGCAGGTCGTCCTCGTGGCTGTTTGCTGTGAGTTGGTTGCCAGAGAAGTACATCACTTGCTAGCTCATCTTTGCTTCGCCAACAATGGCCTGCAAATCGTAGGCGTTGTTTCCGAATAGAGGCTGATATTCTTGGGATTTCAAGATAGAGGTCTTTGTTAGAGATGTGATCTTTCCAGGATTTATTGAGTGCAGCACGGAGCATGCGAGTATATGCTCCATCCAGTCTTTTTTCCAACGTTGCTGTTAGAGTCCAAGTCGTCGCACCATACACTAGTACTGATTCCACCGCAGCTCGGAAAAAGCTTCTTTTGAGATTTTCTGATAGATTTGATTTCCACAGTATAATCATACTATTCAGTGCTGCCCAGGCTTTTGCTATTCTTGTATTGATATCATTTTCAGTATTTGCAATGTAGCTGCCGAGATATTTGAAATTGTCTACGTTTTTGATAGAATTTCCATTTCTGCTTATCATGTTGTCACTCTTTGAATTTAGGCTCATATACTCAGTTTTATCTGAGTTTATTTTCAGTCCAATGTCTTCTGCAGCTTCTTCGATTTGATGTAGCATTTTCTCAGCATCTTTTATTGTATCTGCAGTAACTGCAATATCGTCTGCGTAGTCAATGTCGGTAATATGTATAGCTGGATGTCGACTGCTTCTTCTTTGTGAAAGTGTAAAGCCTAGATTAATATTATCATCTATGGAGTGTTTTAGTATATAGTCAAGGCAGATTATGAATAAATACGGAGCCAATGTATCTCCTTGTAGGACACCGGTCGTAATTTCAAAATAAGGAGTATCTCCGTCAGGTGATCTGACCATAGCGCTTGTATTCCTATATAGCATCATTATTGCATTGACTATGTCCTTTGGTATTCCATATATTATTAATATATTTTCCATTTTAAGTCTGTCTATAGAATCGAAAGCCTTTGCAAAGTCAATAAAAAGCAGCGTTATAGGTAGCTTTTTGGCTTTCACGCCTTCTAATATGCGCCGAATTGTTAATATTTGTCCAGATGTGGATCGGTTTGTCCTGAATCCATTTTGATTTTTCCTTAGGATAGGGTCGATCACAGGTCTTATCCTGTTTAGTAACATCAGGTTGTGTATCTTGGCAGCAATTGGTGTGAGTGTGATTCCTCTATAGTTTTTCGTTATTGATAGATTACCTTTTTTGGGGAAAGGGAGAATGCACCCTTCTCTCCATCTTCTAATACTTTCTTGGTTGTATACACAATTACAGGATTCTAGAAGAAATTCTTGAAAATCGTCTATTTTCCATACTTCAGCAGGAATTTCATCGAGGCCAACCACTTTTCCATTCTGGATACTTTTGGTGGCTTTTGATAATTCAGGTGCAGTAAAAGGTCCAGTTTCTATATTTAGATGCTTATTGGTATTTACGATGCATTCATTTCCGCTGTTTGTTGAAGTTTGTATCGGTTTGCCGAGTAGTTCTTTGAAGTGTTGGTGCCATAGTTGTATGCGTTCTTTTTCGCTATTTGCTTTAATCTTGGCTTTTTCTGTATTCTTTCGTCCGCTGACTTCGTTGACTGTTTTCCATGCAAGTGCTGATTTTTTAAAACTGATTGCGTTTTTTATTACATCAATCTTGCGAGTAACATATTCGGTTTGTTCATTTTCATACATTTTGGTGAGCACATTTTGAGCATCTGTAAACTTTTTGATATTTTCTGAAGTTGGATCGCTGTTTTTGATCTCTGCCGCTTGATGGAGTATTTCACGCTTTTGACATATATACGGTGTTTCCCATGGTAATCTCTTTATCATTTTCGGTTTCAACGGGATTTCTTTTGTAGCTGCTTCCTTGCAGGCTTTTTCAAAATTGTTATATCTAGAGTTTGCAGTTGATTCGTTTTGTTCAGTTTCTTGGAGGACTGTATATCCGTTTTTCACTTCAGTAATGAAACTTTTTCGGACATCGCTATCGTCTTTCAGTGTGGACCAATTAAAGGGCTTATTTTGACATAATTTCTTTTTATTGGCTCTCAGACAAAGACATATTTTAGCTGAAATTATACGATGGTCAGATGCTACACTAATAAACGAATTGAATGCTCTACAGTTTTTGGCGCTGTTTTTCCACTTCTTGTTGATGATTAAAAAATCAATCTGAGATTTAAAACCATTTGGTGAGGTATGTGTCCATGTCTGTCCTAATCTTTTCTGGAAATGAGTATTTAGGCATAATAGATTATTTTCTTGAAGATAACTTTGTAACATATTACCGTTTCGATTTGTTTCCCTGTGTAGGGAATATTTATGTCCATCATCGTATCCAAGGTGTGCGTTGAAGTCTCCTCCTATAATGAGTACATTATGCTTTGGGATGTTTCTTGTAAATGCGTTTAGATCAGTATAGAATAATTCAACCTCCTGTTTATCGGTAACGTTTGTCGGGCTGTAGCATGATATAACTGTTGTCATCGGGTTTCCTTCGAAGTGTATTGCCATTATTCTGGGGTTTATTTTTTCAACGCTTGTTATTTTATCATATGCTCTCGAGTTCAATAGTATACCAATTCCACCGGTAGCAGCATTCATACTGTTTTTCCATGCAGAGCAAGTTATTAGTATCCATTTTCCGAAGTTGTGTTCTTTGATATCAATGTTAGGGTGTACGAATCTGTGTTCTTGTATGCATAAAACATCATGTCTGGTTTTTTCAGCTGAAGATACTAGTTCTGGTACCTTCCATTTTCTTTGTAAAGTCTGTGTGTTTAATGATCCGAAGATCATACTTTTCTTCGACACTAAAAGTTTTGGTGTATTGTGTTTCTCAGTAGCTATTTTTTCGACTGCAACCTGAGATGGAATTGCAGGACGCGCTCCTTGTTCCGCGCGACGAGCGATGCGGGATGGGATATGTGATTGTGTCATTTAATTTGCTTTCGGTAGCTGGGTAAAATGTGCGGTCGCCACTCCATACACAAGTGGGGTTTGCACCGTAACCCTGGTGCGGGTGGCAACAGAGTAATAGGTCTTGCCAAAGGAACACTCTGATTTTTGGTTCAGGACTGCTTATTGAATAGATTATTAATGTATTCGCAGCTAACACTCCATATCTGGAGGTCTACTTCCCCTATCCACCACCTGGGGACCCGCTGGATGGGAGTTAATATCTCCACACCAGTAAATATTTAAATCACCTTAAATATTTAATAAAATATATGTAATTATTATTATATTTATAATAATAATATATACATTTTTTTTATTTTACTATATTTCTATACATTTTCTATACATTTTTATGTGTTTTTTTTAATATTTAATAATATATATCTAATTATTATTATATTTATAATAATAATATATATATTTTTTTTATATAATATATATGATATATGAACATTTTATAGAAATATATACACTACAACATAATTAATAGTAACTATAATGTAACTAAGTATGTTATATATAAGGAAACAAAATTATAAAAAAATAATCATAAATAAAAAAGTTATCACAATTTAAAAGTTATCACAATTTAAAAGTTATCACCATTTAAAAAATAGCTTATTTCCCTATTTTTTTACATGTAAACCGTCAATGGAGCGCATACAGTATATGCCATACAATTAAGAATAATTAAGAACCTTATATATAATATAGTATATCTAATGTATTTATCAACAAAAATATTTTATAAAATATTGAAATTTATTTAATTATCTTTAAAACGATGTACATTATATCGCTCAAACTATAAGCGCGTAAGTATATGTAACTATAAGTGCCCCAAATACGCATTCTAGACATAAGCGAGTAGACAAATTAGTGTGCGACGAACTCGAGCTTACAGGTCGCACGATCGCGCCACAGGTCAACAAACGTGTAACAACGACTGCCCAGCTGGTTACGGGTGCGCCTCCATGGACGCTAAGGTGATCTGTGCAGCCGGCTTCTTCTCCGCTACCGGCTCGGCTAACTGTTCTCCGTGCGCTAACGGCTACTACGCTAACTCTACAGGTACTACTACTACTACTACTACTACTACTACTACTACTACTACTACTACTACTACTACTACTACTACTACTACTACTA
Organism: Osedax fenrisi; assembly: GCA_964019155.1. NCBI lineage: Eukaryota > Metazoa > Annelida > Polychaeta > Sabellida > Siboglinidae > Osedax > Osedax fenrisi. The sequence goes on from OZ025242.1 coordinate 29,566,901, forward strand.
CTACTACTACTACTACTACTACTACTACTACTACTACTACTACTACTACTACTACTACTACTACTACTACTACTACTACTACTGCTACTGCTACTGCTACTGCTACTGCTACTGCTACTGCTACTGCTACTGCTACTGCTACTGCTACTGCTACTGCTACTACTACTACTACTACTACTGCTACTGCTACTGCTACTGCTACTGCTACTGCTACTGCTACTGCTACTGCTACTGCTACTGCTACTGCTACTGCTACTGCTACTGCTACTACTACTACTGCTACTGCTACTGCTACTGCTACTGCTACTGCTACTGCTACTGCTACTGCTACTGCTACTGCTACTGCTACTGCTACTGCTACTGCTACTGCTGCTGCTGCTACTGCTACTGCTACTGCTACTGCTACTGCTACTACTGCTACTGCTACTGCTACTGCTACTGCTACTGCTACTGCTACTGCTACTGCTACTGCTACTGCTACTGCTACTGCTACTGCTACTGCTACTGCTACTGCTACTGCTACTGCTACTGCTACTGCTACTGCTGCTGCTGCTGCTGCTGCTGCTGCTGCTGCTGCTACTGCTACTGCTACTGCTACTGCTACTGCTACTGCTACTGCTACTGCTACTGCTACTACTACTACTACCACTACCACTACCACTACCACTACCACTACCACTACCACTACCACTGCCACTGCCACTGCCACTGCCACTGCCACTGCCACTGCCACTGCCACTGATACTGCTACTGCTACTGCTACTGCTACTGCTACTGCTACTGCTACTGCTGCTGCTGCTGCTGCTGCTGCTGCTGCTGCTGCTGCTGCTGCTGCTGCTGCTGCTGCTGCTGCTGCTACTGCTACTGCTACTGCTACTGCTACTGCTACTGCTACTGCTACTGCTACTGCTACTGCTACTGCTACTGCTACTGCTACTGCTACTGCTACTGCTGCTGCTGCTGCCGCTGCCGCTGCCGCTGCCGCTGCCGCTGCCGCTGCCGCTGCCGCTGCCGCTGCCGCTGCCGCTACCGCTACCGCTACCGCTACCGCTACCGCTACCGCTACCGCTACCGCTACCGCTACCGCTACCGCTACCGCTACCGCTACCGCTACCGCTACCGCTACCGCTACCGCTACCGCTACCGCTACCGCTACCGCTACCGCTACCGCTACCGCTACCGCTGCCGCTGCCGCTGCCGCTGCCGCTTCCGCTTCCGCTGCCGCTGCCGCTGCCGCTGCCGCTGCCGCTGCCGCTACCGCTACCGCTACCGCTACCGCTACCGCTACCGCTACCGCTACCGCTACCGCTACCGCTGCCACTGCCACTGCCACTGCCACTGCCACTGCCACTGCCACTGCTACTGCTACTGCTACTGCTACTGCTACTGCTACTGCTACTACTACTGCTACTGCTACTGCTACTGCTACTGCTGCTGCTGCTGCTGCTGCTGCTGCTGCTGCTACTGCTGCTGCTACTGCTACTGCTACTGCTACTGCTACTGCCACTGATACTGCCACTGATACTGCTACTGCTACTGCTACTGCTACTGCTACTGCTACTGCTACTGCTGCTGCTGCTGCTGCTGCTGCTGCTGCTACTGCTACTGCTACTGCTACTGCTACTGCTACTGCTACTGCTACTGCTACTGCTACTGCTACTGCTACTGCTACTACCACTACCACTACCACTACCACTACCACTGCCACTGCCACTGCCACTGCCACTGATACTGCCACTGATACTGCCACTGATACTGCCACTGATACTGCTACTGCTACTGCTACTGCTACTGCTACTGCTACTGCTACTGCTACTGCTACTGCTACTGCTACTGCTACTGCTACTGCTACTGCTACTGCTACTGCTACTGCTACTGCTACTGCTACTGCTGCTGCTGCTGCTGCTGCTGCTGCTGCTAGTACTAGTACTACTGCTACTGCTACTGCTACTGCTACTGCTACTGCTACTGCTACTGCTACTGCTACTGCTACTGCTACTGCTACTGCTACTGCTACTGCTACTGCTACTGCTACTGCTACTGCTAGTACTAGTACTACCTGACTACTACCTGACTACTACTACTACTACTACTACTACTACTACTACTACTACTACTACTACTACTACTACTACTACTACTACTACTACTACTACTACTACTACTACTACTACTACTACTACTACTACTACTACTACTACTACTACTACTACTACTACTACTACTACTACTACTACTACTACTACTACTACTACTACCACTCCCCCTGCAGGATCTGGTGTCTGTATACAATGTGCGGCGGGCTTCGAGTGTTCAAACAAGGGGTTCAAGCCTGTAGCTTGTGCGTCGGGGTACTATGCGACTGTTGGCTCTATCTCTTGTACCCACTGCTCGAACAGTTAGATATCAAGTCATCCTAAGCGTAAATCTCTAAGCGAGAGCTGATAAATCTGCATAGTCATTCTCGTATATATAGTTATCTCCCTATATATATACACCCTATATATATATAATAAATAATAATAAATAAATATTGTTTATTGAGATATAACAGTTCATATGAAATAATAAATATAAGTTATAAATTATAATTTATAGTTATTTTAAATCTCAAAAGGCCATAGAGTTAAGGTTCCGTTTAGGTCCTTTTCTGGTCTATCGCCGGGGTCTATATATATATATATATATAATATTATAGTTTCAATATAAAACTCTCATAGTAACTCCCTATGACCTCATCGCTGTTGATGTTCGTAGTTTAGTCAGTACCCTATCTAACGAGGTCTGAACCCATTTTAACATGCAAACCGAACCGTTGTAAATAAAAAACTTCTTATAAATGGTGATTATTAATAATTATTAGTTAATATCGTTTACGTTTTCAATACACATGTGTGTATATTGATATTGTTCACGTAGTATGCAATCTCCCCACCCCTGTATTCACTTACCCCCCCCATGTATTCACTCCCCCACTCCCATGTATTCACCCTCCCCCCCACCTGTATTAACCCTCCCCCCGCCTGTATTCACCCTCCCCCTCCCACCCCCCTCCAGATATGATAGTGAACGCTGGTACTAATGGCTGCGACCAATGTCTGGCTGGCAAGGCTTGCACTGATCCCGCGTTAGTATCCTCTGCATGATGATGATCGTGTTGATTATACACGAGTTAACACTAGTATGTATAGTATAACACTAGTATGTATAGTATAGCACTAGTATGTGTAGTATAATAATAGTATGTGTAGTATTCTAGAACCGGTGATCAAGTTAACGAATATACATATTTATAATCGGAAAATTAAAAAAAAAACACGTTAATTTATTTCGTAAATACTCGACTAAATATAACTCAAGTTTGCACTCGCTGCAGATATTGCCACAGTGTTTGTTGTCGTTGTATTTGCGAATACATTATCTAAATGTAAAGTTTGCTGTGAACAATGCTAGCGATGGCCTACTCTGTAACAGCCTACTTTGTAACTTAAATAAGAACTTAATAATATAAAATAATTTACAGATAACTTATAAATGTTTTCTAAAATAAAGTAAAATAATTAAAATAGAAGATCTAGTCGATAAGTAACAAGTTAATTTGTATGTACTCTTTATTATTGCTAGAATTTTTATATTTATTAATATATACGTATATGCACAAACACACACATATATATATATATATATATATATATTCATTTATTAATTTATTCATTTATTATACAATAATTTATATTAACATTCATATAGTCTTTTATTATTTATGAGATTTATTTGCGACCAATTGTTGCCAGTTTGACACCAGTAGACTGCAGTACGGGCTACTATTCTCTACTGGGCGATGCCTCCTGTACTATCTGTCCCGTCGGATTCTATTGTTCTGCTACAACGAAAACGAACTGCGCTTCTGGTATGTTCTCTATTGTTCACTGAGGATGTTCTATATCGTTCACAAATGGTGGCCACGAAATTATGTTGATAATTATGTTTTAATTATAATTAATCACATTTATATCGAATATATTTATAAATTATGTAATGATATTATGATTAATTAATTAATTATCTACACATTTTATAATTGAACCGATAACAAATATGGACGTATTAAAAAATACATTGTAATATTTAATCTACTGTTTTAATACAGGATAAGTTTGTTATCGATATTAAATATTTAAATGCTCAATATTTATGTAATATATCAAACTATTAATCTATGTGAATATACTTACAATATTGACCAGAAAATGAGTTAGAACGTGTATGTTTTACATATTAATAACAAAGACAGGAAACTGTTTACTCATAAATAATATTGGTTACTTTTATTTTGTACTGAATGTTGAGAACTTCTTGCACTAGAGACTTGGAATGCATCGTTAATTTACAAATTTAATAATAATATCTGATTAAGAATATTACTTATTAGGAACGTATGTTTTGTTACTTTGTAGCCCATCATTGAAATAATAGAATCATCCACTGAAACGTGTATGTTCGTAGGAACATCGCATAATGTAATTTTATTTATATAATTCAATACTTAGCAATATTTTCAGTAGATAGTGTTGATAAATGTCCTGTCCTTACTATTACATAATTACGCATAATATCGGTGTACTCGAACACATACACACACCGAAATAACGATATAATACCGAACCATATACACATCTATATCTATGTTAATTGATTGCTTCACGATCATATCATACACGAAGTTCATTCGTTATAACGATACGTATTGCCACGTGAAATGTACGTGAAATGTACGTATCGCTTTGTCGCGTTCACGGACGAGATCTCGTTAATCATCGATAAGCGAAATCAACATATAGATATAGATGTCTATACGGTTAAAAGTAGAAACAATTCTCCAAAGTGTAATCAAATAATAATTTTAAAATTATAAAAAAGTGTTTCTTCATCCTTTTTCGGAAGATTGAAATGGAACGAGCACCTTTTATCACTAGAGGTAGCTTATCACCACATCGAGGCATTCATCTACAGCCGCATTAATGTATTCGCTATCGTTAACGCTAATGAACAATCCAGCACAGTTATTTATAACATATACAAGTCTACGCCATCTCGAGGGGTCCATTTGTATCCGCTATTCGTATCGTATTCAATATATATATATGTGATTTCAATAAATAAATATGACTACTACTATTATTATTAGTATAACTCCCCCGCCTGCCCACACCTTCAAGGTCAATACTCTACCGCCGGTTTGACCGCCTGCATCCCTTGTCCCGTCGGCTACTCTTGTGCCAGTGCCTCCGCCGTGCCCGTACAGTGCCCCTCCGGCTCCGTCAGCGCCTCCGCAGGTTCTACCCCCACTATTGCTGTCATACTCTATCGAGGGAGATTCTGATTCTCAGACGGAGAGCTTATCGTAATTAGTTAACTAGTTCTAATACAGCATATCATTATCCCGCCCCCCATCACCCCTATAACCTCGATGATATCACCCCCATCACCCCTATAACCTCGATGATATCACCCCCATCACCCCTATAACCTCGATGATATCACCCCCATCACCCCTATAACCTAGATGATATCACCCCCATCACCCCTATAACCTCGATGATATCACCCCCATCACCCCTATAACCTTGATGATATCGCCCCCATCACCCCTATAACCTTGATGATATCACCCCCATCACCCCTATAACCTTGATGATATCACCCCCATCACCCCTATAACCTCGATGATATCACCCCCATCACCCCTATAACCTTGATGATATCGCCCCCCCCCACCTCCGCTACAGTGATGACGTGTACGACCTGCGCCGCCGGAGAGTACTGCCCCCTATTAGCAGCTACGGCGTTGACGTGTTCCGCTAACTACTTCGCTACGGGTGGCGCCACCTCTTGTACCCCGTGCCCCGCCGGTCAAGCTTGCCCTACGACCTCTGCCGCCGTAGCCTGCGCCGCCGGAACTTATTCTCTCGGACTGCAAGCCGCGTGTACTTCCTGCCCGCTAGGTTACTAGACATCCCATCTCCTCCTCTTCCTTTTCCTTCTCCTCCTCCTCCTCCTCCTCCTCCTCCTCCTCCTCTACCTCCTACTCCTCTTCCTCCTCCTCCTCATCTACCTCCTCCTCCTCCTCCTCTTCCTCCTCCTCCTCCTCCTCATACTCCTCTTCCTCTTCCTCCTCCTCCTCATCCTCTCCCTCCTCTTCTTCCTATTCTTCCTATTCCTCCTCTTCCTCCTCATACTCCTTTACCTCCTCCTCCTCATCCTCCTCCTCTACCTCCTCCTCCTCTTCCGACTCATCCTCCTCCTCCTCTTCCGACTCATCCTCCTCATACTCATACTCCTCCTCCTCCTCCTCCTCCTCTTCATTTGCATTATATTTCTGACATAGATTGCAAACATCATACTACCTCTATATATGCTCTAACCTATATACCTACTTTACAACCGTTTTATACCCTACACCCACTTTACTCTACCCCTTTACACCCCCTTACACCCCCCTTAAACCCATAGGTTACACTTGTGCCGACACCGCCCAATGCCTATAACTCAACACACCTCCACTCTACACCCCACTCTACCCCCCTTACACCCCCATAGGTCACATTTGTGCTAATGCCGGTCAATCTCCTATCGCCTGCGCTGCCGGAACCTATAACATCGTAGCCTCGGCCTCTTCCTGTATCGCTTGCCCCGCCGGTAGCTCTTGTGCCAGTACCACCTCGGCACCGGTCGTCTGCACCACTGGTTAGGGGTCAATAGGTCACGTGCGCGTACGTAGGTTTAGTGCCACGGTATTCTATAATCGTTAATGCTAATAGTAATACTCGATTATAATAGCAATACTTAATATTAATAATAGTTTGTATACGTGATGTGTGGCATTAGATGCGTACCGTATTCAGTTGTATATAATGATATATTGTGTTGTGATATATGTAAGTCACATTCACATACAATATCCGTATATATATATATATATATATATATATATATATATACACTACTGTGGTTGGTTTTAAGTATTGAACTCTACACCAGTAATCACAGCCCATGATAAAGCCCCCATGATAAAGCCCCATGATAAAGCCCCCATGATATAGCCCCCAGTGCAACATCAGCTTTAACATAACGTATACTCATACCGATATGTTAATCGCGTATACCGCTATGTATGTAGATGTAGGCATGTTAACCTAAAGATGTAGGCATGTTAACCTAAAGATGTAGGCATGTTAACCTAAAGATGTAGGCATGTTAACCTATAGATGTAGGCATGTTAACCTAAAGATGTAGGCATGTTAACCTAAAGATGTTGGCATGTTAACCTAAAGATGTAGGCATGTTAACCTAAAGATGTAGGCATGTTAACCTAAAGATGTAGGCATGTTAACCTAAAGATGTAGGCATGTTAACCTAAAGATGTAGGCATGTTAACCTAAAGATGTAGGCATGTTAACCTAAAGATGTAGGCATGTTAACCTAAAGATGTAGGCATGTTAACCTAAAGATGTAGGCATGTTTAACTAAAGATGTAGGCATGTTAACTAAATATGTAGGCATGTTTACCTAAAGATGTAGGCATGTTAACCTAAAGATGTAGGCATATTAACCTAAAGATGTAGGCATGTTAACCTAAATATGTAGGCATGTTAACTAAAGATGTAGGCATGTTAACCTAAATATGTAGGCATGTTAACTAAAGATGTAGGCATGTTAACCTAAAGATGTAGGCATGTTAACCTAAAGATGTAGGCATGTTAACCTAAAGATGTAGGCATGTTAACCTAAAGATGTAGGCATGTTAACCTAAAGATGTAGGCATGTTAACCTAAAGATGTAGGCATGTTAACCTAAAGATGTAGGCATGTTAACCTAAAGATGTAGGCATGTTAACCTAAAGATGTAGGCATGTTTACCTAAAGATGTAGGCATGTTAACCTAAAGATGTAGGCATGTTAACCTAAAGATGTTGGCATGTTAACCTAAAGATGTCACATCTAAAGACGTTTTTACACGGTGAATAAAACCACCGCAGACTAGAAGCTACGACCATTTTTGTGTCCTAGAAGTAATACGAAATGTACGAGTACGAAATGTACAACGATTTACCGTCGTAGATATTAACCATGTATACACACGCCCTAATAGTTATTGTATCTCCTCTACGTTACATCGACCCCCTCTAACCCCCCGCTAACCCCCGTTACCCCACCCCTAGGACAACAAAGTCTAGCGGGCGCTACTGTCTGTCTGTCCTGCCCGGCCGGCTACTCCTGCGCTAGCCGAACCGACCCTTCCCAGAATGCCGTCTGTTTGACCGGAGCCTACTCGCTGGCCGGAGTGGATGCCTGTACCACTTGTCCTGCGGGCAAGATGTGTCCTTACACTGAGTACGTACTGACCACTGCCTCTCTGTGTGTGTTTGTGTGTGTGTATGTGTGTGTGTGTTTGTGTGTGCGTGTGTGTGTGTGTGCGTGTGTGTGTAGTAATTAATATGTAATATTGTAATATTAGTTATGTTGAATAATGTTATATATATATATATAGTATTCTAGTTATTAGTATACTATTATGTATGAGTACATAGATTTCTATTATATATCATATAGTATTCAGTATAATTATGTAGAATGCTAATATATAATATATATTGTATTATGTCTAATTGCCATTTTACATATAATATATTATTATGTATAACGATATAGAATTATATTATATATAATATAGTATTTTATATAATTAAATAGGATATCATTATATAATACATAGTATTCTCTATATAATGATATAGAATGCTATTATCCACATATAATATAGTATTCTCTGCTTGCTTGTATAGAATGCTACCACACACTCACACACACACACACCTGTATTAATTAACCCCTAACCCCTAACCCCCTACCCAACCACAGCAACAACGTGGAAGTGACCTGTTCATCTGGCACCTACTCCCTAGGCGGTAACGACACCTGTACCGTGTGCCTCGAAGGACAGAAGTGCCCTAACAAGGACGGCACCGGTATTCAGGCCTGTCCGAGTGGTCAATATTCTATAGCGGGTAAGTGGAAGCGGAGGAGTATTAGCGCGCGCTTGTTGTCAGCAATGCTAACTTCTTATGTGGTGATGGTGATGGTGGAGTATGGCTTATTAAACACCGTTGCAAAGTGATAACACTACAAATAATAATAAACAATAAAACACAACAAAAATCAAAAAAACAAATGGGCAAAAGTAGAAGTAATAAGAATATATAAACGCATACTACCTAGAAATTATTACAATTTAACTCAGAATTTTTTTAAACTCTTTAAATTTGTTCGTCAAAAATTAGTATTTTCTACAAAAGTTATTCCTTAGCTAGGCGCGCGATTGTGTGTGTGTGTTTAATGTGATGAATGAGTTGATTACCTTCATACCTGGGTAGGTTGTCGTCTGTATTACCAGCATGCTTATGTTTCTATGTACAATCTTTTATAACAGATTTAGTGTTTTAGTATTCTAATCAAGGACAACCCTGCACGAGAGATATTCACGTTTATCTCTGATACCGATTGTATGCTATCATTCAAAGTATAGGGAAGGATCTAATAGTAGGGTTTACATGGAGTATGAGTGTATTAGTAGGGTTTACTAGGAGTAGAAGTAGGGTTGTATTAGTAGGGTTTACTAGGAGTAGAAGTAGTGTATTAGTAGGGTTTACAAGGAGTAGAAGTAGGGGTGTATTAGTAGGGTTTACTAGGAGTAGAAGTAGTGTATTAGTAGGGTTTACAAGGAGTAGAAGTAGGGGTGTATTAGTAGGGTTTACTAGGAGTAGAAGTAGTGTATTAGTAGGGTTTACAAGGAGTAGAAGTAGTGTATTAGTAGGGTTTACAAGGTAAAGTAATGTGCATGATACCTAGATAGATTATACTACGTACACTGGTCACACCTCTAATTATACCTAGCGTTAACACATGTAATACAAATATAATCACCTATATATACACCGATGTGAATGCTACCTATGTAAACACTATAGTAATCCCCTACTAAAAACCTAGGTAAACACATCTATTTAAGCACCTATGTAATATACCACTACATATGCACCTATATACACCTATATAACTATACCTATATAATATACCACTATATACCGCTATATACCACTATACACACCTATATAACTAAACCTATACACGAACGCTGATATACCCGCTTATTAAGCTCTCTCATACGGCACACTTCAACATATTTTCTACGTTACTCCGCATGCAATCTATGAAGGGCTACGGATGCCTATATAATACCCTAATACCCCTGTATACCTCATACCCTAATACCCCTGTATACCCTAATCGCATGTACGGTAACAGTTATGACCTAGTTAAATATTCCTCACATCCGTAAGAAATTCATCACACTAATAAGCTCCTCTTGGTGGAGGTGCCTCACACCTATACACACCTACACAAACACCTACACAAACACCTACACACACACCTACACACACCTACACACACACCTACACACACACCTACACACACACCTACACAAACACCTACACAAACACCTACACAAACACCTACACAAACACCTACACAAACACCTATACAGGCTCCACCTCGTGTGTGAAATGTGCGAAGGGTTACGCTTGCCCGTTGACCACGTCCAGTTACAAGATCAAGTGTTTGACCGGAACCTACTCCACCGGGGAACAGACCTCTTGTACCGTATGCGCAGTGGGCATGTACTGCCCTAGTACAATCTCGGCTCTATCGGTTTGTCATCGTAGTAGTGGTAGTAGTAGGGCAACTATGATGGCGTAGCTATGTTATCTACTGATTCTCTACTGATGTTAATATCTCTAATCGTATTGAGTAATTAAATATTGAAAGTAAAGAATACATTTTAAAATCTAAATTACTTATTTCCACTTACATTAATCGTAGCAACGCTGTAATCAATATGTAGGCACTGTATACGATATCCCACTGATTATGTTGTTATCCTACCTACTATAGATGTTGACTTGTTAATCCTCTCCGCGCTCACAGGTTGCTTGCGTCGTTGGAACATTCTCGACTGGTAATCAATCTTCTTGTACGGTCTGTCCTCAGGGATTCTACTGCGCTGATGTCAGCACCGATAGCAGGTAGCGCGCAAAGATTGTAGAACTCGCGTATAAATCAGAGTGAATTCACATCTTAATTCTTTGAATTTCTAATCTTTAACGTTTTATATCGCTGAAAATTAAAAATATCATCAACTATTTTCGTAATCCTCGTAATTATGTTGTATACACACACCGTTACTCTGAATTCATTTAGTAAACCCTAATAGAATACCCTTCTACTCCTTGTAAATCATACTAATAAACTCCTACTCTTTTTAAACTCTACTATTGGATCCCTCCCTCTTCTTTTTATCCTTACTATACCCCCTTCTATGATAGTAAACCCTCAATATTATAGTACATATTCCTTTCATTGTAAACCCACTTCCATACCCCTCCTCTCCTAGTGAACCCTCACTGTTACACCACCTATATTCATATAAACCCTCAATACTACTACACCCCCTCCCATCCCTGTAAACCCTCACTATTACCCCCGCCCCCTCTAGACTACCCTGCGAGTCGGGTTACTACTCGTACGGCGGGGTGGTGGAGTGCGCCTACTGCCCCGAGGGTAGCTACTGCCCCTCCGCTACGCAAGGACCTCTGCAATGTCCGTCAGCTCATTACTCCTCCGCTAAGGCCGTCAACTGTACGCTGTGCGAGGCTGGCTACATATGTCCCGAAACCCCAGGTACGTTGCCTTTACGAGGCCTTAAGCGGGGAACACATAGCAATGCTAATTATTTAATATACAATATTATAATATGTTATTTTAACGCTGTACATGCGAATTACAAATATACGTGCGATAATTAGGAGGTAAAAGTTCATTTGGTAACAAAACTGATAATGGTAACATCTCATACGACACCGGCTTCGAAGAATAAGACTAGTCTTATTTGCGAGCCCCTTCGAAGAAATAAGTAATTCATAAACTTCCAATAAATAGCAGTTATAATGATTATTAGTTATTGCTAACCAAGAGACTTTTGTACTGGTCAAGGGCTAACGCTCCTTGTAGAGTGGTTACTTTTTTATTAAAACAAATGTATTACTAAAAATTTACTTTATTACTAAAAAGAGTTACTTTATTACAAAAAGAACTTTATTACTAAAAGAACTTTATTACAAAAAAAAACCTACAAAAATTAAAACTTAATCCAACCAAGCTATAATAGTGAACATAACTATGACCACACGCATACACACATATATCACTATACTTTTATAGGCTCAATTGGGAAGTAATGCAGCTAAAAAAAACCTACCAAAATTAAAACTTAACCCAACCCAAACCCAACCAAACTCACCTAAACCCAAACCCAAACTCAAACCCAACCCAAACCCAACCCAACCTACCCCAAACCCAACCTCAAACCCAAACCCAACCCAACCCAACCCAACCCAACCCAAACCCAACCCAACCCAACCAAACCAAACCCAAACCAAACCCAAACCCAAACCCAACCCAAGTACCCAAGTCACCTAGCTAAGTAGTTATATATATATATATATATATATATATATATATATATATATAGACATATATATTTACATCAATATTTATATACTATAGACACTATAATAGTGACCAAAAAACCACCACATATTAAAACTTAACCCAACGTACCACAACCGTCAAATATACTTTTATAGGTTCACTCGGGAAGTAATGTAGCTAAAAAAAACCTACCAAAATTAAAACTTATCCAACCCAAACCCAACCCAACCCACCTAAATCCAAACACAAACCCAAGCCAAACCCAACCCAAACCCAAACCCAAACCCAAACCCAAACCCAAACCCAAACCAAACCCAAACCCAAGTGCCCAAGTTACCTTTTATAATTTATTTGATACAGTTAAAATTATTAAAATCGAATTATTAATATAGATTTTGATTTTGTACATGTTAAAATTATTATAAATTCAAATTTGTACATGGTGGAGATAGGAAATGTACTTTTTTAAAGTCATTCATGAGGTAAATAATCATAGTAACCTCACCGCGATTGGTTACATATATATCTACTCATCACTCTTAACATTATAGAATAGAAATAAGAATTTTTTTTTTTTATAAATTGCAATTTTTTTTTTTTGACCATTTATATATATTTATATATTTATATATATTTATACCATTTATGCATGATGAAATTTGGTGAAAAATTGAAACCGAGCTGGTCACCCAATTATTCATATATTAATGGTTTTTATCAATTTAATATAGGTACTTTGGTACACCGCATCCGATGAATCATTAATCGAGACATACGCATTACCGGAAGTTGTTCAAATTTACCCCTAAAAAATCACATATTTTTCACTATTTCGGCCATAGCTCGAAGAATATTAAATATTAGATATCACAATTTATATCACGATATTATATTTTAATTGTCTATGTAATAAATTTAAAATTATTGAAATCGAATCATTATTGTGGATTTTGATTTTTTACATCACCTAATAATTTTAAGAATTTATTTTTACATGGAGGAGATAGGAAATAATTATTATATTATCGTTAAACCAAATAACTGAAATCTAGTATGTATGATATATATTAATACTCGTCATAAATGTTATTTTTATAATTATATCTATTTTATAAATATATATTTTTTTTTGTAAAATTCTAAAATATAATTAATTAATATAAATTTAATAATTAATACCGATTAATCTAATGACTTATTCGATAATATTAATATTAATTTATTAATTAGATAGTATATTAATAATAAAATAAGTAAAATAAACTATATGATACTGTTATAAAATAAGTTATTAGAATTTCATATTTTATAAATATATAATTTGTGTTATAAAATTATAAAAATATAAATATAATTATATATATTTGTAAATAATAGTTACGCTAATGAATTATTCGTATATATTTATAGTATTTTATTATATAGATAGTATAATAATAATAAAATAAGTAAATAATGCTTATATAATATATTTATTATCACATCGAATGAATATACATATTAATAAATTTATAATTGTTGTTATAAATTTATAAATTTATAATATAATTAAATGTATTAGTTCATAATATTTACACTACTATACTTTTCGATAATATTTAAATTATTTTAGTATCTAGATATTATATTATTATTAAAATAAGTAAAAAATAATGAAATTATATTAATTATACTATAAATTATAAAGTTACAAATATGGAAATCCAATGATTATTATAGATTATCTATGTTTTACATGATACAAATATTATAAATTCAAATTTTTACATGGTGGAGATAGGAAATGTACTTTTTAAAGCCATTTATGTGGCGAATAATCATAGTAAATGCATATCGGATGGCTACATTTATATCTACTCATTACCATTAACATTATAGAATAGAAATTAGATTTTTTTTTTTTTTATAAATTGCAATTTTTTTTCTTGACCATTACGAGACCTACGATGAATTTTGGTGAAATATTAAAAACGATCCGTACCCCAAACGCTTCATATATTTATGGTTTTTCTCATTTTGTATAAGGTACTTTCGTACTACGCATCCGTTTAATCTATAATCGAGGTGAACGCGTTAGCGGAAGTCGGTCAAATTGACCACTCTAAAATCACGTATTTTTCACTATTTCGGCCATAACTCGAAGAATATTAAATATTAGATATCACAATTTATACCACGATATTATATTTTAATTAACTATTTAATAAAGTTAAAATTATTGAAATCGAATCATTATCGTGGATTTTGATTTTTTACATCACCTAATACGTTTAATAATTTATTTTTACATGGCGGAGATAGGAAATAATTATTATAAACTCATTAAACCGAATAACTGAAATCTAGTACGTACGATATATATTAATACTCGTCATAAATGTTATTTTTATAATTATATCTATATATTATAGATTTTTTTACGCGATACGAATATTATAAATTTAAATTTTTACACGGTAGAGATAGGACATTTTTTTTTATAAACTCAAAATTTAAATTTAACGAAATCTAGTATCGTAGGTGTTCGAGTAATATTAGTATCGGGCGAAAAAAATTTGTATACAACGTATTTTATGTCGTCCGTATACGCGATATAGACTTTCTACCTATCTCCGCCATAGAGAATCGAGAGAACAATATAATGCCTCGATCGATGAATAGAATATTTATAAATAGAATAAATATATAAATATATAAATATAGTACGTATAGTATATATTACTCGTTTACTAATTATATCGTAATTATATCGTAATATTATTACTAATTTAGTATCTATATAGTATACATTTAATATATTGCGAAAAAAATGCGTATATAACGTATTTTATAACGCCCGTATACGTATAAGATCGCCCGTAGAATTTTTACGTTAACGAAAATATTTCGTAATTTTTTTTTTAACGGCGGAGATAGGAAAAAAAAATTTATAATCTCGAAATTTAACTTTAACGAAATCTAGTATTATTGGAGTTGAAGTATTATTAGTATCGGGCGAAAAAAATGCGTATATAACGTATTTTATGTCGTCCGTATACGCGATATAAGATCGCCCGTATAATTTTTACGTTAACGAAAATATTGCGTACATTTTTTTTGTAACGGCGGAGATAGGACATTTTTTTTTATAAACTTGAAATTTAAATTTAACGAAATCTAGTATTATTAGGGTTCGAGTAATATTAGTAACTGGTGAAAAAATTTGTTATATAACGTATTTTATGTCGTCCGTATACGCGATATAGACTTTCTACCTATCTCCGCCATAGAGAATCGAGAGAACAATAGAATGCCTCGATCGATGAATAGAATATTTATAAATAGAATAAATATATAAATATATAAAATTATATGTAAATCACGTATACTAACCGTGTCCTAATTATATAATCGATATATATAAATATTATCGACGATTTATTATCTAGAGGGTATTAGATTTATAAATGTGGAAAAAATTTGTGCCGAGCGAGATTCGCTTCGCTCGTAGAAGGTCTGGTAGCTCGCTTCGCTCGCTAGTGTCGTACGAAGACGACGAAGACTATTAAGAGAAATGGTTATTAATTGGTTATATAACTGCCAGATACATTAGTCACGTGACCCATCTTCCATACCTATAAGTTATGTAACCTTACATTATAACTGAGCGGCATCAATAGATATGACAAGTCTTATTTACGAGCCCTTTATAAGAAATAATATCGATAATTATTTGTATTCATATTTATAAACTACAACTAAAAACTTTGAAAAATAATAATTATTATTATGTAACTACATGACTTGAATTACTCATGTGACCCCTATTCTTATGTATATAGTTATATAATAAGATATCTTTAATGTCAGTGTATTGAGACTACTATTAAGGGGATACCTCAGTGTTTAAATATAAACAATCGATAAATCATTATATCAATTTTGTTATATATAATTACATGTTATCTATTAGTATCTGTCAACAAATTTATTTAAAAATAACATAAAATGTATCTTTATTTCACAACTTTATAGAATGAATATTTATAAAATTATTTATTTATTGTTTAATAAAAATTCTAACTGGTATACATGCATTTATTTATAATGTTTTATAACTTATATATTCATTAAATAATTATTAAATTAATGATTTATACATTTTTTTTAAATATTTGTACTCTTACATTTTATAATAAATAATTATTATATTAATGATTTATAAATTTTTTTTAAATATTTGTACTTTTACATTTTAAAAAGCATCTTTTATGACACACCATTATAAAATAAATTTCAAATATATTTTAAATTATTTTGTTCTACATATGTACATATAAACGTAATAATAAATACAACTATTATAATAGTAGATCTATAATTATATATATCCTACTAATTTTATTTGTTATATATAAATAAAAGTACAATCTTATATGTATATAAATATAATGAGAAAGAGTTGATTAAAAACAATATATATAGAAATACATTTAAAAAATTAATGTAAATTTGTATGTCTATTTTCATATACGAAATAAACACTATATATAATTAAAATCAGATGTTGTTTTATAGAGGAATATATCCTTAATATAATACAAAACAATTAGTTCAATTCATTGAATAGTGGTAGTTAACATTAACGTCGAACGGAAGTACGTATTTCCTATCTCTATTAACATGTAAAGCGTGACGCGCTGCTAAAGCCCTCAGTGATGAACGACTGTGAAATGAACGAGCCTAACTATGCGCCGCCGTGATTATTCATTCCCTCGCCACAAGCGTATCGTATTACCACGACGCCACGCGATCAACGATCGTAGAACCAGCTTTACTACGCGACCGTTCCCGCAATTTGTACACTCGTCATTAATAATACTATTAATTACTTTCGTTGTTTTACGCGCTATTCCTGGAATTTTATAATTAAATTACTCCTTTCATCCCATCCAGAAACTTAGACGAAGTTTTCACTTATAACCATATATGGCTCTACTATTAGTACCATACGGCTCTACTATTATCATCATTTATCATTCACTATTAGTACCATACGGCTCTACTATTATCATCAGTTATCATTCACTATTACGTAATAACATGACGCAACACTGCGCTCCGATAGTGTCGAAGAAGAAGCAGTGTTTGCCCGGAACCTACTCCCAGGCAGGCTCCACTATCTGTCTGCCCTGTAACGCAGGCTATAGGTTTGTCGTGTCGTGTAACTATCTCCCCTATCTTGGGCATACTTCATTACCTTCCATACTACTTCGTATGTATACTTCATTGACGTTCATTTGCAGCGTAGTTTTTATCTATATCTCCATACCTCTCAATATATATATATATATGTAACAAAGCGAATCTTGTTCGTATAACTGTATTGAAAAAGACACTCTTGGTTCTACGTCTTACTGGGTTGAAGTTAAAAGTTATATGAACATGATTCACTTTGTTACATATATATATCTATCTATATCTCTCTTCATAATTATCTGTCACTATATCTCTTTACATATCTCTCTCTATCCGTATCTCACCATATCTAACAATCTCGTATATATATTTCCACTGTTTTTATCCTTTTTTTACATCTCATCATCTCTTTTACATATAAACCATATACATCCTGATATAAAAAGTATACCTTAATACTAGTAATCAAAGCTTGTGCCATATACTATACACATTATACTATACATATACACACTATACATATACACACATCACTAATCACACTCACCCACATACATCACCACCACTACTACTACCATTACCCTGACTACTATCACTTCCACCATCACCAATACCCACACTACTACCATTACTACTACTACTACTACTACTACCATTACTACTACTACCATTACTACTACTACTACTACTATCATTACTATTACTATCATTACTACGACCACAACGACCACTACAACTAATACCCCCACCCCTTGACCACCACTAGATGCGACATGGGCTCCACAACCCCGTCACCCTCCACCGGAGTCTGTTCCCCGGGCGGGTACTGCGACGGAATGCAGTTTTACCCTTGCCCCCCCGGTACCTTTAACCCCCTTAACGGGTCCACGTCTCTGACCGGGTGTACGGCCTGTCCTCCCGGCTACTACTGTACCGGACCCGGCGCCGTCGAGTACTTGACCTCTCCTTGCCCTCAAGGTCACTTTTGTCTGCAGGGAACCACTATGAGCACTAGGTATCCATGCCCCGGTTAGTGAAAGCTTACTATCTCTCTCTCTCTGTACGGTTTGTGTGGCGTATTGTGAATTTAAACGAAAGTTTATTTAGACACTTACATAAATCATAAATAATCTCACAAAAGTGTGTATATATATATAGAAATACGAATAATAAAAGTAGGTAAATATGATAAATACCATTTAAAATAATAAAGTAGAATGCACCGGAAGGAAATTAATAAATAAAAAAAATATAAATATATGTGTGGCATTAATATGACATATGTATGTGGCATTAATATGACATATGTGTGTGGCATTAATATGACATATATTTGTGGCATATATATGCGGGAATACATGGTGAATATTTGTTGTATGAATGTTTCATATATATAGCATATATGTTGGTTATAAGTTTATTATCTATGGTTTAAAATTATTATTAATATATCTTTAATATATACATATATTTAACACATGAATAACTTCAACTATCTTTTATATTGGTGACAGTTTGAAATAAATATAAAATTAATAAAAATGAAATAGTTTAATAATAACGTGATATATACTAAGTATTAAACTAGGTATTATACCTAGTTTAATACCTAGTATAATACCTAGTATAATAAACCTATAGGTTTAGCTAATGAATCATATTAATCACTCTCAGTGAATCATAACATGCATAACTCTTCCCTCTCTCTAATTGGTCGCATTAAATCTTGCCTCTCTCTGATTGGTCACTCCCCCGTTCACTCACCAGGTGGCACCTACCTCGACGAATTGAACGCGACGTCGACTGTGCGCTGTAAGACCTGCCCCGAGGGTAACTACTGTGTTGCCGGCTCCACTGCGGGGGTAGTTTGCCCCGCCGGCTTCTACTGCACGTCCGGTCAGAGCACCGGCAATCAGAACTCTTGCCCCATCGGCACCTATAGTTCCCTAACGGGTCTTATGAGTTAGTACCCCCCTAGTGTGTGTTTAGACGCGCTCCTTTCTATTATCGGTGTGAATAGAACTCTTGCCCCATCGGCACCTATCGTTCTCTGACGGGTCTTATGAGTTAGTATCCCACCCGCCCCCTAGTGTGTGTACTTAGAGATGAACCTCTATCTGTAGTATTGGTGACGATAGAAGTCTGTCGTTGTGGACACGATTGTATGTTTACACGATGGCGGATTAAGTGAATAGAAATCTTGAAATGTCTACAAAATTTAAATAAAATATTCCATTTCTAATCGCTTCTGAATGGTTCCGATAAGATTCACTCTATTCTGTTGTTGTCTCCCAGTAATCTGTATACACGCGTAACGAATGATTTCTCACATCTCAGACGGAACACAATGCACCGATTGTCCGGCTGGTAGTTACTGTCCTTGGGGTAATGCCGCTGAACCCCGTATCGCCCCTATTCCCTGTTCCCCCGGTACCTATAACCCCGATCTAGTTGCAGGTTACACACAGACGCACGCGCACGCATTGTTTTATATAGGTTGTATTAGATATGTAGATATTAATGCATTTTACTATATAAACATCTTTCAAATTTGTTTAAATTTGGTAATATATAAACCTTATATAATATAGATAACGTTGCGTTGAATATATTTCAAGTGCTAATACTAATCTATTTCATGATAGATATTTCTTTCAATTTATAATGTGATATTTATCATTTATAGGTTCCTTATTATGTACGTACAAAATGACATAGTTTACCACTGTATGTATCACCACTCTGTAATAATCATACGATAATTATCGAATGATTAATATTCAAATGTTCACTTTATTCAATCAAAACGCATTTCGCGATTAAGGACATGAATTAAACTGTAAATCGTGTCCTTCGGGTTTTGCATGTCCCCTGACCGGTCAATCTAACTTCACGCAGGATTGTCACGAAGGTTTGCAGTCATTATGTACTATATATATATATAGTACATGTTAAGTTATCTATTAACTTTTATATTCTAATATTTAAATTATGTATAGCAATGTATTTCATTATTATTTAGCGACCAGAAAACTCAATAATTCTATATAAACATTCCAAACAAAAATAAATATTTCAACGATTTATATAATTTAAATATTTACGACTAAGATGAAATATTACATAACCATAGTAATGTAACAATAAAGTGTAATCGTACAGGATTACTTCGTTGGTTACTTATTTATAAGTATGTAGATATACCTACTTATTAGATACTTATTTACTTAATTACTTACTTACTTACTTGCGAGTTACAATAGTAATATAATGACATTAACGACGATAACACAAACTAATTAAGCACCTTCCCTAGGCTACTAAAGTACCCTATTCACCACAACCTCACACCTCTCATATGCTACTTCTGCCCCACTAAAGTACCCTATTCACCACACCCTCGCACCCTTAGGTTACTTCTGCCCGAACCGCACGATATCCAACACTCAGTTCCCGTGTCTGCCCGGTACTTACGGCTTCAGAACCGACCTCACATCTGCTGATGAATGTGACGCCTGCCCCGCGGGATACTACTGCATCTACGCCACTAGTTTGTTACCCCATAACCACCCCATAGCCACCCCCATAGCCACACTATTACTGCATCTACGCCACTAGTTTGTTACCCCATAGCCCCACTATTACTGCATCTACGCCACTAGTTTGTTACCCCATAACTACCCCCATAGGCCACTACTACCCCCTATAGCATTATCTACGCCACTAGATTTTTACCATTGGCACACCCCATAGTACCACTACCACACATCATAGCACCACTGCTACCCCTATAGCCCCACTGCCGCTGCAATATATGCCACTGTATTCACTTATTAACATATAATACTATCTAATCCATGTATACATAAATATATTTAACCATTATATTAATTATATTATGATAACAATTTATATTAGCTCAGTTAACTATGTCACATACAAGATGTGCGTGATACACAATTATATGTTAAACGTGATAGCATATACCACTACAATGTATGAATATTACTAATTATAAATACACTAACAATTATTACTAATAATTTATTTGTAATTATCATTATAATCAGTACTTAATAGTTATATTCAGAATAATTAAAATTTGTGTGAAATAAGAATAATGAATAATAGTTTTGCCTACATATATATATATATATATATATATATATATATATATATATATTATTATTATCAGATTTAGGTATAAGTAACTGAGTAATTTTTGAAGTATTACTGCTTGTCGAGACAATTACCCTCATATATATATATTTATTTTTATAGTACTTTATTTCGATAGATATTTCGAACCACACCAATACACACTCCCACTCACAGCGAACCACACCGGTACGAACCCCCCACTGCCCTGCATGCCCGGCTACTATTGCCCCACCCAAACGCCGTCCCCTGACCGGTACCCCTGCCCCGCCGGAACGTTCTCCACCTCTGCTCATCTGACCGCCTCGTCCGAGTGTACTGTCTGCACTGAGACCAGCTATTGTTTAGGTTGGTCTATGTCCTTACTATGTAGTCTTTCAGGATTCTACTGTTATTAACTGTATAGAATATACTGTACAATGTAGAGTGTACAATGTATATGGTGAATTATTCCGATTCACTGTTTTCACATCTGATACAATTTAATTATCGTGATATATTCAAAATATATAAAAAAATGTTGATATTAATATCTTCTAAGCATTTGGTTATGAATTATTA
Organism: Osedax fenrisi; assembly: GCA_964019155.1. Taxonomy (NCBI): domain Eukaryota; kingdom Metazoa; phylum Annelida; class Polychaeta; order Sabellida; family Siboglinidae; genus Osedax; species Osedax fenrisi. Next base: position 29,589,406 of record OZ025242.1, read on the forward strand.
TTTAATTATAATTGCAATTTTAATTTATTTAACATATTATTTATTTGCGATAATGAAATTATTATTCACTGAACTAAAAATTAATTATAATCAAAATATTTCTTATCGTCATATTTTTATCAATAATTATCATATTTTTAATTATTACAGATTATAATATTTATATGAATTAAATTTATATTGTTTAATATATTTAATTATGTTATGTTGTTCAGGGGAAATAGTTCCTATATTTCCACTTTGACCCCGTCGTAAGAGTGATTATGAATCAGTCGCAATAAAAACTACTTCTAAATAACATAGAGCCTGGTTGTAAGTGAAAACTTCATTTAGTTCCCGCACTCCACCGAAATAACAATGACAATAACAATCTTTCATTGCCAGATCTATACGCATCATACCAGATCTATACGCATCATACCAGATCTATATGCATCCTACCAGATCTATATGCATCCTACCATATTTTTACATATTTTACGTTATTATCTTTATTCACATAAATACATAAATTTTACATAAACTTATCTCTTTTTTTTATATTTAAATTAATTTTCAGAATGCCACTATAGGTAAACTATAATTTACTCGATAAAATCACCCTATCTATTATAATAATTATAATTATTATATTCATAATTATTAGTAATAACGGTTCTCCTCTTCACCACTAGGTGGCTCCTCGACTGTGTCTGGAACCTGCCCACGAGGCTACTACTGCCCTAACGGAACTAAACTACCCATGGAGTATGCGTGCCAGAACGGAACCTACAACGACCTCTACGGACTGAAGGAGCACGCCCAGTGCAAGAACTGTACCCAAGGTCAAACCGGTGACCTATACAATCGTTCGGCGAACTTACGATGTAACGCGCCTAATAACCACTACATAATTACATAATAGTCGAATAAAGACTATTAGTATTACTATCTGTTCTCTTGATTGATGTGGAGTGTATCTATTTATATTTCTACATAACTCTATTCATATCTCTATTCATATCTCTATTCATTTCTCTATTCATATCTCTATTCATACTTCTATTCATATCTATCGTAATCTCACGTAATCTCTCGTAATCTCCTGAAATATCACGCCTCCCCTCTCCCCCATCAGGTCACTATTGTGAGTTTGCGTTTGTTGCACCTCTCGACTGTCCTGTCGGAACCTACATGCCGTACGGAATGGAGTATCCGATACTGCCGGCTTCTGTTACCATCGGACCAGGTTAACAGCGCACACAGTTAGAGAGAGAGAGGGATAGTCGGGTTATATGTATAAACATACATATATATACACAATGTATTACACATGCATATATACACACCACAGAGTTAGAGAGAGTGATAGTGGGGTTACATACACATATAAATACACACATACACACACAGACACAAATATACACAGAGTTTCTGGATGAGATGAAAGGACTCCGTAAAATTAAAATAACAATATATATATATATACATAAATAATATTATGGTATTGAATATATAGATGTGTATAATATATATAATAATAATATTTTTATTTATTAGAAGACAAATTACTTTTTGTTCTCTTTTTTTGTAGTTTATATTATAAATTATAAATTATAATTCTTTTGATTTATCCTGAAGGCTTAAAATAGTATTGAATATTATCTATTGTTATCAACTATTATATATATATATATATGTAAATATACAGTATTTATAGATAAACCATTACAAGATAGTGTTCTGTACCCTACACCCACGCTAACAACCCCACCCTCGCTAACAACCCCGTCCCCGCTAACAACCCCGCCCACGCTAACAACTCCACCCTCGCTAACAACCCCGCCCACCCTAACAACCCCACCCTCGCTAACAACCCCGCCCCCGCTAACAACCCCGCCCTCGTTAACAACCCCGCCCTCTCTAATAACCCCGCCCTCGCTAACAACCCCACCCATGCTAACAACCCCGCCCACACTAACAATCCCGCCCACACTAACAACTCCGCCCACACTAACAACCCCGCCCACACTAACAACCCCGCCCACACTAACAATCCCGCCCTCGCTAACAACCCCGCTAACAACCCCGCCCACGCTAACAACCCTACGCCCTCGCTAACAACCCCACCCTCGCTAACAACCCCGCCCTCGATAACAACCCCGCCCTCGCTAACAACCCCGCTAACAACCCCACCCACGCTAACAACCCCGCCCACGCTAACAACCCCGTCCTCTCTAACAACCCCGCTAACAACCCTACGCCCCCTACAGGTGATCCTGCGAAGCGTCAGTTTGATTGCATAACGTGTCCGGGAGGCAGCTGGTGTGGAGTGTCCACTATAACCCCGACTGATTGCGGTGTTGCCCAGTACAGTACAGACGGACAAAGTGCCTGTGTCACCTGCCAAATAGGGTTACTACTACGCGCTCGCTATGTATTCATAACAACTTTGTGATCCGCTTCTATCGTAAGTTAATGAAATAGTTATATCGCGAGATATGCGTTCTAAATATAGATCGCTTATTTAATTATAGATATGTGTTCTAAATGAGGTTATATATATTATCTACATATAGTTGCGTGTTCTAAACATAGTGATACGATATTATAGGAATAATGACCTTTTAAATCATTACGCATTATAAATTCATAATAATGTTAGCAAATATTTATACTTTATACTTTCAATTATATTTTCGGCTATGTATTTGCTTAAATAAATTATCAATCAATAAAAATAATTATTTAGAATTTTTTATAATCTTAATAAATATAAATAAATATAAATAATTAAATATGTTTCTATTAATCCTTTTTCGTTTTAATTCCTTCCCATTGATATGTAAATATTTTCTATTAACCCTAGCCCCTGTATATATATATATATATATGATTAAGATTTAATTAATACTGTATACAACATATTAAGATAAATAAGATATAACAAGCCGGCGCCCCATGTAGACATTACTGCGACAACGTCACCACCTCTGAGAACATGATGCTAACCCTGAAGAAGTGTCCAGCTGGCAAGTACTGCTTAGCCGGACTTAATAGTGTTGCCTCGGCAACGGATTGTAGCATGGCGAAGTACTGCCCGGAAGGTTCCGGAACAATTTAATATTTACTTTGCCATTATATATTAATAATAATAACAATAATAATATTTGATTATTGAAATCACAATCTCAGCTATTATATATATATAGAATACAATACAAATAGTTGATACAATTTAAACATTAACTTAAATATTAACTAAAACATTATTTTAAATATCAACTTAAACAAATAAATTCAACATTAACTTAAACTTTAACGTATCACTACAAATCTCTATTTTACTTACCACTTATTATATCCGAATCGAAATGATACATTTATATACGTAATATTATCGCATTATATTACTTATAATAATATTATTCTCATTACATCCTCCCCCCCCCAATTAATAAGCCCCGCCCATATTAATAGGCCCCGCCCGCCCCCACAGCCACTGTAGAGGGCTATTATATTAACATTATTCTCATTATAACACTCCTCATCACACACCCACTCCAATTAATTAGCCCCGCCCATATTAATAAGCCCGCCCCCTCTCCCCATTTTAATAATCCCGCCCGCTCTCCCCACATTAATAAGATCCACCCCCTCTCCCCATATTAATTAGCCCCACCCATTTTAATAAGCCCGCCCCCTCTCCCCCCATTATAATAAGCCCCGTCCCCTCCCCCCAGCTACCGTAGAGGAGCTCCTCTGCCCCGTCGGCACCTACAAGAACGTGACAGGGTCCGGTGCTATCACCGACTGCACCCCCTGCGAACCCGGCTGGTACTGTATCGAAGGTCAAGTGAACCCGACCTCCATGTGCGATCAGGGATACTACTGTCCCAGCCCTATCGCCAACACTTTCGCCACTCTTCCCGTCAATATCGGTAGCTATGGGCCCAAACAGGTGACTTTTATATCTAAATATATATTATATATATATATATATATATACATATACTTTCATTATTTACATATATTGATGGACTTTAAGAATAGAATATTAACTATCTATATATAGATTCTATATCAATAATACTAAAGAACATGATTTATATATATATATAACAATATTTATGGTTTTATTATTATTTAAACTTGATAGCTATCACTTAAATATTATTTACACAAATCATAGATTATCATCTATTAATAGACGAGTATTCCTCATCTGCTACAAATTTCTTTTATCTTAAAATGATAGTTTAAAAATATTCAATTCGTTATTTTATTAATATTGATAAACTTTCGTTCTTAATGATTGTTTTATAAATCTACTATCATTGCTAATATAGTAATAATAATAATACAATAATTATAATTTATATTACATACTATAGTTTTAGTCATACCAATAATTCATTATTCAATCATTTTGTATTCTAAGAAGTGTACACCGATACGATCATTCTCCCTAGCTTTATTATCGTTGCTCTATTATCATTACTATTCAACAAATCTACTATAATTACCCCCCTTCCCGCCCCGTAGAAATGATGTACAGCGAGTACCTTCTCCATTATTCTATTATCGTTGTTCTAATATCATCGGTACTACGACTCTACTATCTTGCACCCCCGCCCCCCGCCCCGTAGAAACAATGTCCGGAGGGTACGTACTCCAACGTACTGGGAACCCCGTCGCTGGCCGCCTGCATAGAATGTCCGGCCGGTTACTACTGCCCCCTGGGGACGAACGCCCCGATTAGTTGTCCGCGCGGCTACTTCTGCATCGCCGGTCAGCCTACCGCCACTCCGTGCCCTATGTCCAGTTACGGTGCTAATACCAGTTAGTCTCGTCGACTTGGTCACCTCATTCACTTCGCATTATTGTTATGCTTATTTTCATCCCATCTCTGGAGTCTTAGATGTGAAGATTTCACTATTGGATATAATGTCCCTTCGAAGCCTATATATATATATATATATATATATATATATAGATAAATGATTTAGATACAACGAGGCAAGTTTCACTCAGCGAAACTTTGACACAGCGAGCATTTCACTGTTCTTGTGAACACCATAATTATAGTCTATATCTATGCCACGAGTATTAAATACAGCATACACTCATTGTGAATTCCATGGTGAATATATATTTTACTTAATAATTGTTATCGTTGTTAATATGTATAATATTAAGATATTAAAATTTTTAAAATCACCTATGATATGAATATATCCAAATATTTTGAAATAACTGATTTATATATAAAAAGCGATGGACGCCAAACAAATGCTCATTACGATATGGGTTACATGTAAAGAGATATATTCATAACGGCTGAAGAAAAGTGAAAACAAAAATGTCTTCTAATAAATTATTATTATTATTATTATTATTTATTATTATTATTATAAATACGATGATCATAATATAATACAGGGTAACATTACTATCACCTTATGTACGATATTACACATTTTTTATATGCATGCATATATATATATATATATATATATTATTACTATGACTATTATTCCCTTCACGTTCGCACACGCAGACCTGCAGTCTACCGGCAACTGTACGACGTGTACAAAGGGGTGGTACTGCGACGCCCCGGGTCTACTGCAACCCCGAGCCCCGTGCGACCCCGGTTACCTATGTTACGGCGGGGCTAAGGAATCAGCCCCCGTTGACGGCACCACTGGGGAACTTTGCATTGCCGGCGGGTACTGCCCCCTAGGTATGTTACCGAGCATTACGCATGCGTATACAGTACTGTGTAGTTGCACACACACACACACACTCACACACACACACATACACACACACATACACACACACATATATATTTAGTGAAAAATTTGAATTCTAACTCTAAGAGTATACTACACATATTTGAAAATAGCACACACGCTATCATTATATAGATAACACACATTTATTTTTATAAATACAATGAATGTTGTCATGTATAAATGTAGCTTTATCGGCGGTGTTATAAAAATAGTCGTTCAGAAAATAGTTATATACTTATGAACTGAAATCTTAAAAATAATACAATAATAAACGAGAAGTTAAATTTATAATTATTAAAAACAATATTAATTATATATATATGTTTTTTATTTTTCGTTATAAATTGATATAATAAATATCATCATTATATATATATCATAAGTTGTTATGATCCGATATCTAGATGTTGATAATCTATCTAATCACCTCTACGCGTAACAATCTAAACCTGACACTCGTAACGCTCCTACTGTGATTGACAGGTTCATGGCAGGCGTTGAACTGTCCAATGGGAACCTACAGCAATGTAACGGGAGCCGTGAACCAATACGATTGCTTCGACTGCGACAAGGGCTACTACTGCTCTAGTGTGGCTGGCGGTCAACCCACCGGTCAATGCTGGGGCGGCTACTTCTGCACCGGCGCTGCTAAGTCTCCTAGACAGAATATCACCGAACCAGGTAGGGGTAGACGTGTGTGAGGGTGTGCGAGGATGTATAGAGGTAGGTGTGAGCCTGGCTGTGTGTGTGAGGGTGGTATATTTATATATTATAACTATATTTCCAAACTTTTTTTTTGTAATGTAAAAATTCCTATACATTACATGTTAATTTTTAAAGGGACGTCGTTTCCCCTAAACATATCCCAGATATTCTGAAATTTTGTTTATGATGATATATTATAACAATAAAAATAGCCTCACATTTTTGTAAAATTCCATTAATAATGTATCGATGTAACCACTCTTAGTGTAGGGGTGTGTGGGTATGTGAGGGTGTGTGAGGGTGTATAGGGGTATGTGTGAGCGTAGCTGTGTGTGTGAGGGTATGTGGTGCTGTGCGTATGCGTGCAGATGCGTGATCAAGTTACTAGTAATATCATTTTAGTTATCGAATATAATTTAATCTTTAATTTAATATCATATTTTAATATTATTCATCTTCTATGACAATATATATTAAGCAACTTACAATATAATCCCATACATCTTTACCTAATTATTAATGATTAGTGATCATTGATAGTGTAATCATGAAGTCACCCTCTTTAATAACTGTAGATGTATCGTGATATATCTAGGTTAAGTTCTTCTTTACGTCTGTCCGTCATCGCCACCACTACCTCCACCCCCACTACCATCACCATCGCTAGCACTACCTCCACCCCCACTACAATCACCATCGCTAGCACTACCTCCACCCCCACTACCATCACCATCGCTAGCACTACCTCCACCCCCACTACCATCACCATCGCTAGCACTACCTCCACCCCCACTACCATCACCATCGCTAGCACTACCTCTACCCCCACTACCATCACTATCATTAGCACTACAACCACCCCCACTACCATCACCGTCATTAGCACTACCTCCACCCCCACTACCCTCACTATCATTAGAACTACCTCCACCCCCACTAACACTATCACAATCATCACCCCACTATAACTACTGTGATTCATTATTCAATGTTCCCGTCAGTTCAACCTAAACATAACTAATCACAAATCGCTACTCCTTAAACTGCGATACCTTTGATTCATATGATAACTATCCAATAACCTATCACACACCTCTCACATCTCTCTCGTTAGCCACACCCACTCTCGCCAGGTTACTTCAGTCTGAACGGTTCGGTGGCGCAGAGCGAGTGCGACATCGGAACCTACAATCCGGCGTACGGCCAATCGGAATGCATGGTCTGCGAGATGGGCTTCTACTGCCCGAACAAGCGAATGACCGATCACCTGATGTGTTCGGCCGGAAAGTACTGCGGTAACGCCACCTACGTTCAGCTCGACTGTCCACCCGGAACCTACTCTAACCAGTAGGTGGCGCATGCAATCTTCTACATATACGCGAATATATGGGATAATTGTCTCGATAAGCAACACTGCTTCTATAATTAACCTGGCATTGCCTAAATCTGATAATAATAATAATAATAATATACGCATATATACGCATATACACGCATATACACGCATATATATATATATATATATATATATATATATATATATAGTTGGATTGATTTCAAATAAGGCTACTATAAACTGTTTGCCGGATTTTTCTGAAATTCTCATTCGGAGTAAATTAATGTCACGCTTTTATAATCTGTGATACGATGATGCAGCGATTCACCGATTGTAAACTAATATCGGTGTATAACGTAAACTAACTATAATGATGATGATGATAATGACCCCGTTACCAATACATCTTTATCCCCTCGTACTTTTATTATGTAAATAATAACTCTCTGTTTTCCAAATAATTGAGACTTCTATTATAACTCATAATGAATATCTCTCTCTCCCCGGTATTACCCCTCCATAATCACTACCTCTGTACCACTCCCCCCCATTTCTCTCCAATCTCCTACTTATCTCCTTAGGCTCCCATTTCTCTCTGTCTTTCCCTAAATATTTCCCCCTAAGTAACCACTACTTCCCTGTACTTCTTCCTCCTATTCCCCTATCTCTCATCCTACCTCTCCCCCGAGAATTACTATATCGCTACACTCATCACTCTCCCTCTCCATCTTTCCTCCTCCTCTGTAATAACTACTTCCCTGTACGTATTTCTTCCCTCACCACCATCTCACCCATCTCTCCTCCGTAACACTACTTATCTGTACTATTCCCTCCCCCTCCCTCTCCATCTCTTCCCCACCTCTCACCTCAGTAATCACTACCCCCTACCCCACGTCTAGAACGCACAAGTCTCAGATCAGCGACTGCATAGCGTGTCCAGCGGGTCAGTTCTGCTCCAACAGGGGAGCCACCGAGCCAGCCGGACCCTGTAAACAAGGTCACATCTGCTACCTGAACGCCCTCATCGAAGACCCCGTCTACAACAGCGATCCCTCCGGCAACAAAACCATCATCACCTATGGGGATCTGTGTCACGCTGGATACTATTGTCCTTCGGGTACGTCTATTTCATCTCTCTGGCCCCCCCCCTCTCTCTCTCTCTCTACCCCTCCCTCTACCCCTCCATCGAACTACCCTATCTATTTACCCCATACATCTATTGCCTATCATGTTAGCGCTGTTATCTTCCCTCTCTTTCTCTCTCTACCCCTTCCTGGATCTTCCACTCGATGTCACCATTCCAATGAATGCACCACTCTCTCTCTCTCTCTCTCTACACCTCTATTGAATTACCCCATGCGTCTATTGTCCATTAGATCTACTATATATTTATTATTGTTTATCTATTTGTTCGCATTACAGTCAACTCTATTCTCGATATCTTCATCAGCATTCAAGGAACCGATGAAATGTGTTTGAGATATTGAGTTTCTGATATTTAAAATTTAAAACGCAACCAAACTAACATTTGTAAAAAGTCTGAGTTAGCCGGTTTCTGAGATATAGAGTGTCTGAGATATTGACTGTATTTACTCTATTTTGTATATTATTATTATAACTTTTATTATTATTTTATTATTATTGGATCGAGAACTTAGCAAGTTTATTCTAACAATTTATCTAGATCAATTTTTTTATTATTCTTAATTAATCTTATTTATTATATACATATTCTATATACATACTATATATACACATTCTATTATAAAATTATATATAAAATAAAACTATTCAATAACTAAATATAACTAACCCACCCACGTTTCTCAACCCCTCCCTTGATCTACCCCACATTTGATCTACCCCTGGGTATCACTATCCCCATGAATATACCTCTCTCTCTCTCTCTCTCTCTACCCATTCCTGGATTTATCACTTGATATCACCCACATACCTTCTTTAAAATACCCCATAACGCTCTCCACCCCACTCTAGATCTATCCCATCTCTTTAACCTATGCACCTATTAATGTTATAATTATAAAAATGTTAGGTACATTTTTATATTGTATACTATCAATACCCTCATAATCATTGGTTTGTGTGATATCATTACAGCTGTCAGTACTGTTGTTATTGTTATAATGGTGTAAATAATGCATACTAAATAATGCATACTAAGTAATGCATACTAAATAATGCATACTAAGTAATGCATACTAAATAATGCATACTAAGTAATACGTACTAAATAATGCGTACTAAATAATGCATACTAAGTAATGCATACTAAATAATGCATACTAAATAATGCATACTAAATAATGCATACTAGCTATTGTATAACTACATAGCTATTAGCTATTAGCTATGTACATATTAGTACATAATATATATATAATTAACTCTCATATATGTTTTCTATATATATAATATATATATATATATATAAATATACATGTCCTATTGGTTTACTTGTACCTACACCTTCCCTGCCGATCACATGACCTCACTAGTCACACCTCCCTCCCCCTGGTAGGCGCTGCGAGCATGATTCAATGTCCTAGAGGGACATACAACCCGGACAAAGGAGGCTACAGCGAGGCGACTGCCTGTAAGACCTGTGACCCTGGCAAATACTGCAACGGAACCGCCCTCATCGCTACTTCAGGTGTGCACCCCCCCCCCAAGTTCTGTAGTCGTTCTTCATTATCGCTGAACGTGCACTTTTTGATACCTATGCATACTAAGTAATGCATACTAAATAATGCATACTAAATAATGCATACTAAATAATGCATACTAAATAATGCATACTAAATAATGCATACTAAATAATGCATACTAAATATTACATACTAAGTAATGCATACTAAATAATGCATACTAAATAATGCATACTAAATAATGCATACTAGCTATCTTATAACTACATAGCTATATAATTGTAGTACATCAAATATATATAATTAACTCTAGTATCTTTTATTCTACGGACGTTGCACTCGCATACCTTCGTGGAATTGCGCGACGTAAAGTTATCGTCGAAAAATCATTCGCCCCGTCGTAGTTATTTACTTACAATCGTGGTATCTTCGATGAATACCTTGCATACGTATGCATCGTTATCATGCCATCGATGTACAGAAACAGTGTAAGCCATATCACGTAAGAGATAGACATAGGCGTATGACATTTTCTCGGTAAATAACGAAATGTCATCGGTGATTTTGTTCAGTCATATTATATAGGTCAATTAAAATAATGTGATTTTCATCGATATAGTAAGAAGTGAATTCTCTAGATATCTATGTATATATATACCTATTCTCTATATATATTAGATATATATTATATATGTTAATAAAATAATATGATATCTCAAATTCAAATACATTTAAATACCAAAGTACCGAAATATTATGAGGAATATTGATATGTTATATTTTATATATATATATATATATATATATATATATAACTATTATTTATAGTAAAGTATATTAAACTGAAAAATTATCAATAAAAATATAACTAAAATATTAATTTGAAATTGACACTAGTGTGATTTGATAGCAGCGGTGCCTCCGTAACAAAGTAGCACACTATACTACACTTAATTAGCTGAGATTTTAGTGAATCACTATCCACGCGTATGAGTCACCCGATTGAAATAGATAGATAGATAGATAAATAGTTTAGTGTTTAGCAACACGAATACAATTATAATAATAGTAGTGAATTTAATGTAAAGCGAAACAAACCGACACGAAACAAGAAATTAAAATAAATATATTATAAAATTGATAAAAAAATTGATTTAAACGGGCCGTGTATGTGAAATGAGTCATCATCGTTGTCCATTCTACAGGCGATTGCAGCGCCGGCTACTATTGCGTAAGCCGAGCCTATCTTCCGGATCCTAACGACAACGTGACCACGGGTGCTATTTGTCCTAACCACCACATCTGCGTAGCGGTTCGTACCCCTCCTGCCCCCCCATTGCTCCGGTGATGATGATGATGATGTCTATTCTGTAATCAAAGTAGTTGTTTATTGTATATTATTTTGTGCGGACTTTTTTTCTCTAATATATACGAAACTTTTTAGTTTTCCCTTAATTTTGAATGACGCTATAAAACTAAGCTATCACTAAATAATGTCCAATTGTTTCTTACTTATCGTACTATAGTCTACATGTCTTCAAATCTATTACACACACACACAAACATAGGTGTCATAAGTGTGGGCTAACACAGTGGCCTAACTACACAATATAACCCCACCCTACCCCACCACACCCCACCCCACCCCACCCCACCACACCATACCCCACCCCACCACACCCCACTCCACCCCACCCCACGCCACCCCACTACAGGGATCATCAGTACCCGCCGCGTGTTCCATCGGCTACATGGCTAACAACACCGGTCTGTCCAGTTGTAGCATGTGTCCGGCAGGCTTCTTGTGCTTCCCGGCGGAGTCACCGCGAGTCTGTCCTCTCGGTTAACCTCTTGACCTATGCCCTTTGTAACTAGGCCAACTCTATCGTTATTGATGCGTACGAATGTTCTCTGCATAATAGTAACGATGATGATAATTTATAATAATAATAATAATAATGAGACATTAATAAATAATGATAATTTCGATAATAATGACGAATTAATTAAATTCGACACATTAGTGAATGTTTCCGCGATTGCTGTAATCGTTGACCTATTATTTGTGTGACCTTTAACCTTTATGACTCACAGGTTCCTATTGTCCGGCCACGACTCTATCGATACCGTTGATGGCTGCTAAAGCTTGCCCCGCAGGCTCCATAGGGGACAGGACGGGTCTTATCGCCTCAACGGATTGTACGACTTGTCTGGCGGGAAGTTATTGTCAAGTGGCAGGTAGGTGTCTATGGTGTGGGTGTGGAGAGTAATTATCATCAAGTAAATGAGTTATTAGTGTATATATACAATATGTGTTTTTCATAAATCTTACAATAACTGAACACAAATATCGTGTGATTTGTACAACATTTGTGTTTCGAAATTGAAATCATTGTATTGACAAAATATATTATCTACATATTATTGGAATAATTTTATATAATCTATGATGTATTATATATTAATTTATTTAAAATAATTATATATATATTTATATATATATAAATATATTTGTAATAGATAACAAATTTATAATTAAATAAGTATACAATTATTGTTAATATTACTTCCACTGTAAATAAAAGTGATGAAGTTCTATTAATATTTGACATTGACTTTACTTAATGCTCTTGATCTATAAGTATTGACAAACTACACTACTACTATAACACGCGAGCATTTAGTAACTTAGTAACTCACCCCCACCATCAGGTCGCTGCACTACACACTGTAACACACCAATAGTAACGTAGTTCTCACCCTCACCACCAGGTCGCTACACTATGCACATTTAGTAACGTAGTTCTCACCCCCACCACCAGATCGCTACACTATGCACATATAGTAATGTAGTTCTCACCCTCACCACCAGGTCGCTACACTACGCGCATATAGTAACGTAGTTCTCACCCCTACCACCAGGTCGCTGCACTACTCACTGTAACACACATATAGTAATGTAGTTCTCACCCTCACCACCAGGTCGCTACACTACGCACATTTAGTAACGTAGTTCTAACCCCCACCACTAGGTCACTTCACAACTCACTGTAACACGCGCGCATTTAGTAACGTAGTTCTCACCCCAACCACCAGGTATCGTGAACGTAACAGGCCCTACGGATGCCGGCTACTTCTCGCGCGGTGGTATAGTGACCGCCCAGCCTATGGACAATGATAAGGTCACCTACGGACAGTGTCCGAAGGGCTACTACTGTCCGGCTGGTAGCGAGAACCCCACCCCTTGCCCCATCGGCACCTATGGGTTTGTTTACCACCTCCAGCCCCTGCTATCCCCCCCATCATAACCTATAGGTTTACCACTAACTTGTGACCCCAACGTTGACCCGTACTATTATTTAACCTTATACATACATTTATTATAGTTCAATTAACTCAGTTTATTTTTCATATTTATTACTATCAGATATATATATATATATATATATTGTAAATAAGTTAAATCAGAAAATAAATTTGTTACTAAAAAAACTTATATTTATTTCATGTTCATGTCCTTTTTATTAACTCTTATTTTTTTAAAAAAACAATCAAATATTCATTTATTAAACACGACATTTTTTAGTTTTAATTTTTTTTTAATATATATACTTATATTTCTCAGTTTATTTATCATATATATACTTATTTAGCATATATATTAATATAATAAAATTATTATAAAGTTATATTAAACAAATCAGTATTAATCTGTTTACTCTAATTATTTTATGTCAATAACCATTACATCAACTCTTATTAAAAAAATACAATTTATAAAAATAACCAGTATTTAACGAAAAATTATAAAATAATATAACTATAATTTATAAATTAAAAACATTATTATTTGAAGAAATTTCCTGGTACAATTTTAGTATATTATTACAAAGATCTATTATTATGTAAAGTATACATATATTGAAAACATTGCCAATATTTATATTTTATCATTAATTATATAATGTTATGCTAAAATGCATCATTTGTCAATACTTCACTCTATCTTACACCGGAGACCCCCCTCCCCTCACTAACCTCTGACCCCACCCACACAGAGACAGTTGACTGCGATGTCTAACCCCCTCCCCCTCCCCTCACCCCTGCCACACAGAGACAGTTGGCATCTCACGGCGATTTCTAACCCCCTCCCCCTCCCCTCACTAACCTCTGACCCCTGCCCCCACACAGAGACAGTTGGCGCCTCACGGCGATGACTAACCCCCTCCCCTCACTAACCCCTGACCCCCCCGCACACAGAGACAGTTGGCGCCTGACCGCGATGACCGCTTGTAAGCAATGCGGCAGCGGTGAGTTCTGTTCCTCGACCAACATGACCGCTACCGGTACGTCTTGTACCGCGGGCTACTTCTGTAGCGGTGGCTCCCCCACCTCGAGCCCCGTGAACTCTACGTACGGCGATCTCTGCCCCATGGGTAATGCCTGCACCCTAGGGTCGTCGGCCCCCACCCCTTGCCCCGTCGGCCAGTATCAAAACCGGACTGGTCAAGCAACGTGTCAGGTTTACTATGTATACATGTTACTATCAACATTGTCTACTATGTATACATGTTACTATTAGCATTGTCTACTATGTATACATTTTACTATTAGCATTGTCTACTATGTATACATTTTACTATTAGCATTGTCTACTATGTATACATTTTACTATTAGCATTGTCTACTATGTATACATGTTACTATCAGAATTGTCTACTATGTATACATGTTACTATCAGCATTGTCTACTATGTATACATGTTACTATTAGCATTGTCTACTATGTATACATGTTACTATTAGCATTGTCTACTATGTATACATGTTACTATCAGCATTGTCTACTATGTATACATGTTACTATCAGTATTGTCTACTATGCTATTATATACATCCTATTATTGTAATAATGAATAAATATATCGAATAAATAAATATATTTAATAAATAATCATAACTAATAAATAACTATATCTAATATTTAAATATATCTAATATATAAATATATCTAATATTTAAATATATCTAATATATAAATATATCTAATATATAAATATATCTAATATTTAAATGAATATTTAAATATATCTCATAAATAAATATATCTTGCAAATAAATATATCTAATAAATAAGTATAACTAATAAATAACTATATCTAATATATAAATGAATATATATATATATATACCGCTGTTGCGATATAAGTTTGTGCTTTCCACGTACATATACAGTATCACCTCCCCCCACATCACTCACCACTTGATTGACAGCAATGTCCGAAGGGCTACTACTGCCCCATAGGAACTATAGCGCCGGTGTCATGTCCAGTCGGTCACTATTGCCTCATATCACAGGACACGGCCTTCAGGTTTAACCTTCATCAGCTTCCCTCCGTTCATCTCGTAGACTACACGTACTAATCAGATAACGTATCGTTGTTGTGAATAGTGTTCACATTATCATAACTAGTCGATGAACGTGAAAGTATCCTCAATCTATAACCTGAAATTATTTAGTTTATATTACAACCCGAGTTAATTCATCGTTAAAACATTACATTTGTTAAATTATTATTTTTTTAAAACCATTCCACATTGTTAAAAGCATTCCCTCGTTTTCTTTCTAACAAATACTAATCATTCACCTGAAGTAATCTCACATCAGCGATGACCAGTGACAACCATCTATTGTTTGTGATGTAATTTACAACGCTTACATAACGTAAACTATCGTACTATGTCTCCTCTGTTGAGCCGACCTAGAGCCTACCTAGAGCCGACCACCTCGATAACCGTAACTCCTTCGTTGTTTAGATATCCTTGTGCAGAGGGAACTTTCAACAACGCTAACGAAAGTTACGACGTAGCTGCCTGCATCGCTTGCACCCCGGGGTACGTTACCACCCTACCACCCCTACTTTCTATACAATCGCTTGTCTCTCCATATATACATATATATATATATATATATTATATATATATTTTATATATTTATATTATATATATATATATATATATATATATATATATATATATATATATATATATATATATATATACTCTCTAACCCTCTATCTATAACCCTCCAACTCTACCCCCATATCCACTATTCCATCAATATGTTCCCCTTCCAATTCTACCCATCAATCACCTCCACCTCCATCCCTATAAACCTCAATCTCCCCTATAAACCTCTGTACCCAAACTCACTACCCTCCTTCCCAATTCCCACTCCTTTACAACTCTATTAAAATCCACGACTATAATCCCTCTCCTACTCCTCTATAGCCCTCTCTTCTCTACTCATTTTACTCACCTTCTCTACCCCACCCAAACACTCATCACCTCTATCCACCCTAACCCTCACCACTCTTTACCTCACCCTAACCCTACCCCTCTCTACCTCACCCTAACCCTCACCCTCTCTACCCCACCCTAACACTCACCCCTCTCTACCCCACCCTAACCCTCACCCTCTCTACCCCACCCTAACCCTCACCCTCTCTACCCCACCCTAACCCTCACCCTCTCTACCCCACCCTAACCCTTACCCCTATACAGGTACTATTGTGGTTCTCAAGGCCTCAGTGAGCCGACCTCCACCTGCGACGGGGGCTGGTACTGCACTGCCGCGAGTGTCTCCGCTAAACCCTCCGTCACCGTGACTGGGGGCATCTGTCTCGCAGGTTAATAACCCCGCGTTCACATTCTACATTCTTTGTAGAACCAACACCGGATCAATAATGTCTCGTATACACTAATCCACGGAGTTAACTCAACGGAAATATCAATTATTACCATATTCAAAGCAATATATTCGCAATATATCATATCGTATAGTAGGTTATATAGTATATCATTTATTACGTCGTATCGTATTAAATAATTATTTAAATTCTTCTGATTTATTCCAGTCTAAATATATTACAATGTAATAGATTAATAATGAATTAATGCCTGGTTACATGTTTGAAGATCTCAAGTTATATAGAGAATCATTCTTAGTTATATACAGAGAATCATTCTTAGTTATATACTAGGTAATTATACGAGTTATTTATAACGTTGTGTTAAGTTTTTTAGATTATTTGATTTGATCCACAAATTTTTATTTTTAATATATACTTTAAAGATTAAAGTTTATATTAGTTAATGTTAATTAGTTAATGTTAATTATTTAAATATTATAATTTTATTAACCCTTTAAAGAAACAGTAATTTTAAATAATACCTTACATAATGCCCAGAGATTTGTAAATTTAAAAAATAATTATAATAATTTTTTATTTTAAATAAATATAAATTTCAAACTAAAAATAAAATATAAAAAATGTATATAAAAATATAATTATATATTGATGAAATGTTTAATATATATTAATTAATAAGATATTTTTAAAATTTTTTAAATTAACTGACTCAAATACAATACTAATACGAGAGCTTCGTTAGCATTTATTCATGAGTAGGCCATTTATAAAATGGAAATACACAATGATATAAATCATAAACTTCCTAAAAATATAGCATTGTGACCTATAGTTCGGTTAATTTAATAATATCTACATGAGTTTAAAATCCATTTAAAATATACAATAGAAAGTTGTTATTATTATAATGATTATAACATGTATATAATACATGATATATTTTTTTAAATCCATATTATTTTAAATCTTTTTTTAAATCCATAATAAACAAAACATATCATATATTTATGCATTTTCATTTATATAAATCGACTGCTGAATTATTGAATTATATATGCTAATATATTATGTGACGGTCCGAGACGCCTGAGTTTTTTTGAGTCGAGATGGTCCAAGATGCATGGGTTTTAAAGAGTTTATTAATATATACTTTACATCGTTTATTACCTATTGTTGTTATCACTAAATTGACTATGTTTACGAATGATTTTGATACGATGTCTACCAATAGAATTCACTCGATAACCCCTATATTCCATACCCTTCATACACAACAGGATATTACTGTCCTAACGGGACCGTGGTTCCGCTGGACTGTACCGCGGGCCACTTTTGCTCGGGCCAGGAACTCGTCGCGCCCTCTGGCAACTGTTCGGCGGGCTACTTCTGCACCGCTAAAGCCGTACTATCTAGGCCTACGGACGCGTCGACCGGTGGTGTTTGTCCTGCCGGTCAGTACTGCGTCGAGGCCAGCAGTCAAGGTCAAGGTTGTCCGCCCGGCTCGTTCTTCAATGTCACCGGAGCCACCAACGTAGCCGACTGCTACGCCTGCACCAGCGGATCTTATTGCGAAGGTCGGTGTGGGGTCGTTACAATAACGTACGCTGTACTAGTTCTGATTCAGCCCATTTTATAATCTTAATTTTGTATCCGATCATTTGTTATTTATGATATATGATTGTTATATATATGTGAATTATAAGTCGGAGAGAGCATTATGTTTATTTTAATCATTATCTTTTCTTTACAATTAACAGAAATATCTCACATATGATCTAAATGTTAGATTTCCGCAACAATCACTCTTATTCAAGTCTTATCGGATGCATCGATAACTAACCACGTTCACCACCTTTATTCACTACTGTAGGCTACGGCAATGCAGCGGTAACGGGTGACTGTTTGCAAGGACACTACTGTCCCGCGAGCTCCATCGTCGCTAACCCCGCGGCCAGTCCGTGCACTGTAGGTTGGTTACGTCATCGCTATGATGTCATACCGGCGATGTCACACTGTCGTTATTATGACTCGTCGATCATCTTTGACTATTCAATATTCACTCTAGCGTGGATTGATATTTACTATTACAATAGGTGTATGTCTGCTCTTGTAAAGATAATTTTCTTGATGTGCATGGATGCTTCAGTAATTACCATTGCATGTGTCCGTATATCTGATAATAATAATTATAATAATCTTTCTATTGTCTATTGCTCTCCAACGAAAAACTTCTAATAAATGAATATAATTATTATTATCATATATTCTACTTTATTTAACGAAATAAAATATATTATAAACGACCAACAAGTATAATATATATTATAGTAAATATATAATATATATTGAATAGCTATAAATAGCTATACATTAATAAATCTATGATTTTATTATATCTTCCTACACTATCTCTCGTTAAGACATCACCACTCCTCCTTCATCACCTCCAAGGTCACTATTGTCCCACGGGCAGCCGGGAACCGTTGAGATGTTCTTCCGGAAGCTACCAGGATGAAACCGGTCAGTCTGTGTGCAAGTCTTGTCCCGCGGCCTACTTCTGTGACAACACCATGCAACCGGTGGTGTTATTCAACTCGTCTGTGTGTCCCGAAGGTTTGTGCGTGTACGATGTAGACGTTATGTGCAGTTGTGTTGACATATAAACCATATGTAGACATGTACACGGTATGTAGATTCTATGTAGACTCTATGTAGACGTAATGTAGACGTAATGTAGACGTAATGTAGAAGTTATATATACTTTCCGTGGACGTTATGTTATCACTTTCAATGATGCGAAAGTGTTCATTTCTGATGCTTATATCTCGGCGACAATAAATATAAGTCAATTGAAAACACTTACACCTTGATTTAAGTTCGTTATGTAGACGTTATGTATACGTTCTCTATATGTTATGTAGACATTACTTTAAGGATACGCGCTCCTTTTATATACGATGCTTTTGTGCATATCTACTGTTCTACACAAATAGAATTCATTTACATCTCGAAGTCCTTTAGAAGGACAAATATATTATATATTTTATTTGATACTATACAGTACGTTGATTTCATTCTATTTAGTTATTGAATACTTTAATGAGTGAACATTTTATGTGTGTAATATCAACGATAACGATATAGTAACCATGGCGATGATAATAATATA
>OZ025242.1:29612271-29629771 GCA_964019155.1 Osedax fenrisi
ACACATGTTAGTGCGTAGGAGTGGTTGAATTACTATGACATTTACTATGAATACTCCCCTTTAATATGTACGCCACTTTACTATGAATACGCCCCTTTACTATGAATACGCCCCTTTAATATGTACTCCACTTTAATAAGAACACTCGTTTAACGGCTACATTTATTTAATACGAACACTCCCGTTCAATGCATAAACCCATTTAATTAATGTATACTTCCCATTTTTAAATGGTACGCCATCCATTAATGTTTTTTATATTTTTTATATTCAACGCACATTTTATAAACTTTTATCATACATGCATTTGCGTAAATGCCTATACGTATTTAGTCAATCTATGTAGACACAATTATATGATATTAATTACATATAAAGCATATAATAACGTCCATTTCTACCCGTATGGTATACATTCGTTGTCACCACTTTAACGGGTTCCTATCTACAATCGTTGTTCTCTCAGGCGAATCACACGCAAGCTATCCTATGCTACGAGTGTCCGGCTAGTTTCTATTGTTCCTCTGCTAATGGTCAAGCGGTCGTATGTCCGCAGGGATATTATTGTCCGACTGGTTAGCTAATACTCGATGGGCTAGGGGCTTCCCTCTATATCTTCCTCTCTCTCCTACCATCACTGTCTTCCTCCCCACCACCCTTCTTCCTTCCATATGATTATTTAATAATTGATCATCGAATATCGCATAATGGTGAATAATAAACTTTTATCTAAATAAACAATTTACTACGTGACCTTTAAGTATTTACACCAATGATTGCACCTAATATTGTTATTCTAGCTAATCACAGTTACGTAATATCCAAACTTAAAACGTCAACGATTTCACCGATATCACATAATAATAGACTATCGTTTACCTCGAAAGTTAACCTCGATATCGCTGTCGCCTTTATCATCGACTCTCTGATTAACCTCACCGCTAGTTAACCCTTTATTACCCCGCCCACCTCGCCAACCCCGCGATACAGGTACGGCTCTAGACTGGCGCGCGTGTCCGAGAGGGAGTTACGGCGCCTCGTCGGGTCTGTACGACCTTCAGCAGTGTACCGCCTGCGACGCCGGAATGTACTGCGACGGGGAACATCTCACCCAAACCACCGGTTAGTAGCAGGGGTGGCGGGGGTGTCAGTTAGTGATGGTGGAGGGTATCGGATAGTAGTGGCATGTTAGTTAATAATGCCAGAGTGGCAGTTAGTGATGGTGTGCGTCACTTAGTGACAGAATATCAGTTATGTGTCAATACATTATTAATGACGGTGTCAGCCAAGTGTCAGCAGGTATCACATTAATCAATAGCGTAATATTTACTTAATTAATAATTAATGAACTATATTTTCTATTCGATAATTACCCATGCAATGCCTAAATATAATATTAATAATTATAATACTTAACAAAATACTTTATTTACTGATATTCCAATGTATGTACACTCAGGAAAACACAAAAGCAAAGCTTGACTAGGTATAAATATATATACATATATACACACATCATATACACACCCTATACACACCCCTATACATCTCTAGGTACATGTGCACCCGGCTACTGGTGTACATTTGGTGTCGACCGGCGCACTCCCGACACCAGTAACGATACGTCGACGTACAACGCGACCTGTCTGAACGGTCAGACTCTGGGGGTCGGAGGTATATGTCCTCTGGGTAACTACTGCCCGGGCGGTTAGTCGCAGCTACTAGTCTTCCCTATTCTCTTTCTACGCGAACATCTTACGACGATGATAATACGTGGTCTATCGAGCTCGGCTTTACTATTTCGGCGGAGATTTTAAAACGCCTCCGATCGATTAAAATACTACAACGTATTAGACATATTTCGCGTAGGGAAAATTAAGATACTATAACTGGGAGACACTTTATAATGATAAACATATATAGTTCACGATGAACTGTTTGCCATTAATTAGACTTTTACCCGTACCCTCATTTCTAAAGTATTACGCGCAATATTTATACAGCAAATCGTGTACATTTCACATATACGATGTCGCTACTTCTCTCTTCTACCCAAACATCGACGTAATAACCTCGAATTTATACACAATAATTGTATTACACCCGCTACGTCGAGTTTTGTCGACTAAATCGTTAAATATTAAACTCGCGTCTCTCGCATTGTTCGATTAAATTCGCATAGTTTACATACTGCCATTTCCGCATCTTCTTATGTTAGACATGATGACTCATCTGTGGTGAGGCTTCCCTTGCCAGTATTAACTTTATATTAATCATCACGGCGGTGATGACGATAATTTTACTATGACCTATTCACCTATGACCTATTCACTCTACCCTCGCCCCGCAGGATTAAACAGCACAGTTCCCGTACCATGCGAGAACGGAACGTATGCCGATGAACTGGGCCTAAGTTCGTGTAAGATCTGCGTTCAAGGTCACTAGTTTACCGTAACTGTTACTCCGTACTAACTTACTACACTATATTCAATAGAGTACATTTTTATTCTATTGCCAAAACTTAAATATGAAATAATAAAATATTATCATAAAAACTCTCAATTCAAACAAGTGCCCAAACAACACGTTTAATTAACTTACAATCTAGCTGTTTACGTTTGATTGATACGCACTGTTGTCTCTTTGAACATTAATCTATCGACCACGATAAATTCTAATATTCTCTATTATATTACGTTATAATCCTGCTATTTGTATATATAGGATAGGATAAGATAGGATTGAGCTTGAGTAGTGTAATTAGAACATAGACAATAAATGAACAAACACAAATAACCAGTAAAACTTGCGATGTGTATGACTATTATAATGCAGCCGTATGCGTATCGTAATTATTAACGTATATAGTCAAATGATAATGAGATATCGTGAAATAGAACATAACTTCATCGAACAACTAGGTCATACGAGTAATGACATATCTAAATATACGCACACACGCGCACACACGCGTGTATATATGCTAGTGATGCAGTAAATGATGCTAAATCTAAAGCATCGATGCAGTCTCAGTCTCAGTTACCTAAAGTATCAACTCTGTTCGGGTTCGAGCTAGTTTTTTTATCCGAAAATGAAAATCTCGGCTCGGCATCAATAACTAAAAGTCTCGGCTCAGCATTAAGAAGCTCGGCATCATTCGCATCACTAATACGCATACCATACGCATTTAGAACTATTACATCGATAGTAACCACGCCTACGATACTACAGGATACTATTGTCCGGTGGGCACTGCAAACTACACGGACAACGTATGTCCTAGCGGCCACTACTGCCCCCTGGGGACTAAACACGGCAACCAGTATCCGTGCGCTCCCGGCCTCTATCTGAACGTTACCGGCTCCAACAATGTTCTCCAGTGTACCGAATGTCCAGGTAGGGCGGGGTGATGTAATGGTGGAAAAAAATTTCCCATTAGAATAACTTTAACTTCTAATTTAACTATTATATCTAGCTAATTTTTGTCCGTAAAAATAAAATATATAAAAATGTAATTGATAGAGTTCTCACCACACTAAAGTGTACACATCATACTAGTGCGTAGCTTATTACAATTATTGATTATTGTAGGAGATTATCTCATGATTATATTAAGAAATATTATCTTAAAAATTCCCATCAACTTTAGATTTAGTTAGAAGTAAAGGAATAGATTGACTCTTTGATGGGTGACAGGCGACAGTTGACTATTACTATAGTACTTACTAGCAGGGATAGGGTCAAATACGTATTTGTATTTACACTGATTTTTTGTATTTGTATTTGTATTTGTATTTAATTATTTAAGAAAAATGTATTTGTATTTGTATTTGTATTTGTATTTGATAAAGTGTAATTGACCCCAACCCTGCTTACAAGTGATACTAGATCACCTATTGACACACCCGCATGTGATAGGTGTAGACTACTGTATTGTTTACTAGTTATAACTGTAGATACGCCCCCTCCCGTATGTGACAGGTGGAGATTACTGTATTGTTTACTAGTTATAACTGTAGACACGCCCCCTCTCGCATGTGACAGGTGGATATTACTGTATTGTTTACTAGTGATAACTGTAGACACGCCCCCTACCCGCATGTGACAGGTGGAGACTACTGTATTGTTTACTAGTTATAACTGTAGACACACCCCCTCTCGCATGTGACAGGTGAAGACTACTGTATTGTTTACTAGTTATAATAGTGATAACTGTAGACACGCTCCCCCCCCGCATGTGACAGGTGGAGATTACTGTAGCGCTTACGGGCAATCTTCCACTTCTGGTAACTGTACCGAGGGCTACTATTGTTCCGGAAAGTCTGTCGTGGCGACGCCTTCCATTCTCGCCGTCTACGGAGGACATTGCCAAGCGGGTTACTCATGTCCTTAGTCATTACATATAGAATAAAATGGAATATATAGAATAGAATAGTAATTTATTGATTGAAGTAATTTTTCTAATTTCTTTATTTATTATTTCTTTTGTCATTTTATTTACTTCCCCGACCAGCACGTTTCTTTGTGTACATGTTAATGGCTACCTTACATTATGTCCACGTGATGGAAATAGTGGAATGTCCAATGCATAATGCATAGTTATATCTCCGCATGGTATATATATATATATATATATATATATATATATAGTGTACTCTGTATATATATATAATGTACTCTGTATATATATATACAGTGTACAGTTGACATATATATGTATGATATATGTACAATGTGTGTTTACATATTAAGGTGTATTTGAGATTTTAAAAGTGGGGGGTAGATGTATTAACAATATAATAATTTATAATCAATTTTGAAAACAAATCTATAATTCTTTATATTTTCTTATAATAAAAATGTAATTTGATGTCATATTTTTCATAATTATACACTTGTATATATAATAACTTGGAGTATAATATACTATATATATATAGAAATATTATTGATTAATTATATATTAAATAACAAAATTTAATAATAATTTAAAATTGTATTCAATAAATATTTCATATTATATCATGAATATAGATAAAATGATTAAAATAAATTATCATACTCTATTTCATTAAAATACCTATTTATATATTATATACCAATACACGATTTAGTCTTTCTGTTCAATTGTATTTGTTTACTATATTTTTAATTGAAGTAAATCACTAGATGATCACTTACATAAGACTGCATTTGTTGGCTTTACTATGATTAACATTAATAGGTAATATATTTTTGGTCGAAGTGAAATATTTTAAATATTTATCTGTGATCAAAACATTATATTATGTAATATAAATGATAATTTAAATTAATAACATAAATTAAAGTTGTAAATACAAAATACAGAATTTTTTTATAAAAACAATTTAAACTTATTGAATAATATAATATTTATGAAATAATTATTATTAAATATAATATAGTTTTCCATATCATATGGACCATATGGTAAAATACAAATCTATGATTATAACAAAGATTTTGCGAAGCAAAGATATAACACACATGCAACGTAATTTAGTAATATCCCCTGCCGCTGCTAGCAGTAGTATCTAAATCACTGAAATAGATTTAGGTTCGGCTCTGTTTGCATACAACAATGTTTTAATTGATCTATTAAATTACATGCAATATAAATTAGCTTTTACTTACTAAATATATACTTATAGCATTTAAAACATAAATATCATATTTGTTTATTATATATTAGTAATGAACACTTAGTTTTCATCATATAAATATTAATTTAAAGCATATTATTTAACATTTTAAAAGTGTATAGTTAAATACGAATTTATATTATAAACAACACATAGTTCCTAAAAGTAACCCGCTATAGGTGGCACTGGGGTATTTTGTATACAAATTCGAATTACACGATTTCGCGTAAGTGTTATATCTTTCCTTCGGAAAATCTTTGATTATAATATATAGAATTTTATAAATATATTATATTATATGAATGTATATTTATAGTTTACATGGGTTTACATATTAAATATGAACTTATTTATAAAATATTTTAATATTTATATATATATAATATATATGATATCATATGATATCATATGCTATTTCATCATATACATTGATATATATTGATATAAATGTTATAATAATGTATTATAATTAAATTAAAGTATAATTCATTCAAATAATTAATTCATGATATTGTATTGTATTAATTTGTGACATTATAAAATATTATAATTGAAAATAATTTATAATTGAATTAATCTGAAATATATTTATATTAATAATTATTTGTAAAGAAATAATAAATGTATATTACAATAGATTTTATAATTATATAGTATTTGTAATTTATTAATATTTGATCAGTTAATTTAATGTTATATTAATTGGAATAATGTATATATATATAATATATATATATATGTATTATATATACACATAACAATTATTATTATGTATTAAAATAATGTAATTAATATTAATTCAGTATATTGTAAGTAATACTTACTAAGTATATACAAATAGAATTATAATGCATACTATGTATTACAATGTAGGTATTAACAAAGGGCTTTGGTATTACTGAGAGTATTGATTATTATTATTATTATACTGCTAAATAATTATCGAATCAATATTATTTATGTAAAACTAGTGAGATAATATATATATAACTACACCCATAGAGAAATAAGAAACTATTATTTGGTATATGTAATACATATACATAAGAATAATGACTTCTTTCATTAAGAGTACATTAAGAGAGCCCGTTTTTGAAAGTTTTGCTATCTCGCTCACAGTATGTCATAAATGTCATAATGAATATATTTATGAAGTTTCATCAAAAATATTTAATATTGGTAAAACGAAAACACTTTAATGAAGAAATATTTGCATTTATTTTACAATGTAAATTTCTATAAATAGAATTTTTTTTTATGTATTTTATATATTTGTGTAAGTGCGCGTTGTCATAAAAATAAAATATTTGGCAAATACGTGTATAAAATTAATAAAGTTAAAAATTAATTAAAAATTTCAAATTAATTTAATTGTTTTTTATTTTTTAATTAATGTAATTTATTCTACTATTTTGTTGATAAATTATTTTAATTAAGGATCAAACTATGTTGTGAGCCTATAATTGATATCTACGAGGTATAATACAAAAAAAAAAAATTTATTTTTCTAATAAAAAATTGTTTACGACTAGTTTACCCCAAAATTTATTTTTTGTTAAAATGCTCAATAAAAGTCATTTTTTTAATAAATATATGCTATTTTTATATCAATACTTATAATTTTTTTTTTTTTATTATTCCATTGATAATTTTTTTTTTCGATTTAGTGATAAATAAAATTAATAATTATATCCTTTATATATGTGAAATGTATGAATTAATATTATATATATATATATATATATATATATATATATATATATATATATATATATATTGTTATATACAATATATATATACACATTATTTCATGCTTTACAACATTAAATAATAAATCTGATTTATTTATTTATTTATATATATTAATTAATATATCAAACCTATTTTTAATGTATAAATTAGTAATAATATTAAATAATTTAATATTAATAAATATTAATTAATTAGTATTAATTCATATACCAAACCTATTTTAATATATATTATTATATAAGTAATATTATATAAGTAATATTATTTAATATTATTTAATATTAATAAATTAGTATTACTTAATACTCCAAATCTATTTTTAATGATTTAATTAATGTTAATATTAATTAATATACCAAACCTTTTGTAATGTATTAATTAGTATTAATATTAATTAATTAGTATTAATTAATATATCGAACCTATTTATAATATATGAATTAGTTTTAATATTAATTAATTTAATATTAATAAATATTAATTAATTAGTATTAATTAATATACCAAATCTATTTTTAATTAATTAATATTATTTAATATACCAAACCTATGTTAATGTATTAACAAGGATTCTCTGGTATTACTTAGTATTAATATTAATATTATTTAATATTATTTAATATTAATAAATTAGTATTAATTAATACACCAAAACTATTTTTAATGATTTAATTAATATTAATATTAATTAATATACCAAACCTATTTTAATGTATTAATTATTATTAATATTAATTAATTTAATATTAATAAATTAGTATTAATTAATACACCAAAACTATTTTTAATGATTTAATTAATATTAATATTAATTAATATACCAAACCTATTTTAATGTATTAATTATTATTAATATTAATTAATTTAATATTAATAAATTAGTATTAATTAATATAAACAACCTATTTTTATGATGTAACTACTACTTTATTAATAATTATTAATAAAGTATAATTTCATATTTAATTAATATATAATTAATTTATATATTAGTTATATTATATTGTGTGTATTTTTATGAGTATTTGTGCATATATATATAATTGTATATATGTATATATGAAAGTGTGTATATTTATTTGTATGTATATATATATATATATTCATGTGTATATTTATTTGTATGTATATATATATATATATATATATATATTCATTATAGTTGTAAATTATGAGGGGTACCTTATTAAATTATAATTAAAAAAAAAAATTATAATATAATAATACATTGTTATAGTAAAAAATAGTATTATAGTATTACATATTTACATAATTTTAAATATATTACACAAATTATTAATATAAAATATTACATAACATTAATATATCTATCAAAGATTTTCCAAAGGACTTCACAATATCTTTGTATCTATGTTATAAATATATATATATATTTTTTTATATCTTATTTGTATATTATGTATTAATTTTCTTGTATACCATTCATCAATCATTGTATATATTCATTGTTTAATTCAACATATTGTATATATGTATATATTAAATAACATTATAGGGGTGTCTTTTTGATTTCAAATTGTGGTATTGTTCATTTTATCAAAATAATACATTATTTTATATGAAAAGAGTGAGTTTATTTTGTTAACATATAATATTATAATTATATATATATTACATAATAATAACTAGATAAATTTGAAAGTTAAGTGATGAAATATATATCACTTTGTTTGTATGTCCCCCCTGATATTAATATGATAGATATAAACTAAAGATAATTAATAGTATCACATCTGACTATGGGGGTGTAGTATCAACATACCTAATGTAAATCTTATGTTAATATTAAGTTTAGTAACTAATTTAATATTCATCCTATAAATTTAAATTTATTATTAATCACATAAATATTATAATTTAATTATTGAATTATATATATGTATAATATAAGTATATATTACTTATATATTAGAGTAGAGCAATATAGGTATCTGAATACAAATATATTTTAAATGAAATGTATACATATACTTTATACCTAATATGGCCATGATATATAAATTATATATAATGGCCATATTAGGTATAAAGTATATGTATACATTTTATATAATTTATATAATATAATGCATAATATATATATACCTTATATACACCTAATATATACCTAATTTACACCTAATATATAATTTAATTTACTAATTTATTTAACCAAAATATTAATTAATTAAATATATTTTATGAATATTTTATAAGAAATTATATGTTGTATTATCAATATTAATATCATATATTGATAATCATCAATAACACATGTTAATTATTACAACATGTATATTTGCATGCATAGCTGCTTATATGACAATATCATACAATAATGGTATTTATTTTTTACTTTTAATGTATTCAATAGTGCCAGACAATTAATAAATAATTTAATTTAACAAAAGGATAAATAAATAATTTTATTTTATTAATTAAATTATTAATTTATCTTAATTATTATCTTAATTATATTTAGTTATTAATTATATTAATTATATTTAGTTAATTAAGTTATTATATTATCTTAATTATTATCTTAATTATTATTTAGTTATTAAATTATCTTAATTATTATCTTAATTATATTTAGTTATTGATTAAGTTATTAAATTATCTTAATTATTATTTAGTTTTCAATTTATCTTAATTATTATCTTAATTATTATATTTAATTAAGTTATTAAATTATCTTAATTATTATCTTAATTATTATTTTGTTATTAATTGAATTATTAAATTATCTTAATTATTATTTAGTTATTAATTAAATTATTAAATTATCTTAATTATTATTTTGTTATTAATTAAGTTATTAAATTATCTTACTTATTATCTTAATTATATTTAGTTATTCATTTATTTCATGTTATTTAATTATCTTAATTATTATCTTACTTATTATTTAAGTTAAGAGATACAAAATGTTTATATTATTGAAGATAGGATATGTTGTAATATTTTAATATCATTATTTACATAAACTCAAAATTATTAATAATAAACTAGTGATATTCTAAATATATGATAATTACTAATTAATAAGTTAGCTAATATTTAAGTTACACTCTTTCTAGTTATATAAAATAAATATATTGATTTTTGATAAATCATTATTATAATAATATTAATCGAATTATTATAATATATAATTATTAATTAAATATTATAAATTACTATTTCATGAATAAAATATGTAGTTATATTTGTGTATAATATATTTTATATCATATTGTTGTATAATATTTTGTATTGTATAATTTTTATAATTATTCATTATTAAATACAACATAATAATATAAAATTATATAATAATATAAAATGATATACAATTTTATGAAGATATGCATTGTTCTCTAAATGAAGTATTAATAATATTTTTTTTTGGTTGTTAAATTTTATAGTTTTTACACAATAAAGCTTCATATAGTTGGATATATAGTATAATTTTTATGGTGATCAACATCTATTCTATAAATAGATATTTATATGTAATGTACAATGTACATTGTACATTGTACATATATGTACAATGTAAATACATATAAAGTATATGAATACTGTGAGTTCATATAAACACTATTAGTCATTTATAATTAATTGTATGATTATAATATACAAAATGGTTAATATAGTATTGATTATTATAAATATGATTTTATAGCATTCACACCAAACAATACAACCTGCTTTATAGTTATATATATTTGTTTATAGATAGATATATTTGTATAGTAAAATATTGCTGCTTCACATAATTCATTATAGAACATTTACTAAATATCAGACTAGAAGTGACTAGAATCAAATTATAATAATTTGAATCAACTGATGTTTGGCTATAAAAAGCCTGATAGCAGGCTGTGTTGCTTTTTGTGAACTAGTGATGTAAACGATGCCAGTTAAATCTAAAGCATCGATGCAGTCTCAGTCTCAGTTACCTAAAATCTCAACTCGGCTTGGGCTCGCTTGGCTAGAGTCTCATCTCGGCTCGGGATCGTTATTTTTCCGAAAAATGAAAGTATAATATATATATATATATATAAATAAGAAGTTATATAATAAGAAGATATATATAAGTACTTAAGTCTATTATACGAATAAATGATATATTTATTATATATGTGTATTTGATTCAGTTTAATCTCAAATTATAAATTATATACGATATAAACATATACATATATATATATACAAGCGCATACATACGCATTGCATTGCTCTGTAACGCCTAACTCGCCACGAATAGGAAGTTATTGTCCGGCCGGCAGCACCGCCCCTCTGCCGTGTACCGGAGGTCTGTACTGCCCTTCGCCCTACCTAGCCGCCCCCTTCGCAGCCTGTCAACAGGGCTACTACTGTACTTTGTCCTCGATATCGGCCACCCCCACCGACAATACGACTGGTTCGCAGTATGATAACGAGTTACGCGATGTTTAGCGTCTTATCCAGTTTTATAACTATCGCGTAGTATTATAACTATTATATGAATGATTTCAATAACTGATCGTATAACCTATATATTATTAATAATGAATTAATATTATATTATATTAATATACACATAATAATATATATTTATATATATAATATACTAAATAATAGATTGAATAACTATAATAAAAAGCACGTACTACCGCTACAAGTTGTACTATAACCTATTCATCTCGACCCCTCTCTTAGGAAACATATGTCCTCAAGGCTACTACTGTCCGAGTGGTAGCGCCGCCCCCCTCGCCTGTCCTATCGGAACGTTCGCTAACGTCACCGGTCTGGCTGCGGTGTCCGACTGTCCGCAATGCACTGCCGGTCACTACTGCGGCCGGCTAGCGCTGACCGCCGTGGACGGAGCCTGTTCGGCCGGCTACTATTGCCCCGCCGGTCAAACTACCCCCGACCCCGCCGCCTACAACTGTACTCTGGGTTAGCGTCCGGGTGGACTAATAATATTAGTCTAATGTCGTTAACCTTGACCTCTAGTGAAACAATGATCACGCGATATTTTTGTTATTTTTAATTGTATATTTTACATTTATTTATAAATCATAATACTATTTCATATCGCCGTAATCATTAATAAAGTTAATGCGATCAGGTCACTACTGCCCGGCATCGAGTATTCAACCAATCAGATGCGCGTCCGGCTATTATCAAGACCAAATCAGCCAATCGGCTTGCAAGAACTGTCCCCTAGGGTACTACTGCGATAGCACGTTTAGTCCAGTCGTTTTGTACAATAGCTCCATCTGCAATACGGGTAAGTATTCTTTTACTAGTGTTCTCTTTTCTATAATGATATGTATAATATATCTAGAAAACCACACAGTAGTATTATATTACGATAGTAAATATAATGTTATGTAATATAATATTTACAATATTTATTTGTAGTATTTATTAAATACTAATTAATATAATAATTAATATTGTCTTCATTATAATATCTAATATAATATTTAATATAATATATAATATAATATATAATATAATATATAATATAATATATAATATAATATATAATATAATATATAATATAATATATAATATAATATATAATATAATATATAATATAATATATAATATAATATATAATATAATATTTAATATAATATTAATTCAGTATGATTATACAATATAATATTGAATATTTATTTTAAATTACGCGTATAAAATTATTTATCGTTATCGATATCTATGTATCGTTATCGATATCACGCGTTCGCTCACCGCTGATTAACAGGTTACTACTGCCCGTTGAACACGCGCCACTCGACCGAGTACCCGTGTCCCGTCGGCACGTACAACAACGTTACGGGCGGCTCGCAACTGTCCGACTGCTCGCCGTGTCGTCAAGGACACTACTGCGACCAGCGAGCGTTGGCGCTGCCATCTGGTGAGTGTCTGAGCGGTTACTACTGTCTGGACGGTTCAAACTCTTCGACTCCTCTCGGCGATAACGGGGACGTCTGCACCAGCGGTCATTATTGTCCTCAGGGAAGCGGTCAAGTTAGTGGGGGTGTGGTCATTATTGTCCCCAGGGCAGCGGTCAAGTTAGTGGGGTAGTAGCGTGGGTAGAGATGGTGATGGTGGTGGTGGGGTGTTAGGGGGGTAGTAGTGAAGTATTGTCCTCAGGGCAGCGGTCAAGTTAGTGGGGGGGGGGGGCTGAGTAGTGGGGTGATGGGGGTAGTAGTAGGGGTAGGGGTAATTATTGTCTTCAGGGCAGCGGTCAAGTTAGTGGGGGTAGTGTTCATTATTGTCCTCAGGGCAGCGGTCAAGTTAGTGGGGTAGTAGCGTGGGTAGAGATGGTGATGGTGGTGGTGGGGTGTTAGGGGGGTAGTAGTGAAGTATTGTCCTCAGGGCAGTGGTCAAGTTAGTGGGGGGGGGCTGAGTAGTGGGGTGATGGGGGTAGTAGTAGGGGTAGGGGTAATTATTGTCTTCAGGGCAGCGGTCAAGTTAGTGGGGGTAGTGTTCATTATTGTCCTCAGGGCAGCGGTCAAGTTAGTGGGGGGGTGGGCTGAGTAGTAGTGGGGGTAGTGTTCATTATTGTCCTCAGGGCAGCGGTCAAGTTAGTGGGGGGGTGGGCTGAGTAGTAGTGGGGGTAGTGTTCATTATTGTCCTCAGGGCAGCGGTCAAGTTAGTGGGGGGGTGGGCTGAGTAGTAGTGGGGGTAGTGTTCATTATTGTCCTCAGGGCAGCGGTCAAGTTAGTGGGGGGGTGGGCTGAGTAGTAGTGGGGGTAGTGTTCATTATTGTCCTCAGGGCAGCGATCAAGTTAGTGGGGGGTGGGCTGAGTAGTAGTGGGGGTAGTGTTCATTATTGTCCTCAGGGCAGCGGTCAAGTTAGTGGGGGAGTGGGTTGAGTAGTAGTGGGGGTAGTGTTCATTATTGTCCTCAGGGCAGCGGTCAAGTTAGTGGGGGGGTGGGCTGAGTAGTAGTGGGGGTAGTGTTCATTATTGTCCTCAGGGCAGCGGTCAAGTTAGTGGGGGGGTGGGCTGAGTAGTAGTGGGGGTAGTGTTCATTATTGTCCTCAGGGCAGCGGTCAAGTTAGTAGGGGGTGGTGGGCTGAGTAGTTGTGGTGGTGGCGGTAGTAGTGGTGAAGTATGTTGTAGATTTATTATAGTAAGTATTATTGCTATGCTTAGCGCTGCTTACACATTGTACAATAGGTCATATTTATTACGAAAGTAGATTTACTAGGTTATGAAAACAAAGTGAAGCAAATGAAGTATTCTTACATCCCAATTTGTAGTGTATTTTCAAATGCCCGGGTATATTATTACATCCCTATAGTGTAGTGAAGTATAATATAATCATTATACTATAGTATAGTAATCGTTTACTTCTTTATATAATAAATATATATATATATATATATATATATATATATAAATATATATATATATATATATATATATATATTCTAAATGAGTGCCTCATTTCTCTAAGTTCTCTATTAATGGTGATACGTTGAACTTTAGCCTTTGACCTGTCCGCCGGGAACCCTGAATGCGGCCACGCTACGAACCCAACTGTCGGACTGCCTGAACTGTACCGCGGGCTACTATTGTCCTATGTGGAACATGTCCTCCGTCAGCACGCAATGTCAAGCAGGTCAGTCTACGATCAGCCATCGGTGATTGTCTCGAAATAACCGATGAGAATTCGTGAGAATATCTTTAGATATAATTTATGGATTGATTTTTTATTCGAGCGTATTTATAGTCGAAAGTATAAAGTTAAATATTTGCTATCTGTAATTACGTTTTGAAATAAAAATAGAATATCATTAAATTAAAAATGAAGAATGTAAAATATTTCTGTTAATATAAATGAAAAGTAATTGAAAATAGAAATATAATATGTTGTAAAATTGTAAAAAAAAAAATACATTGCAATATTTTATTATTTTATTATTTAATGAATTCCCTATATATATTAACTGATCTATTATATTTAGTATTATATTTTTAATTATATTATTATAATAATTTATTATATTTAATTTTGTACAATTTTCTCTAGTTCTATAATTATTCAAAATGTTTATGATATAATTACAGATATAATTATATCTGAATAATTATTTGTAATTATAAAAATTGTAGTTAGACCAATCTTTTAATTAATTTAAAATATTCCACTCTCTTTATATAATTAATATGTGATGAATTTTTATATCCTACACATCTTATATGTAATCAGTGAATAATCTCTGCACTCTTTCAATTTGGTCTAATATATTTACTAATTTTTGAAAAAGGTAACCACATTATTGTTATATAATTTAAATTGGCATATAAAAAATTGTATATGCATTTAATATTTATCTAGGAGATCGTGTAGTAATGCATCTAAAAAATGAATTCTAAGAAAAAAATCCTTTTTTTTTTCTAAATTTAATCAATATATTGTTCATTAAATTAAAACTATTCTCGAATATTATTACTAAATATTTATATAAAGTAACGTTTTCTCTCTCAATACGATTTATAAAATATTTAGACGTAGCGTAACTCCCGCTCACGTAATAGTAACTCCCCATTCACGCTCACGTCAGGTTACTACTGCTCCGGTGGAGCTGACGTCGCCACCTTCGTGCAGTGTCCGAGTGGTCACTACTGTCCGGTGGGCAGTAACCTGCCCACTGCGTGTCCTCTAGGCACGTACTCGCCTAGCGTCGGTCTCGCGGACGTCGCGCAATGTCTCAACTGTACGGCTGGTTTCTACTGCCCCGACGTCGGTTAGTTGTCTGTCGCCCGTTACCGGCACCGGAGGGCGGGGTTTCGTAGCTTCGTCGTTAGGTATTCTTGCGTAGCTCAGTGTTGGTCTAGGCGTCTGATACGCAGGTAGTAGTTTTATTAATAACGGGTTTCATCAATAACTGTACGAATCAATAAAATAAGTTTTTAAATAATATTTAGAAGCGACCTCATATAATTGCGTATGACAAATGATCGCTTCTACTGACTGCATGCCTTAGCCTACTCGTACACTACCCGGCTGTATTGCGTCATATCATTTCTTTCTCACCATTATTTCTGACTATATTTTCTATAAATTCAATAAATCATATTTTAGCGCATATATTATATTTATATTTTATTTATATACTAAATTATTTTTACTATATTTTCATATAGTATAAATAATAACAATATGAATCATCTTATGAGTATTAGATAGAGGTCATAGTTTCAAGGTCATATTATTGTTTACGAAATAAAATCATTTACCTGTAAATATTGTAAATGTACAAATTAAAATTTGAATAATATATATATTATTAAATATATATCTTAAATAATATTATAATCGTACTGCGCATTAATGCCTAGCTACATATGTCATGTGTCACGTGTCACACTCTCTTGACAGGTATGACATTGGTATCGCTGCAATGCTGGGGCGGCTACTACTGTCCCCAAGGTCAAGGTCAAGCTAACCCGCCGCTGTACGAGTGCCCGTTGGCGATGCACTGTCCTAACGGTAGCGCCACCTATCTGGTGAGTTTAGTTACGTCGCAAGCGTTCCGTATACGAGTAACTTTTGTAGTATGCTATTTATTCTCGAGTACAGATTTAATCGAATAAATTATAATAAGTTGAATTAGATTTCTAAATAATCTATACTAAATATTAAAATTTATATTAAATATAGAATACAATATAATATACAATAAAATTCAATATATATATATATATATATATATATATATATATAATACGTTATATATATATCACATTATATAAATTTTAATAAGATACAATTAGATATATTCTATATTTAATATACATTTTTATTTAATATATATATATTTATATAATTAATTTAGTAAAATCAAGTAGAATGTATTACTTCTCCGTTGTATTACTGCCCTTCACACACACACACTCTCACACACACACACTCTCACACACTCTCACACACACACACACACACACACACACACTCTCGCACACATAGGCTTGCGTTGCCGGAACTTATACGAATACGAGTGGTAGGGTTTCCTGCGACGTTTGCCCCGCCTCTTTCTATTGTACCCCCGTTCAACCCTATAACGCTACCCTGAACGCTCGTCTATGCGA
>OZ025242.1:29632271-29677271 GCA_964019155.1 Osedax fenrisi
CACCACCCCCACCCCCACGACAGGGCACTACTGCCCAAACGGAACCAAATACTCGACGGAGTTCCCGTGTTCTCCCGGCCAGCATAATCCCCTGACCAACGGTCAAGTGGAAACCGCCTGCGTGTCCTGTCCTCCGGGCGTCTATTGTCAAGGTCACGGTAACACCGACCCCACGGCGAACTGTACCGCCGGATGGTATTGTTCGGGTTAGCATTTCCCATTACGCCCTATGTTTATATAACCCTATCGGCTGATTTCACCTTTTTTCACAATCACTTTTATATTAAATTATTGATTCTAATATTTACTGAATTTAAAAACTTAATTACCCGTAACTATTGGAATGTTATTCTTCTGATTCGTTTAATGATAATTATTAACATCTATTATATCTATTATATGCATTAATAGTTAATCGATTAATAATGACGCTATCCAACAATATGTTGCCTATCTACAGGAGGAGCCACGATGCCCAATTCAACCAATGCTGGAGGTCGTTGTCAAGCTGGATTCTACTGCCCCGAAGGTTACCGCAGCCTCTGTGTGACCGTACCCTACTATAGATATTAGCACTACCCTTACCCCATCCACTAAGCCCCCCCCACTACCCGCACTACCATTAGGTTCCCAATCCAATATTAACAATTCTACTACTACT
This sequence comes from Osedax fenrisi, assembly GCA_964019155.1. Taxonomy (NCBI): domain Eukaryota; kingdom Metazoa; phylum Annelida; class Polychaeta; order Sabellida; family Siboglinidae; genus Osedax; species Osedax fenrisi. The sequence goes on from OZ025242.1 coordinate 29,632,933, forward strand.
ACTACCTACCAATCTCGTCACTTCCCATATTATCTATGACAAGACCACAACTACTACTACTGCTACTACCATCCATATAACCACTACCCACACCACTAAGACAATACCCACACCACTACTACCCACTCATATAACCACTAGCCAAACCGTTACCCCCAATACCCACACCACTACTACCCACCCATAGAACCACTAGCCAAACCGTTAGCCCCAATACCTACACCACTACTACCCACCCATAGAACCACTAGCCAAACCGTTAGCCCCAATACCCACACAACTACTACCCACCCATATAACCACTAGCCAAACCGTTACCCCCACTACCCCACCACCATTAGGTTCCCAATCCAATATTAACAATGCCACCACTACTACTACTTCTTCCACCACTACTACTACTACTACTTCTTCTAGCCCCACTACCCCACAACCCCATTAGGTTCCCAAGCCCCGATTCCCTGTACCGCCGGCAGTTACTGCAGCATCGACGGTTTAGCCACGCCCACTGGAAACTGTAGCGCCGCCTACTATTGTACGCTGCAGTCGAGTTCTCCGACTCCTACAGATGGCGTCACCGGTTCATTGCGCGCCATCTTTTATATTCTTTGTAGCCCATAAAATCACTCCCCAAATTACATTGATATGTTATATTTTGTTAGGAGATTTTTAATATAAACTAAACTTATAATATAAATTATTTCTGTTGTAGCTAATTTTTAATCGAAAACTAACGTTTTCTATAATCTAAACTTATAATAAAGTTTGGTAATAACCAAAAGATATATTAATAGTTTTTGACATTATTATAATATATTATTTAATTATCAATTGTATTATTAATGTAAGCGATCGATGGAGTAATGTATACTAAAATAAAGTAAAACATAGAATAGTGACATTATTATATGAAACTCTTATAGTGAAATCATAAGATGTGTCAGGACTGTAAGTAGTTGATTAAAGATAAAGTGAAATTAATGCAAGTTATCGATTCAATGTAGTATATTCTATACCATAACGCTGCGGATATTCATATTCTATTTACGATTACATTTGTGTTATCTTCCTCATTCCTCATTCCTCTCTCTCTCCCTCTCTCTCCGATACGATGACAACAGGCGCGCTGTGTTCGGCCGGATTCTATTGTTTATCTGGTTCCGGGTACCCTACCTCCTGCGAGCCGGGAACGTTCTCGCCGTCCAATGGGAATCGTTTCGCCAGCGATTGTTTACAATGTCTGCAAGGCGACTACTGCGCCGACTACAATATGACCTCTACGTCAGGTATACACACGCGCGCGAGTGTGTATGTATATGTGTGATAGTACCTCTACATCAGGTAGACGCATGCGTACATGTGCTCCTGAGTATGTATTTGTGCTCGCTAGTGTTTACGTATACACATATGAACATATATACGTGCGTGTGTGCGTGAGTATGTATATGTGCTCGCTAGTGTGTATGTGTTTAATAGGGCTTGTTTACACTGTAAATAAGTATTTGCTCCAAAGATCGTCAACTAACTTAATTTATTAACTGCACTTTAATGCACTCTTTAAAACACGTTGCCAAACAATTTATTTTTATTATTATTATTTAATTTAATTTATTTTTTATTATGGAAGTCGATATAATTTTATATCTGACTTCCGAACAATTTTTTTAAAATTTAATTTTTGTGACTATAAATTATACTACTACTACACTCTTTAATCTATATATTGATATTAAAAATAGCACACTCATAAATTCTATGAATATATTTCCATTGAAGTTCCTCAAAAGTATGTCAAATTGCTATCAAATAAGCTTGAAAATCATGATATTTTATACTTTAAAGTATAAATACTATCTAATAAATATACATTATGTTATACTTATTTATCATATAAATATGGCTTTAAATTTTGTATCTATTGATAAATGTGTATTTGTCTCTATATTCCCATGTAAAATCCCCTTAATAAGTAGGTCATTAGCTACTATATATAGATAAGAAATTATTACCATATTACATAATAATACTCCATGCCTATTTCTCCAATATTTTACATGATGATCTATATTATTGCATATTTGTTAGCACACGCCCCCTTAAAGACCTATAGCTATCCACTAGATCACCTGTAGTATTCACCTGCCCTCTCTCCCCGAACAGCCAACTGTACCCAGGGCTACTATTGCCCGAGCGGTCAGCGAATCGGTACCGCGATCGCGTGTCCGGTGGGCTACTTCTGCCCGACGTCCAGCCACACGCCTACGCTGTGTCCTAGCGGTCAAGTGCAGCCGCTCACCGGACGGTGGTCTTGCGACCAGTGTCCGCAGAGCTATTACTGCGACTCCACTAGCGGTCAGATCGTAGTGGTCAACGATACGGTGAAATGCCCCGAAGGACATTACTGTCCTGCCGGTTAGACGCGCGTCGATTTCGTTTATGGTTACGCGTGTTACGTAATTATCCATCTTATTAGTTAATAATTAATCTTTTTATGATAGCGACGAGCTTTTTAAATATAATGGTTTAGTGTATTTTTTAGGAGATCAAATTAATTAAAAAAATATATTAACTGTATTTTATTAAAAGAATTTTATTCTAAATATATATGAATACTTGTTTTTGAGCTAAAATTTATAAGTTTTAACAATAGAATTTTCAATAATAAATCCAACTAAATATGGTGGCATATAAATAATTATATTTAACACGAATACAACGAAGATAAATGTGGACAAGGCGAGAATAGTTGTTCGATTAAACTCCTTTTCATCTTTACTTATAACTCATCAATATATCGCTATCTTCGCTATTCATAATAGATTCGATACGCAGTTAATGTATTATACCATCACTATAATCGGGCGACAGCATAGAAAAGATATTGATCTTAATCTGAAGCCCTTTAGAGGAAATAATAACATAAATAATTATATATTTCATACGAAAAAAGATTTACAATTTAAAACTTCTAATAAATATTTATTATTATTATTATTATACGCTTACGTAACATATCCCTATCCGTCGTTAACATCATTGTTTACGCTAACGACACGCGTGTGTGTGTTAATCGCGTGTCTCACTCTTGTCTAGGTACACGCTTTAGCACCGAGTATCCTTGCCCTATCGGAACGTTCAGCAATCAGACCGGCTTCAACGACACATCGGACTGCCATCCTTGTTCCGCTCGCTATTACTGTTCAACCTCGGGTTACGCTCTAGAGAATAACGCCGCCACCCAGTCGTTGTTATCCAATAGTATATTCTATTTATATCCCATTTATATATTTATGAAATAATTAGGCTCAAATATTAACTCTTGCGCTGAATAACATAATAAAGAGTCTACGGATTAGCAAAATATCCTCAACAATACGACGTGTTGAAACATATGTGATTGATAATTATATAATGAAGTTTTTGTTAAATCTTATATACCCTATATATTATTAATAAGTAAAAACCAAAGTATAAATTATATCGGTAAAAATAAAACTTGTAAAAAAAGGTATATGGGAAAAGTTTTCATGCCCTCATCTTTCATTTTATTTTCGTTAGTTACAATATTATTAGCCAAAATATTTGTACATCTATTAATCCCATTATTGGTTAGGTATTAGCTTTATATGATATCCTTGTGAAACATATTATAGAAATTATGCCTTAAAGTATGATCTTAATAGTATTAATAGTATTAACTTCGGTAGGTGAAATAAGCCGAACTACCTTCACTGTAAGGCCTGTTATGTCTAATACCTAATAACCCTATAGGTCTTTGAAGTTCCACTACTATACACTCACATGACAACATAAACTAACCCCATTTCTTATATAACCCCACAGGTCTCGTCGGCCCCACCGCCCTATGTTCCGAGGGATATTTTTGCCAACAGAACGCCATGACGTCGACGCCGAACCAAACTACCTTCGCAAACATTTGTCCTCAAGGTTACCGACATCGAGGTCACCACCATCGCCACTCTGCACTACAACCACCGCTATCGTCGTTACAGGATACTACTGCGAACTGGGTACGAGCGTACCTACGGCTTGCCCGCCCGCCACTTTCGGAGCCGGCGCGGGTCTAGTCAACACGTCGCAGTGCACCACTTGTAGCCCGGGTAGTTACTGCAGCCAGTATGGCCTGCTCGCTGTACAAGGTTTCTCATACGTCTACGCTTACATTATCGTGATGTCATTACGCAGCTCCTATTACATCATCATATTCTCCCGATTACATCATTTAACTCTGATTATATCATCCTCTGTTGATTATAATAGTTGAATCATTACCATCTTCCAATCACATCATCTTCTTTTCCTGATTACGTCATATATATATATATATATTATCAACTTATCATTACCCCAGTAGTTTTGCATGCAATAGTTGAAGTTGACTAAAGATACATACACACACTGAGTCACATCTAGTTTTATGTGGTGACAATAACATCGACAGACCTAAATTCTCGATATATACAAAACTATTATTTATTATAATTAACGATTTAATAAATTCTTTTGTATTCAACTGCATCTTTAACTTGAGTTATTATAAAATGAACACCTCATTCGTAAATATACACATGGGCCTATGACTAAGTGGAACAGTCACTCGCTGAAAAGAGAGAGGTCCTGGGTTCGACTCCAGGTAGACCTATTTTTCTCTTGTGTTTATTAAGTACTTAATAAACGATAAATCAAAACATTAGAAAACAAATGTTAAATATTGTTTTGTATTGTCCTGGCCAGTTAGCATGTAGACCCTCGATCTATAAGCCTTCTTAAGGGGGGTCCATTTGTATCATCAATTTGTATTCATGCTTCTATAAATATTATTATTATTATCAGATACACACATGCACACACACACATGCACACACATAACGCACATTCGCGCCTACACACGCACGCACACACGCACGCACACACACACGCAGGTGACTGCGCACCCGGCTACTATTGTCCTGCTGGCTCAGCTTCCATCGATCAGATCATCTGTATCGAAGGACATCACTGTCCTTTGGCAAGTTCGGCGCCCACTCCGTGTCCTCAGGTTAACGATGATGAATCATTGACACGATGATTCATACGCCTACCTAACGATCGTTAATGATATTCACACCACTAATGGAGGATAAGTTATCGATTGATTTTATGAGTGATGCGTTATTTGTAAAAAGTAATTTATAATTTAAGCGCTCGTTGAAATCGTTGATTCATTAAATCGATGAATCATACATTGGCGAGTCATATATCGATGAATCATACTCTATGATTCATCTCCGATTGCGATTAACCTATTCACGTTTACAGGGTACTTACAGTCCCGGACGAGGTTTGAACGCCAGCTCTCAATGTCTACAGTGTACCGAAGGATCTTACTGCGAAACCACCGGTCTCAATCAAACCACAGGTCTGCGTCGATGTCACTGTGCCTAACACGTGGTCACTGTCACTGTGCTTAACACGTGTTCACTGCCACTGTGTCTAACACGTGTTCACTGGCACTGTGTCTAACACCAGGCATCACCACCTCTATCACACAGTCGCTGTAGCATAATAATAGTATTATTATATATGCCTATATGATATATGCATTGCCATGGTAATTATAGGTGCATTAAAATCCCCTTATTGCTTATCAAGACAATTACCCTTTAGATACATGATACACTTATGATATATTTAATATATCTCATTCGTGCATGCATTCTGCATTACATAATATGTCATAATACTTATGTGTATAGTGGGATATATTAAATATATGACGTATTCGAAAAACATTACGAAATGCTCAATCATCTAATTAACTACAATTAATATCCCATAACTACGATTGCATATCACTATCACTAATACTATAGTAGTGTATACTAGTAGTATACTATCATCGTTATCACCATACAACGACTGTAGGATATTGCGCCGACGGATTCTACTGCCCCCTCGGTCAGAGCGTACAACGGCCCACATTATACGCGTGCACCGTGGCCCACTATTGCCCTGTCAACACGAGCCTACCGATTCAGTGCGACCCCGGCACCTACATGAACGCTACGCAAGCCTCCGTCTGCCTGATATGTCCTCTAGGATGGTATGTGTCCTTGCCATCGTCGCTCCTCTGTCCTCTAGGATGGTATATGTCCTCCCCACCATCGCTGCTATGTTTTCTATGTCTTTGTGTATGGTCTCTTAACTAATCGGGTACGGTAATCTGCGTGTATTATTTGCGCGCGGCTTTGGGTTTGTAATACTGACCTATAACCCAGATGTTATTCTACTATAGGTTTAGTAGCGTAACTCTTATAGTTTAGGTCTAATATTTTAGGTTTAATAGTTTAGGTTTAATAGTTTAAGTCTAAAAGTTTATATCTAATATGTAATGCGTTTAGGTTTGACATGTAGATATGATGGCTTAGTTATAATGACTAAGGTCGAATGTGTTTCCAAATATGAGATTTTCTCTTATATGATTATTAAATAATACCCTCTCTATTTACGCTACTCTAAGGGTATATCGCCATGGGACGGCCATTTTATTGAATTTACATTTATGTAATTTATATGTACATGTATACAGATAGGGAATGCATTGCCTTCGTTTATTGAGTGTTTCGAAAAATATGTTCATTGAATTTAAAAATTATTTTTTTTTGTTATATAAAAAGAATATCTATATCTATAATCCTAGAGACAAAAAAATATAAATTTAACATGTATAATAAATTATTATTAATAATTATTAATTATTAATTATTAATAATAGACATACTTTTATTTTATTTTATTTTTTACCAATTTTATAAAATCCAATACATCATAATTATATTTTTTAATATTGTCTCTCTGGAATTGTGCATACATATGTTATTTATATATAGAAAAAGAAATTAGGTGGATCGCTTCAGTACTTTTATCTAAAAACTCATTTATATACGCAAACATAGTAACAACATTTATTCCGAGTAAAACGCATTTGAAAAGTTAATAATAAATAGTTTTCATAAAATTCAAATAAATTATAATGTAATAAAATTATACATGTAGCTAATATAAAAAAATATTATAAAGTAGTAGTTTTATATTTTGTTATCAATATCTAATTGTTATTTTTATAAAATTTATAAATATTATATGTTATATAATAATTGTAGTACCTATATAGATGTTATTTTGTTATTATATCGGAGTGTAATAAAATTATGTATTCAGCTAATATAAATCCATATTATATAAGTAATAGATATGTTTTCTTACCTATATATAAATGTTATATTTATAGAATTTATATATATTAGTTAAAAAATATTATATAACAATTTATATTAGCTAGGAATATAGATTTTAAAATAAATAATTTATTTTTTAAATCAAATAGATGTAACAAATACGGTTTTAAAATTTTTGAAATTGTGATTATATTATGTATAAAACATTATATAACAATTTATATTAGTTTTGAATGTAGATTTCAAAATAAATAATTTATTTTAAAAAGGGTTGCTATAAAAGATGCTTTTTATGCTATTTATAAACTGATATTTTTAATTACTAAATAATTTTTTCACAGTTACTAAATAACATATCATTAATCAATTGTATATAATACATTTTTTTTTTCAGATGTATCGAATTTTTCCATGGCTATTCATTAAATAATAATAATCTTAATAATAAGTAAAGAAAAATTCAAATTATTTAAGGAGCTAGTGAATTTTACAAATATTGCGATTCTCATATTTATAAATAATGTATTAAATAATTAATAACAATAACAATACATCTGTTGTACCTAATACACTACAAATACCCTACCTCGCCCCCTATAGGTACTGCCTGCAAGGTGTGATAGTAGGCCAATGTCCGGCCGGTTACTACTGCCCGACGGGTACCGGTCAAGCGTGGTCAGCCTGTCCGGCCGGAACCTACGCCAACGGTACCGGTCTGACCGCCTCGCCCGAGTGTTCCCAATGCCCAGGCGGTCAGTTCTGCGATAGGACCGCGTTGACCACTCCTAGCGGTGTCTGCGATTCAGGTCGGTCAGCTCTATCTCGCGTTATCTCACGCTATCTCGTTATATCTCACTATATCTCGTTCTATCTTATGCTATCTCATTCTATCTCTTTATATCTCACTATATCTCACTATATCTCTTTACATCTCACTATATCTCATTCTATCTCTTTATATCTATTTATATCTCTTTATATCTAATTATATCTCATTATATCTCTTTCTATCTCTTTCTATCTTATGCTATTTCATTATATCTCTTTATATCTCACTATATCTCACTATATCTCGTTCTATCTTATGCTATCTCATTCTATCTCTTTATATCTAATTTTTATATTTATATCTCACTCTATCCCATTATATACACACACACATACACACACTGCAGGCTATTTCTGCGAGCTAGGCGTCGATAGATCCACTCCGACCTCCAACTCGACGCTGGTCAACGGAACCTCGTGGTGCGCGTCCACCTCTCAGACGGGGCGCGGTGACCTATGCCCTGCCGGGTCGTATTGTCCCACGGGCAGCACTCTGCCGATACTGTGTCCGGTGGGCAGCTACGGCAATAGGACCGCGATGTCCTTGTGCGACGCGTGTCCCCTCGGGTACTATTGTCTACTAGGTTTGCTCCTAGTCGCGTTAAAGCTGGTTCGCTCCTCTTTGCGTTAAAACTGGTTTGCTCCTAGTCGCGTTAAAGCTGGTTTTCTCCTAGTCGCGTTAAAGCTGGTTTGCTCCTCGTCGTGTTAAAGCTGGTTTTCTCCTCGTCGCGCGTTAAAGCTGGTTTTCTCCTCGTCGCGTTAAAGCTGGTTTGCTCCTCGTCGCGTTAAAACTGGTTTACTCCTCGTCGCGTTAAAGCTGGTTTGTTCCTCGTCGCGTTAAAGCTGGTTTACTCCTCGTCGCGTTAAAGCTGGTTTGCTCCTCGTCGTGTTAAAGCTGGTTTGCTCCTCGTCGTGTTAAAGCTGGTAAAGTCGAGCTTATTCTCATACTTAAACTCATAAAGTGCTTTACTTAGTACTTAGTTACTATTACTACTTTATGCTTTTATAGGTTCACTCGGAAAGTAATGCAGCTAAAAAAAACCTCATACTTAGTACCTAGTATTTAGTACTTAAACCTATAAACTCATAAAGTCAGTCGTAGAGGTTAAGCGACGTAAAACGCTGCTAACTCTCGAACACGTTAAACGCGGAGTTTTACGCTCCGAAATTCGAAAACGACACAGAAATCGCCGGCAAAGCCTAACTTTCTCTGCGTGAACATCCCTTTAGTCACATCTTACAGTAAACTATACTATATTACTATATATATACATAGTAATGACTCATCGAAACAATATCTCCTCTAAACACGCCCACAATGATAGACCGATAGCATACAGTAACCGATACGATGTCGATCTACGAATATATAAAAGTAATTTCGTATACAAATTAACATATCAATATCATTATGACATATGAGATGATGCTACATCCGCAAATATTCGAAAACATTTAATATGTTTCATATATAATTATAATACATATATATATATAATATAATATTATAATTATAATATTAAATACGAAAATATTTGCGCAATATAAACCCGCGATTACTATTCGCGAAATCAGCTTTACCCGCTGCGTTCACTCTACAGGTGCGATCACCTACATGGACACTGTATGTCCTTCGGGTCACTATTGCCCCGTGTCTACGCCCACCGCCACCGAGTACCCTTGTCCGACGGGCTCGTTCTATAACACCACCGGGGCTCGCCACCTGTCCGACTGTATCTCCTGTACTACGGGCCGGTATTGCGCCGTCACCGGGCTCACGCATCCCACCGGAGACTGCGATCCAGGTAATCATGTCCTTCGATATGTCCTTCGATGTCCTTATATCTCACTAGACACCGGCGCTTTTTTAAGGATTTGAAAGTGGGGGAGAATTCCAAAATAATTTTTTTTTCAATCGAATATGTAAAACGATCTAATAAAATCAATCTACTGATTTATCAATAAATATGATTACGATATAATTGATTATGAAAAAATCTGATTTTGTTGTGGGAAAAACTTTAATAGAGGGGGGGGAATAATAGTGGGGGAAGGGCAATTTATGCCTCGCATGTATTATCCGAGTAGAGATTGTGGTAGTGATGTCCTTATATGTCCTCATATCTCTACGCCTATATCGCATCGTTATATCCTTCACACCCTATCTATCTCATCTCCTTCACACCCTATCTCATCTCCTTCACACCCTATCTCATCTCATCTCCTTCACACCCTATCTCATCTCCTTCACACCCTATCTCATCTCCTTCACACCCTATCTCATCTCCTTCACACCCTATCTCATCTCCTTCACAACCTCTCTAGCCTCCATTATGGCCTCTAGATAACAAATTACATACTGTACTGTTCGTAAAGCTATAATGATTATCATCATTATTATCATATCCATCATTCTATTACATCATACTTGATATCAGTTATTTAACTTTATCATTTGTTTAACTTATTTCGTATTTCTAATCTTTACTTGGAGATCAACATTGCTAATATAAATATTAGATATAGGTAGATATATAATATTGTTATTGTTGTTATTGTTATTGTTATTGTTATTTTTATTTGGTGGAGTCCTTTCATCCCATCCAGGAACTTAGATGAAGTTTTCACTTATAACCATATATGGCTCTAATGTCCCTTCGAAGCCGCTCTCATGTTAAGGCATCCATGGTTTTAACGAGAGCCGATCATTTATTTATACACAATTATATAAGATCACTTCTAAATAATATTTTAAGACCCATTTTATAAAATTAATTAATGGTCCGGACGATGCTCAAACCCGTGTCCTACTGCTTGTGTGTCTGACGCCTTAGTCACTGAGCCACACAGTCAGTTTTGTATGTTAAATACGTTTTATATGTTAAATACATAAATATATATATAATGATACATATATATATATAAATATATATAAATGTATATTTATAGATTTGTATAAATGTTGTACAAATGCGATAAATAATTTATATAACTCTTGTGAAGATGTCATAAAATAGTGGCGAATATCTTTGTTCGAAAAGTATCATATAATATTACAATGTAGCCAATCTCTAATATTTAAATTACCACCTAACTACATTCATCACAACTATGATAGGATGGTACTGCACTCTGAATGCCAGCCTCGCTCAAGACGCTATCAACGGAGGTCAATGTTTGGCCGGATCGTATTGTCCAATCGGATCAGGAGCTCCCGTAGCCTGTACCACGGGCCAGTTCTGTCAAACTGCCGGCCTACATACTCCGACTGGCGATTGTACGCAAGGTAGACGTTTACTATGTAGACACTCTTCTCCGGTATTATTAACATTATATATATTATCAATAAATACAAAATCATATATTTTTGAATTTGAATCAATATCAACAATTGATGGATGCATTATTATATATATTAGTGTTGCAATCGAACTTCGGACTTCGAACTTCGAACTGATACTGATACTCAATAATTATAAAATTTCAAACTCGGACTCTAACTGATACTCTGATAGGGTTCGATTGCAACATTAATATATATATATATGTATATATGTATATACATTATTATTATCATATAATATTATTAATTATGTATTAATTATTAAATATACCTATTATTGTTAATTATTATGTATGTTTAATATATAATTATATATATATATATATAAATAATAATAATAATAATTTATTAGAAGACATTTTTATTTAGTTTTTCATTTTCTGTTTCATTTTTAATTATTCTGGTGTACGTGATGTCCTCCGTATAAATATACACTTACATTACTTTCCCCGACTAGTAAATCGTACAGTAAACCAGAAAATGTACCTAGACGATAAATATTCTCCATCTCTATATATCTGTCACCGTACAGAGTAGATTTATAATGTTATTGTTATTTTTATTTGGTGGAGTCCTTTCATCCCATCCAGGAACTTAGATGAAGTATTCACTTATAACCATATATGGCTCTAATATCCCTTCGAAGCCACTCTCATGTTAAGGCATCCGTGGTTTTAACGAGAGCCTATCATTTATTGTATACATAATCATATAAGATCACTTCTAAATATTATTTTAAGACATATTTCATAGTTAATAGTTAATATAATAGCGTATCGTATTTCATAAGAGAACATTCGCGTGAGAAAGCTCACCTATAGCATCTGTCCCCACCGCAGGCTACTACTGTACGCTGTCTGCAGTCTCTGCTACACCCACTGATAACTCGACCGGTAACGTGTGTCCTCGAGGACATTACTGTCCTACCGCCTCCCCAGCTCCGTCTGCTTGTCCGATCGGAACGCACCTCGACACCACCGCCAACGTTATACTGTCTGACTGCGTGCCCTGTCCTTATGGTTAGTGTGCAGTGTAAACTGTCCTTATGGTTAGTGTTTCCTGTCCTTATGATTAGTGTGTCCTGTCCTTATAGTTTGTGTGTCCTGTTCTTATGGTTAGTGTGTCCTGTCCTTATAGTTAGTCTGCCATATACTTCTCATAGACATTAAAATTAGGTAGATTAGTATTAGAAATAAATATATATTTCATCAATTCAATGCAAATCCTGCTTCTTTATTACATATTATGTTTTCGAAACAATTCAATGAATATCACTGAATTGTATATGAATAAATATATTTAATTTGATGAAATTATAATATCTATGCATTGTAGTTTCATTGTGTGATCAGTGCTTCAAGTGGCGAACACAATTAGATAATAGATTTACACAATTAGCAGTGATCTAATTCTAATGTCTATGTGGTACATAAGCATGCTCAGTTCATCGTATCGTTGATGCTATTTATCCAGTGATAATAGCTATGAATAATTTAATCTAAGTAAAAGCTGCATCTGCGAATTCTCGAAAACTTCTAATATTTGTGATCTAAAAATCGCGATAATAAGCGTATATTTACGAAACCGCTCGCGTAATAATCACAAGTGTGGTCACAGCTTCGGGCAGGGCTTCTATGAATGAATGAATGAATTTATTTTTACCGAATATTGGTTATAATAATCGGAGGGATACACAGAAGCTATGTTTAGCTTATACTAAGGATTCCCTTAATAAAATAATAATAATAATAATAATAGTAGTAGTAATAGTATAATGGTAATAGTCGAGATATGATAATATATCGATAATGAAAATAAAAGTATAAGTAGGCATCGAAGCAGTACATTACGAGCAATAATACTTTGTAGGTAAATGATAGGCGAAGCCCGCAATTGAAAATTAATAAAACCCCAGTCTTACAATTTCCTTTAACAATTTCCTTTAACAATAATCGCCAACATTTATGTTACATTAATCACTACACGTCTAAATCATTCTCTCTTCATCGTGTGTAGGTTACTATTGTCCTAGTACCGGAGCGGCTGTTCCGGCCGGCAACTGTACCGCGGGCTACTATTGCCCCGTAGGTCAAAGTTCGTCGACTAACTACTCTTGCCCGATTGGTCACCGCTGTCCGCTGGGTTCCGGTCAAGCTTTGCGATGCTCGAACGGAACTTATCAGGTATCCGATCAGTAGCTTAACATCTCAGTCTCTAGCCTTTAGTCTCTAGCCTCTATCATCCGTCATCTTGCCTCCTCCTGCATTAGGTCTACAGCCTCTTGTGGCCGTGGTTTAGATCGCTATGTAGATAATATATACTGGATATACGCGCAGTAGTTAATCCAAGTACCAATTATCATAGCATCTAGCCTATCATCGTCTAGCTGGTAGCGTCTTTAGTCAATTCTGGGTGAGGTGTACACATATGTTTAGTAGTTAATCCATGTATCGTGAGACTATCAGTATTGACCGAGTGAACGCTATCAAGCTGGCCACACAATTTCACTCTGTAACCTACCATAGAAATACATCTATATCTAGTACTTTACCTAGTATGTTTCGTACGGGCTATCAAACGGGTATAGACATTACGCTTATAGAACAGATATTATGAGTAACTCGCCTCTACTACTCCCCCCACCGCCCTAGGATCTAACCTCCCCTTACCCCCACTCCCCCTAGGATCTAACCTCCCCTTACCTCCACTCCCCCCCCAGGAATTCCCCTTACCCCACTCCCCCCACCCTCCAGGACCTCCCCTTACCTCCATTCCCCCCACCCCCAGGACCACCCCTTACCCCCACTCCTCTTACCTCCATTCCCCCCACTCCCTCCACCCCTCAGGAACTAACACCCCTTACCCCCATTCCCTCCACCCCCATGAGCTCCCCTTACCCCTACTCCCCCCACCCCCAGGAGCTCCCCTTACCCCCACTCCCCCCATCACCCCAGGACCTCACCGTCCAGTCCACATGTAACCCATGCCCTGCCGGTTACTTCTGTGACAACACGAACACTATCGTCATACTGGACAACAGTACAACAATCTGTCGGCAAGGACATTACTGTCCTACGGGTACCGCATACTGGAACGAGTATCCCTGCGCTATCGGAACCTTCAACAATCAGACCGGTTCCTCGCAGTAGTAGTAGTAGTAGTAAAAGTAGTAGTAGTAGTAGTAGTAGTAGTAGTAGTAGTAGTAGTAGTAGTAGTAATAGTAGCAGTAGCAGTAGCAGTAGCAGTAGTAGTAGTAGTAGCAGTATCAGTAGCAGTATCAGTAGCAGTAGCAGTAGCAGTAGCAGCTATACCTTTGCCATACCAACGTTTACCTAAGATTTTGATGAGAATATCGCTGGGTATATTCTCAATGTAATCCTAGGTAATTGTTAGTGTGGCATAGGCTTTAGATATAGTAATAACATCTATTCAATTTGAATGACATTAAATCTATATATGTATTTATTGCATTATTATTAACACTGATAGGCGAATGGGAAATTATCTATTCACTACCATTTACTAACGCAATAATCGACTGGTTTCCATCAGAATGCCGACACGTAACTCTAAATTTAATATCGTCTCTCGTGATTGACAGGTCTACAGAGTTCGTCTCAATGTCAACCCTGCGCGGGAGGCTATCACTGCCCTACTACCGGCATCGTATCTCCCAGCCTCCTGTGCGACGCCGGCTTCTATTGTTCCATCTCGGCGCAGACTGCTACTCCGTCTCAAGGTTGTGTCCTTATGCACGCGTTCTTTTGTCACTCCGTCACTTTTGTCATTTTTATTGTATTAGGTTTAACATCGTATCATATTCTTATATTATATTATATTATTTTTAATGTATTTAAAATAATATAATATAATATATATATATATATATATATATATATATATATATATATATGATATAATATAATGTATATAATGTATAATATATAATGTATAATATATGTAATATAATATTGTATAATGTAACATAATATAATATAACCTAATATTACATAAAAGTTTACAATATAATATTACATAATATATAACAAATACACTAGTACTAGTATACTAGTATACTATCGCTAACCCCAATACACCTCGCTATCCAGGCGTTCAAGCTGACGTATGTCCAGTCGGACACTACTGTCTGCAGGGAAGTAGCGCTCCGACCGCCTGCCCCAAGACCACCTTCAGTAACGGAACCGGACTACTGGCGACCTCTGAATGCAGAGCCTGCGACGCCGGAAGCTTCTGCGCCGACACCGCCCTCGTCGCTCCCAACGACCTCTGCGATTCGGGGTTATTCCGCACGATTATTATACTGGTTTTGTTTCATTTTATTAAATGTATATATTATACTACTTTATATATATTGAATAGAATAGAACAGAAAAAAATTATTGAGTTTTTAAATTAATATGTTTTCATCATTATCTTTCTTCCTTCGAGTTATACTTATCCTCAAATGGTATGAACATCATATTTGAGTGTCTTTTATTTGTTAAAACCTTATATATATTTATGTATTAGACCAATGATTGGTGATTTGAAAATGTAGATATGAGATATATTATTGCTATGAATCCTAGGGCCGGGTGCTGTGATAAAATAATATAGTCTTGCACCTGACATTCTACGCTAGCACCTGATACACCAGTTCACAGTTAACTTTTAACTAGCGTTAACAATTGTTCGCATGAAAACTAAGTAGGGTAGCAGCACTTTATCAAGGTGAACAAAGTCTCCCTAGCGAAACCAGTTGTTCAGATGTTACTACGCCTAAACATGATACGCTAATGTATCATTGAGTTGATCCGACGTATAAATTATAAAAATATACTGCGTTGATTTTACCTATTTCTTAAGGACAACTAATAGTTGTCGCTAGCTAAATATTAAATAAAATGTATCGCTTATTTCCCAGTTTATTCATCATTTAAATGTATTGCAGTATTTATTTTTTTGTGCATCGTTTTATTATTAAATCAGCTGTATTACGTTTATATTTTATAACTATTTGACACAAATTATGGACGTTAAATATGATTACGAGACATCTATTTGTTTGAATGCTACTTACAATAGAATACCGTGAAAGGAACAACCCAATGGAATTATATGAGTTAGTAATAATACATAATCATACTTTTATTATATTACATCATAATTTTAATAATTAAAAAAATATATGATTTTTTTTTTAAATATTGATACAAATTATCTAAATAAATATGTTATTTATTGATTCATTATGATTATTAATTAACTAGTTTAAAAACTATTATTATTCGTATGTTAATACAGTTGTATATTTCAAATATATAATAAATATTACACTTCAAATGTCATAAATTATTTTTTAAATATTATTTAAGTTTGTACTTTACTGTACTCTTTCTAATATGTAGTTATATATATATATATATATATATATATATATATATATATAAACGATATAGAAATAATGTGTATATTATTAAATATAATATATTTTATAAAAAAATCTATACAGAAGTTTATAGTAATATACATCTAGTTAATGTAGATCAAATAATATTACAATTTTCCAGAAAATTAAGCCTTATAAAATTTATATATTTACGTGTAAATGTATACAATATATGTTGACTGATAATATTTATGAATTATATTTAAGATATTAAATCATATCATTCTTTAGATTAAAACCTCGGAGAGCAATCTATGTTATCGGAACTTGTGTTATTTTACACAATATTGCAGTAAGCAAAAAACTAATATAAATGATAGATATTGAAGAAGATACTGAAATGATTGAAAACCTGAATACTGATTTACCGAAAAATGCATATAGAGACATATTTGTAGAGAAATATTGTATTCGATAAATAAAAAAGTAATTATAATTATATTTATTGTGTAATGCCTTAATTTGTAAATCTAATATTATGTTTTCTCTTCTAAAGCCTTCATTTCCTCTAAATGTTTCTCCTTTTATCTTTAATAGTCTCTATCTACTTTATATATTTCAACTTCTCGCTTTTATTTATCTATTTTTATATCTATTAACTCATATAGTTATAAATTTAACTTTCTTCGAGATTTACGCTTGAAACCTGCTTCTACTTTTATATAACTGCAACATAAAATTACACACTTAATTAGCTTACATTCCTCTATTTTAAAAAAAAAGTTAAAGCAATATAATGAATATAATAATCAATTAAAAATCCTTAAATTATAAATTTAATTAGATAAATATATTTAATAAATAATAAATAAATAACATTAATAGTACAATTATGATGTACAACATAATATGAAATGATCTAGAATGATGTAGTCTAGATTAGCTAGTATACTAGTAATATAGTGTAGATCTCATTGAAATATAGTGTTATTTTATGTTATCAACTTAAATACAGGGATACTGACACGGATACTGACATTCAGAGATGTACCAAAGATTTTCCGAAGGAAAATCTTTGGATGTACTAAAACCAAGTTGTAATCAGTTGTAATTTTATAATATTTATTTGTATATAATATACTTAATTTAATTCTTTTATACTATATATATATATATATATAATATATTATATATTATAATCAATAAGTGATATTAAATGTTCAAAATAATAATAAGAATTATAAATATGTATTTATAGTAACATTTTAGGTTTTAAAGATTATTATTAACATTTTTTGCCCAGTTATAATTTTATAACAATGCATAATATTTATATATGTTAATATAATTTGACACTTTGATACTATATATATATATATATATATATATATATATATATATATATATATATATATAATATATAGTATAATCAAAGGGCTTTGGTATAATTTTATATTAGCCAGTAGTAAAAAAAATAAATTTTGAATGTATTTAAATTACTACTGGTGTATGTATATTACAACTGGGCATATCAAGTAATTACAACTGGACTAATAATATCCTAAAAACTTCCAAGTTTTACTCAATTTTGTGAAAATATTTACAAAATATATATGAAAACATAATATTTTACTATAATGCATTTTTTTAGGAAATTTATGAAATAATCATATTAATAATTTACTATATTATATTATATACTGTGTTTTAGTACATCCCTGACATTCAATGTAACATTGTCATCAAATTTTCGATTTCAATACAAATCTATGTGTAAAATAAATATACACATACAATATGTGTGTTTATTTAAATTCGGATAAAGGATTTAAATAACATATTTATCCAAGAGCTGTTTAAATAACATATTCACTTAGCAAGTTTAGAGAATATTTAATTTAACAGGATATTGATGAAAAACGTAAACAACCTTCCTTTTGTAATTAATATCTTTTTAAAAATAAATGATTACATCTTAGTTAATAATAATGGTTTCAAACGATAACCGATGTACAGTGTTCAACTGTAATTATAGTTCAAAACAAGATGCCACACCATACCCCGCAAAATAAAGATCGGTTAGTTGCTTACTTAATAATTTTATAATATATCGTTAATACAATTTTAATTTAAAATTACATTTTAATATTTGAAAATATTATATTATTAAATATGTACACCTCATAATGAATATATAAATAACATTAATTTATTATAATGGTTAATGGATTATTATTTTATTTGTAAGCTATTTTTTAATTTATCACAATAAAAAAAGTATACTTAACAATATTTATAATATATAAATTTTATATATTCACATATTCAAAATTGTAGGTGGGCGTTGAGCGTGCATATAGTTATAAATAGAATATATATTTATATTAACTCATCAATACATACACTGTATGACTCATACAATATATCTATTGATTAAATGAATATCATATAACGCCTGCTATTGTATGTATGCATATATCAAATAATGGCTCCAGCAAAATTAGGTGTGCAGAATTCAGTATATATATATATAAATTATCATTTTAAATTGTTATTTAATGTCATTGATTCTATATAAATTTGTTACTATTATAAAATTATTAAAATTAATATGTTAATATATATATATACAGATATTATTTGTATAATATTATGGTCTGTGAATACTAGGAACGAATCCATACTCAAGATACTTCGAGCAAAGGGTTCTAAGGTCAATGTAATCTACGAGTTTGCGGTCGTCATTTCACAGTCGAATCTTGCAATACTTTAACCAGGTAAATTAAATTACGACCCATACTGAATATTGACTTTTACTAAAAATAATCAACTATTTATTTTATAAATTATAATATATTAATAATTTTTTAAACTTTAAACTTTTTTAAAGGAAACGTTTAAAATTCAATGAAATTCCAACATTAATACCGGTATTGAACCTGACAAGCAAGCCTAGACGTATCATTCAAAAGTTTATTGCTACATTAGGTAATTTATTAAAAATATATATAAATTATATTATAACAAATCAATCTATATTTATGTATATTATTACAGATACAGATACTGATACAACGTCGGAGGGAGAAGACAATGTATTGCCACCCATCCATGAATTACCCACTTGTGAGCTATCTCCTCAACCTCCATCTCGCGAAATCATACTTGAGAAACGTGTATCGGAACTGGAGAAGTAGATAGATGAACAAGACGCAACAATTCTGCGACTGAGAAATATCAATCGTAAACTCCACTCGAAAGCTTCCATTTTAAGTTGAATAATACATCAGCAGCGAATGGCGATGTCTGCTATCGAACATATTACAGCTGGAAATTTGCGTAGTTTTCTATAAATTATATTATAACAAATCAATCTATATTTATGTATATTATTACAGATACTGATACAGCGTCGGATATATATTACAGCTGGAGATTTGCGTAGTTTTCTAAAACGGCAACTCGACTGCATCCGAGGACAATATCTCTTAATATAGCCCGAAATTCTATCAGCTACTGAGTAGCACGTTCTCATCGCAGTCTATAACTACGTTACATAGATCAATATGACTGAGACTTAAACCATACATCAATTGATATGAAACCGAGATTTCATCAGCTTTTATGGAATTAAAGAAAAGTCATGTTCGTTCACTGAAAAAGAAAACATTATTGTTGTTGCTTTTGATGAAATGTCTATTAAGAGAGCTTTACTAAATGAAGAAAGACTCTGTGGGCGGGTTTAAAGATCTAGGTGAAATTACAAGAAGCTGTAACATTACTACACTATAGTCTTTATGATACGAGATTTCTGGTACCTGGAAGTAACCTGATGGTTATTATTTAACTTCTGGTCCTATGACAGCAGCGACCAGCAAAGAAAAATTAGAAGAATTTATGCCCGCCATCAGTAAATGCGGACTAATTCCCAAAGTTGTCATTTGTGACCAAGGTCCAAGCAATAGAGGATGTCTCAAACTATTGAACAAAATGAAGAGGGATATTTCAACTGTCAAGGTATATATTGAAAATATATATATATATTTCATGTTACTAATTTATTGATTTATAAGTGAACGCCTATACTTCATATACGATCCACCTCATTTGCTGAAAATCATAAGAAACGGGCTCTAAAGGTTTCACCGTCGATGACAATGATTTACACTGGAATCATATCAGTGCCCCCTACAATATACCAGTAGTATACGATAAGGTAAACATTGCGGGGAAGTTAACTGAGAGCCATATCAAACTAACAACATTCAGCAAAATGCATACGGATTACGCAGCTCAGACATTACCACAAAGTTGGAACTCTGCACTTCGTACAGTTGCACTATTAACTGATAAACCACCTGATTGTGCAATTCACACAGCTGAATTTTGCGAATTATTTAATAATTTATTTGATATTATTAATTCCAAGGGTCAATTCCTGTGGTCATAAATTTTTAAATTCTCTTGTTTGATTTGATTGAGGAACAATGTCGCTCATCTTGAAGAATGCTTCAACGTTAACAAGCCGACTCGAGAATGCACTCAGGTGGTGGTAATCGTGATAACCCAACGGCAAACGAGTTCCTTACCGAATATCGTAAGATTGTAAGGTCGTCGTAGATTCATTGTTTTGTAAGTGAGGGGAAGTAATTGTAGCCTCGATACAAGTGAGTTTTTGCTCAAGCTTGATCAGGTACAAAGAGACAATGTAACTCCGCTCTGATTGTCTTTCCTGACGTTATTCCAATAGCAATCGATTTCGTGTATTCAAGATAACACCATTGTTTTACTTTGTCTTGATATTTGTACTTATATTTAGTGTATTTTACTAGTTGTGTCAATTTAGTATGTACAGATGTTAGTAGCTCCTTTGCTAGTAATCTCGTTCTACTAATGGATGTAAGTAAAAACAGTATGCTTAGAAAAATTCCCACTACTTTATTCTATGAATATGTACATGAATTGTATGTTTTATTTAATCATCAAAATGATATTATTTATTTGTCCAATATATGTAAATTATTTATTAAAATTGTTAATAATGTATTATTTAACTATTGTGAAATATGTCATATTAATGATGCTGTAATTTTTTATTTGGTTAAACGTCGATCAAATATTGTTTTGTCTCGAAAACTGCGATACTATTTTTAAAAATGGAATAAGAAAATCCCGTAAAATATTAAAACTAAAACATCTGTAAATAAATTTCTTTAATATCGTTTACTTATTTTCTGATTATATTAATTATACTTTATAAATGAGATTATTTAATTTATATAATATAAATAGATGAATAAACTTTAGTCGTAGGTTATTTCTTTTTAAGTCTTATAATATAATGAAATTTATTTAAAAACATGTTTTAAATTAAAAAAGTATATATATTTTATCTATAAAGGTATATTAAAATTATTATAAATTTATAGTATTTATTATCAGTAATTTTAGTAAATTTCATGTAAATTTGATAATATAATAAAACCCTTATAAAACTGAATATTTATGAATATTTTATTTAACTTTAAAAATCTAAAAGTTTCTATATTGGTTAGACATGTTGATAATTTTTTTTATAAATTTATATATATATATTTATATAGATACATATAATAAAGATACTCTTACGGCCGATTGCTTACGCACTTGCAGTCCATATACCAACAAAAGTAAAAAAGTTAATTTCATTATTGAATGAGTTATTGTAATATATTAAATATGAATAATTTCTATCTGAAAAATTTATTTGTTTACTATTTTGTTGCATATTTTTTTTCATAATTAAAATATATTCGAAAAAAAGTAAATATAATATATATTATAGAATTTAATAGGCTTTGATTCAAATGATACCAACTTTTGTACAATATATAAAATTTCATTTTCGTACTACAGTTTAAAATATTTATTTTTAACAAAAATATGCGCTTTTGTCTAAAATGGTATGACTAAAATTAATATAGGTTATAGAATAGTATTTATAATAATTTATCAGGTTAATTATTTTAAATATATAAATTTAATAGTATATTGAAACTAAATATTTATGAGTAATATTTTATTTAACTTCCAAAATGTTGGTTTTTTAATTTTTTTAAATGTTCTCATATATATGTATACATTGTATGAATAGCGAGTGACAGCCCTTGGTTATTTATTAAATTATTAATACAAATAAAATTGAATTCAAATATTAATAATTATTTATTATAATATATATAAAAATATACAATTGTATTAGATTACTGTACACTGTTTTGAATATAAAATAAACATATTTTATTTATTTTGGATATAAATTTTTATAAAATTCTTTTTTATCCTATATGGATTCATGGATTATTATCATAGAGCTAGATAGAAATTTCTAGCTCTATAGATAATAATCCATCGATTGATAATCTATCAAGTGATATACAGAAAAAAACATTCTTTACATCGAATGATAATATGCGCTAGAATTAGTTAGGCTATGTCACTAATTTTAAAATATAATATGCATAAAAATAGATTAACCATATTAATATAATATGGTATAAATAAATATGATCTCTATTCATAACATTTTGAAATAACTTATTTATACCAACATAATGTGTTTTGATCAACAATCGAAAAATTAACTGTGATGTCATAATAGGATCCCAAATGTAAATTCTATGATATAAGAATTTAAAATTTAAAAATATTTTATTCAATTTTTATTTTATAATATTATATTATATTAAATATATATAATTAGATAATTGATAATTATTATGTTACTTTTGGATTCCATTTATGATATAAACAAACATGTAGACTTACAGGATATTAAGTATATTAATCGATTAATTAGATATTAATCGTAATATCATATATTAAATATGTGGGTAGGTTTAGTAATTCGAAATATAAAAGACGTATAATAATTGAGGCTGAATTATTCATTTTAATATAATAAATTTAATATGAATAAAAGTATAGAAATGTATATAAATATATTATTTCCTTTTTTCGATATTCAAAATATGATTTTTATATTATATACATATTGTGAACAAACAATACTACAATACGTTTTATAATATTTTGACTAGATACGTATTATTAATTAATTAATATTAAATATATTATGATAAACTATTCTCATCCATGCTTTAATTATCCGAACAACTCGATTTGCATATAGTGAAGGACATATTGCGTGCACCAAAATTATCAAATGTCGCAGCACCCGGCCCCTAGTGCGTTTAAATGGAAGTATATTGTGGTATGGGTTGTCGTGTTTCTAGCGTTGTTCGTAAGATCTCCAGCTAGCCAATCAGAATGTCTGATGAGCTCAAGATTTATGATCTATCGGCTACATAAATAAAATATTCTCTGCCTAAAACCATAAATATCTAAGTAGTGTCTCGATACCAGAGGTCTTTTCGTTTAATCAGCAATATATATATATATATATATATATATATATATATATATATATATATATATATATATATGTATATGTATGTATTATATTAGTATTATATTATATTATTATATGAATTTATTAATATTATATTATATTATTATTACATTACTCGATTATTATATTATATTACTCGATTATTATATCTCATGATATCGCACATTTTAGATATTATTGCTTGATTGGTTCAGAGAATGCGACCAGTATAATCTGTCCACTCGGACACTACTGCCCTCGAGGGTCATCCTCTCCGACGCCATGTCCTCAAGGTCGTTATGGTAACACCGAAGGTTACGCAAATGTCAGCCAATGTTCACCGTGCGATGCGGGTAAATTCTGCAATAATTCTGGTAAGATTTATTTATTTATTTAATTTTCACATCATATAATATTGTTTAATATTATACAGTATATTAAATGTCATTTATTTATTATCGTTTAAAATAATTTTGTTAAAAATTTAAAAAATATTTTCATGTTTTTTACAACTTTTTTTCAATTATATAACAATACATATATAATACATATACTATATATTACATTACACTAACATTAATAATCGCAGACCATCACAGCGCCTTTGTTTAACTATCGCACAACCTTCACCCACGTCCTTCAGGCCTGATATCGCCGGTAGACGACTGTACCGCGGGCTACTATTGTCCCGGAGGAGACTCCACCCCCAATGCGTTCTCTTGTCCCATTGGTCTACATTGTCCTACGGGCAGCTCTCAACCCGTGTCCTGCGCCCCCGGCACTTTCGCTAACTTCACTCACGCCGTAGCCTGCATTCAATGCCCGACTAGGTCAGTGTGTCATTCGGCCTAGTTTCAGCCTAGTTTTCGGCCTAGTTTCCGACATTCCTCATAATTCTGGTATTTAACTGTATTTTAATTGAAAATATCATACTATTTAATAGACATATATAAATCCTTACATATAGATAGAAAGCACTTCAATCTATTTCGATTAAAATCCTATTGTTTTAATAATTGACCTATATAATATGACTAATATCCAATCAAAATCACTGATGCCATTTTATTAATTTATAGAGAAAAGTTCCATTCGCGTATCTATACACGCACTGAGTTCGTCAATTGCTTGTCCACTTTCTTTATATCTACATATACTACTATGACCTTTAATAGTAATGCACCTTAAATAGATATTACTGCACTATATTTACTATGATGCAATGCGTCTATAAATAGATATTACTGCGTGCTATATATACTATAACATACTGTCTATAAATAGATATTACTGCACTATATTTACTATAATGCAATGCGCCTATAAATAGATATTACTGCACTATATTTACTCAAATGCAATGCGCCTATAAATATATATCACTTCAATATATTTACTATGATGCAACGCGTCTATAAATAGATATTACTGCACTATATTTACTATGATGCAATGCGTCTATAAATAGATATTACTGCGTGCTATATATACTATAACATACTATCTATAAATAGATATTACTGCACTATATTTACTATAATGCAATGCGCCTATAAATAGATATTACTGCACTATATTTACTATTATGCAATGCGTCTATAAATAGATATTACTGCACTATCTATACGATGATGCAACGCACCTATAAATAGATATTACTGCGTGCCCGAGGAGGTGGTGTCCGGTAACTCGTCGTCTGGACATCGGCTGTGCGACCGCGGCTACTACTGCCCGCCGGGAACCGGTAGAGACCTCGGGTCTTGCCCCGCCGGCACCTATAGTAACGATCTGGGCCTCGCCAACGTCACCGAATGTCTACAATGCACGGGTACGTCTACATTGCGCGGTCGATAGGTGAATCACTGCGTTGTGATCCCGTTGTTCATTATATATATATATATATATATAGTATTAGTTGATTAATACTGTGAAGCTGTATTTAAAACTTATATTTAATTTCCAACAAGGAGTATATCTTTATTGCGATACTATAATTACTATTGTAGTCGTGACTAATAAATCTGCAGACTTATATAGTCAACTCTTGACTGGTGAATAAATATATATCGTTAGCGCTAGATAAGATTTTTATTTTTATATATTATTTAATTAATTAAATAAATAAATAATTTTTTTAAATTAGTGAAATTCTTCATGGGATTACATTTAAAATATACTACTACCACTACCACTCCTACCACCACTACCACCACTAATACTAGTATTACATGTTACATGTACTACTACTACACATATAGGTGGATACTACTGCGACCGGTCAAATCTGACCACAACGGTTGGACTAATCACGGCCGGTCATTACTGTAACGAGGGCTGCTCCATCGCTACTCCGGCCTCGTCTGACCTCGGTACCGGTGACCTTTGCCCTCTAGGTCATTATTGTCCTACAGGCAGCGTTTACCCCGTAGGCTGTGCCGCCGGAACCTATCAGGTAAGTGACACACGTCACACTTAGTCGTAGTAGTAGTCGTAGTAGGATGTTAGCTGTCAATCAAACATGTCACCAAGGGGACCCGCAACCTTTGCGAGTTTACATGTAAAAGATAGGGTAAAGGGCTATTTACTATTGATTATAATCTTATATACATTTTTTTAAATAATTATTTAAAAAATAAACTTAAAATAAATGTGTATATATGAAAATTGTATAGAAATATATACACTACAAAATAATCTATAGTAAATATTATGTGTAACTTATATTGTAACAATACTATTATACTATTATGTATTATTGATATATACAAAAAAAAATTATAAAAAATAATAATAAATAAAAAAGTTATTACCGTTTAAAAATAGCCGTTTTCCCTAAATTGTGGAGGTCACGAGTAAGAAAAGTAATAAAGTGTTTAACATGTGTCGTTTACCATGCGCACATCTACAGTCATAGTATGTCTGTACTACAATCAGTGATGGGCATGATCACGAATTTTCACGATCGCCGATCGTCGATCAATTTCGTCGATCATTTTCTAACGATCGTCGATCGTCGATCTTTTTACTCGATAATTTTTTAACGATCGTCGATCGTCGATTGTAGATCGTGTAATTATTTTGATCGTCGATCGCGATCTCGATCATCGATCGCCGATCGTGGATCTCGATCGTATTATTATATAAGAATATGAATTCCTGGCTGCTGCATGAACCACTAATGATCCACGCAGTACTCGCGAGTACTCATCCATTCACTCCGTCATATAAATATATTTATATATATACCAATGTATCTTTTTTACTAATGTTTTACTAATACCTAATCGTAATATTTTACCGCGCGAGACATGCAAGATCAAACAATTAATTATCTACTATATTATAGAGTCTGTACGCCAAAAATGAGTCAAACTGTCAATTTCCCTGTGGGCGTATTATATAGGACTATAACTTTATTAATATTTTAGATCATTATAAGTTCTAAGTTCAAAGATATACAATGTCTTGGATAAATTCTCCCTTTATTAAATCAAATATTTATTTTAATGACTTAAAAATAATTAATAATAAAGTTGAAGCATCATGCAAGATTTGTAGAAAAAAAATAATAGCTGGGATTTCGTCATCATCAAATTTAAGACGTCATTACAAAACTGTACATCATACTAAATTATATGAATATGATAGAGTAAAATGTGAACACAATGAGAATAGTAAAAAAAGACAACTCCAAGAACCTTCAGAACTATCCTATACTAAAAAGATTAAACAATCTTCATTGGTTCAATTATCAATCGAGCAATCGACTACAATACCACATATAGAAACTGACAAATTACTACTAAAATTTCTAATAAATACTATGACTCCAATTAGTATTGTTAACAATAAAGATTTCAAAGAATATGTTAGGGTTAATTGCCTTACCTTAAGTTATAAATTCATTCTATCTAATATGATATTATATATAGGACTATATATATATATATCTAGCCTATATATATCTAATTTTCTTCACGATCGTCGATCATTTTACTCGATCATTTTCTAACGATTGTCGATCGTCGATCATTTTACTCGATCATTTTCAAACGATCGTCGATCGCGATCAAGATCACGATCGCGATCGGGATAGACGATCGACGATCGTGATCGTGCCCATCACTGACTACAATACAAGTAAGACCAGTTGCCATGGGTTACAGTTGTGGTAATATCTCTTCTGTCAATCAGCATACACCCATCATTCCTCGTTACAGTTGTAGTATGTCACTGTGTCGATCAGGTTATACGTGTCACATTATAGATGTCAATCAGTATATATGTGTCATATAGTAGGTTATCTGTCAATCTATTTCTAATATTTTATAAATTTCCAACATAATCATTTTATTTTTATATATATCATAGTAATTTAAAATCAGTAATATATGTATCCAATACTATATTATATAATACATCAACCCCACCATTAACCCCGCTTCTATACCCTGCCACTTAAACCTACCTGATCACCTACCTCTAAGCTCGGTCACTAAACCCCGCCCCTAACCCCGCCCCCTCTAGGATCTGACCAATCAGGCGCTGTGTAAGCCGTGTCCTGCCGGCTACTACTGCGTTGCGAACTCTACGACTTTCACCGGTCAACTGTGTCCCAGTGGTCACTATTGTCCTGAGAGCACCCTGTACGACGTCCAGTACAAATGTGGCATCGGTACCTTCAATAATCTCACCGGTTAAACCACCATTACAGTTATTAACACACACACATACGCACACACACACACATACACATATACGCACACACACACACACACACACACACACACAAATTGCGTATTCTATATTGAATATGAAGGCGCGAATTTAAAATAAATATTTTTTACAATTATAAATATTATTTATACTTTTGTTTCTACGATTATCAGGGTGTAAAAACGCGTAATCTGAAAATAAAAATATAGTATATATCTATCGATATTATACATATACATATACACATACACATACACATATGTTAATATTAGCGTGCTAACAGGTGAACATAACATTACGGCCTGCCGACCTTGTACTCCGGCCTACTATTGCGCCAGTCCTGGACTGTCCACCCCGACGGGTGCCTGTAACCCCGGCTGGTATTGTACTATAGGCTCTAGTCTCGCGGAACCCTCGAATCCCGTCGAAGGCGCCCAATGTAGAGCTGGTCTGTGCATTAGTCTATTTATAGTATACATGCGTTTTATCTATGTAAATGTGTAGCTTTCATTGAAATTTATACTGTCCGAAACCATTCAAATGCCCTTAAAATAATAAACCATAACTGATGCAATTGCTAGTGTTACTGCTACCCACACATCCACCACCAATATCACCCCACTATCCCCTCTACCCCTACCACACAGGTGAATACTGCCCGCAGGCCAGTAGCGCCCCTCTACCCATACATCCACCCCCAATACCACCCCACAACCACCACTACCCACACATCCACCCCCAACACCACCCCACTACCCCCTCTACCCCGACCGCACAGGTGAATACTGCCCGCAGGCCAGTAGCGCCTCTCTACCCACACATCCACTTCCAATACCACCTCACTACCCCCTCAACCCCGACCATACAGGTGAATATTGCCCCCAGGCCAGTAGCACCCCTCTACCCTGTACTCCGGGCTACTATTGCGGAGTGACCGGTCTCTCGCTGGTCAGCGGTCCTTGCGCGGCCGGATTCTACTGCACGATCAACAGTACCACAGCTCAGCCTCTAGATGGCACCACTGGTTGGTCACACTTGTAATGGTTGTTGTTACGACCCCTAGATGACCTCTGATTACTTAGCCCAGAGGTTACGGATGATGCCTAACTGGGCTGTTATGCAATCTATGCGTTATTATGTAATCATTGTTGATACTATATGTATAGTACTATTGTAATTTAAGTAATCATTAAAACAGACTGGTATGATATAGCCTATATATATATTACTATTGTAATTTAAATAATTAATAAGAAGGAGGAGAGGTGATTTTATTAATTCTATTTGTTACACTTGATACTATTACTATTCTAATGATACTATTAATGGTGAATGTCCTACATCGAGGTAGATGAGAATAGAAAGATTTGGCATTGTCCCAGTAATGGGCAGTGCTTCACTGTATAGGCAGCGATGCTTAATATCATATTCACAGTGATACTCAATTCTAAATTGTAAGCGCTTAAATAAATGCAGCTGAAAATGTTCAAATGCAATTAAATTTTATATAAGGTATAAGCTATAGAGAGAGCTAGCTCAAGTGCTATTTATAGAGTATATAGATAGCTAGTTCAAGTGTGGATTAGATGTAATAGTTGCCCCCCTCTCCCATGACCTCTAATTACTTACTTGACCTTGTAAGGTGATGAATGCCCCACTGGTCACTATTGTTTGGAGGCTAGTCACGTTGGAGCTCCTTGCTTGTCAGGTACGTCTTATCATCGCATCATTTTATCATTGTCTGAATAGGATTGAATTCATTTATATATAATTTCAATGATTTCTATAATAAACACATGAATTAATAATACAAAATAAAAATGCAAAATAATCATAAACTTAAACAAAACAATATATCTAATAAAATATTGGCACAGTAGAACGAATTAAATCAACCTGTAAAATAATTGAAATATATTTATATAAATAATATAAGTACGAATAACATTAGTATGAATATGAATAATAGAAGTTCTTCTAAAGAATAGCATCGCCACATCGATTGTTGCTCATTGTGTTAAGTAAATATATAGGAGAAATTATTAGCTTGAAATATCATCCAACTACGACATACATTATTGAATAAATAAAGAATAACATCTGGTATTAAACAAAATAAATATTGTATAATGTTTTACAGTTGACGTAAAAATTAACGAAAAATAATAGAAAATAGAATATATAATAAATAACATACTTTATTTAATAAATGAGAGGAAATATTTTGAAAATATATCTGCATTTATTAACTTACTAACCTAATAACAGCTATTAACTTATTAAGTATTAAATAATATATTATTAATTATATATCATTAATATTTAAATAACGCATTACATCGGGCATATGTATGACAACAAATCATAAATTCTTTTTGATAGACATATATTGTCCTATATGTTAAACATACGGCGCGAATATTAAATCTGTTGCGTTTAAATTCTAATGAAGCATTGCCACTCGTACGCCATCATCAAGCAATCACCACCACCGGTCTCTACTTGCCACTAATGCCATTGACGCATTACATCACTCCCCTGTATGACATCATCACTCCCCTGTATGACATCATCATCACTCACCTGTATGACATCATCACTCCCCTGTATGACATCATCATCACTCCACTGTATGACATCATCACTCCCCTGTATGACATCATCACTCCCCTGTATGACATCATCACTCCCCTGTATGACATCATCATCACTCACCTGTATGACATCATCATCACTCACTTGTATGACATCATCACTCCCCTGTATGACATCATCACTCCCCTGTATTACATCATCACTCCCCTGTATGACATCATCACTCCCCTGTATGACATCATCATCACTCCCCTGTATGACATCATCACTCCCCTGTATGACATCATCATTACTCACCTGTATGACATCATCATCACTCCCCTGTATGACATCATCACTTCCCTGTATTACATCATCATTACTCACCTGTATGACATCATCATCACTCACCTGTATGACATCATCACTCCCCTGTATGACATCATCACTCCCCTGTATGACATCATCACTCCCCTGTATGACATCATCACTCCCCTGTATGACATCATCATCACTCACCTGTATGACATCATCACTCCCCTGTATGACATCATCACTCCCCTGTATGACATCATCATCACTCACCTGTATGACACCATCACTCCCCTGTATGACATCATCACTCCCCTGTATTACATCATCACTCCCCTGTATGACATCATCATCACTCCCCTGTATGACATCATCACTCACCTGTATGACATCATCTCTCACCTGTATGACATCATCACTCCCCTGTATGACATCATCGATATAGTGAGAAAGTGCATAAGAAATTGAATGTAGTGTACGGCACTTTGCGACAGAGGGGTTGCAATCGAAAACTACTACTAAGTATCTACTAACATTTTAAATTAATATTATTTATTTATACATATGATAATTACTACCGATTTCATCACACTATCTATACTACAAATAAAATTATATATTTAAAATATATCATATCAAAATTCCCCGTAATTTTGTGTATTTAAATTGAAGATATCGTACTATTTTATAGATATTTATAATCTAAACCCATCGATATAGATAGAAGTCACTTTAATCTATTTCGACGAAAAGCCTACTATTTTAATATTTGACATATATAATATGACTAATATCCAATCAAAATCACTGATACCATTTCGTTAATTTATCGATAAAAGTGCCATTCGCGTATCTATCTTTTAAATGCATTGCGTGCGTCAATTGCTTATCCACTTTCTTTATATCGATTGTATGATATCACTCCCACAGGTTTCTACCTGCCGTCGCGTCGTTCCGTCAACGTGTCTCAGTGTCTGTCCTGCGACGCCGGCAGCTTCTGCAACGCAACCGGTCAAGCTGCTGTCAGCGGTAACTGTACTACGGGCTACTATTGCCCTACCGGTCAGAGTACTGACACACCGCCCGCATTCCTATGTCCGAGCGGTCACTACTGCTTGACCGGATCTCCCGTCCCTCAGATATGTCCTTCAGGGTATTATCAGGTTCATGTCGCGGCTGTCATTTCTACCTATCTTTGCATTACTTGTAGTATATATATATATATATATATATTGTAATTTTATTTTATTTGGTATATTTCTAGAAACTAGATGAATATGTTTTCAATTATAACCATATGGCTCTAATTTACATTCGAAGCCGCTCTCATTTAAAGCATCTATGGTTTTAACGAGAGCCGATTATTTATTTATACACAACTATATACGATCACTTCTAAATAATATTTTAAGACCTATTTTAATGGTCCTGACAAGTCTCAAACTCATGTCCTACTTGAACTCCCTCCTGCTTGTATGTCTGACGCCTTAGCAAACTGAGCCACACAGGCAGTTGTATATATATATATATTGTTGTATTAGTTATATCTCACAATTAAAATACGAGTACGCAAACATAAATACTTAAATTGCAATAAATACACAAGGCATTGGCTTGGATTCCACCATGGTTAGGCAATATATATTATTACCTAGTGTTATACATTGTGCTATTCCATTGTAAGTGTTCATATCACCAGCCTATCTAAACTTAACTTTGGTCCTTTAACCCAAATCACTAATTATTCGACCCTCTTTTACCATTATTTTTACCATTATGTTTGCTATCCTATCGTAATAATTCGTATCGCATGCGTATTGACGATATACCTAAACTTGATCTCTAACCTTTAAGTCTATTTACGTAATGATAACGATGACGACCCCCCTAACCCCCGGATGATTAGGACGGTCAAGGTCAAGGTGGATGTAAACTATGTCCGAGTGGTTTCTACTGCGACAACTCCATAGAGGCTATTGTGAACTACACTAAGTACGATTGTCCTCAAGGTTAACAAGTCAATATTGCTAATATATTGTATGTATATTGTATGTATTGCTTATATATTGCTTATATATATTGTCTATATATTGTGTATATTGTTTATATATTGTAAATATATTGTATATATTGCTAATATATTGTAAATATATTGTATATATTGTTTATATATTGTATATATAGTTTATATATTGTATGTATTGCTTATATATTGTATGTATTGTATATATATATAGTTTATATATTGTATGTATACATTGTATATTGTATATATTGCTTATATATTGTATATTTTAAACAGTATTTCTTATTAAATACCGTTATATTATAATCCAATTATAATCTAATTATAATACATAATTATGTATCATTATTATCATTACATCATTATGTGTCATCACATTAGATTGTGTTGATGATAATCTTATTTGATTATGTTCAATAATTAATGAGTGTACTTCACATCACATTTATTGGGTAACAATTTATATAGTATGATAATATCAATAAACATAATAATTCTTAAACTAGAGATTAATTCATGTGTTTATCTGTGTATTTTGATAAAATTCCTCGGAATAAATTTGTTGATCGTTAGTTTGAAGTAAGAATTAAATATAAATAATATATTTATATAAAAATATCTTGATTTTAAATAACAGTAATGAAATAATAATTATCAACAATAGGAATGATTATAGCTTATATTAGTTAAGTAATTTACATTGATAATTATCAATGTATTATAAATGATGATACATTACCATATGAATACATTATAATACATGATCTGATAATTCCTGATTAGGCTGGTATTTAAAGCTGATTACTTTTCATAGTTTATTATCGGCGATAATTTATCGCTATTTTGGATCAAATATTCATTAGATAAATTTATATTTGTTACATAAATTTCTTATTGTAACCTGAAGTAATCGAACAATTAATGATATAATCATACAATTAATGATGTAATCATGCAACGATAGGATATTATTGTCTGAATGGAACCACCACTGCAAATATGTATCCATGTGAACCGGGCACGTTTAACAATATCACGAATCTCAACAACCAATCGGAATGCTCGCAGTGTACCGGTTTGATTGACATATTCGGTGTTCTCTGAGTATTTTCATGCTATAATATTTATACTATTTATAAAAGTACTATTAGATCCTTGCTAATTTATATAATGCTTAATTTAATTAATATATTAATTATCTTTATAATTTTATAATGATTTTTCTACTAATAAAATATTTTCATGCTATAATATTTATACTATTTATAAAAGTACTATTAGATCCTTGCTAATTTATATAATGCTTAATTTAATTAATATATTAATTATCTTTATAATTTTATAATGATTTTTCTACTACTAAATAATGTACTTCACTCGTAGGCGGTTTCTATTGCCCAGGTGGCGCTATAGTCACACCGAATCTAGAATGTTCCGCCGGATTCTATTGTTCGTCTGGAGCTAAGACTGCTACACCTACTCAAGGTCAAAGTGTTGTGATGTCGATTATGTTTACTTTTCTATGTAAATGATATTCATATATATATATATATATATATATTTTATATATATACATGTATATATATATATATATATATTTACCTGTAATTATATTCTGATATATATACATACACACTAAAACGCACACCAACATGCACACTTATATACATCGATATACATACTGACATACACATAAACACATACACACACCAATACACTAACAACATCATCGTACATACCAATACACACATTAACACACACACATACACACACACATACACACACCGACATTCACAGATTCGCAAGCTAACGAATGTCCTATAGGACACTTCTGCCCCGCAAACACTGCAGAACCACTGAAATGCCCGATAGGAACCTATTCCAATGACACTAGACTACGCAATATAACGGATTGTAAACAGTGCTTGGGAGGTATGTCGATCATGACCTTGTGTTGTTGTTGTTGTGCATAAGTGTGACCTCTATCCATTCTATCCATACTATCCATACTATAATATATATAATATATACACTACTATAATATATTTATACTATATATACTACTATATATGCTATACATTCTATACTATACTCTACTATATACTATACTATATTGTATATTATACTGTACTCTATACTATACTCTACTATATACTATACTATATTGTATATTATACTGTACTCTATACTATACTATACTATATACTATACTATATTGTATATTATACTGTACTCTATACTATACTCTACTATATACTATACTATACTCTACTATATACTATACTATATTGTATACTATACTATACTATATACTATACTATATTGTATACTATACTATACTATATTGTATATTATACTATACTCTATACTATACTCTACTATATACTATACTATACTCTATACTATACTCTACTATATACTATACTATACTCTACTATATACTCTACTATACTCTACTATATACTATACTCTCTACTTGATGACAGGAAGTTACTGCGACATACTAGCGATGGTAGCTCCCACAGGAGTCTGTGATGCTGGTTATTTCTGTATCATCGGTTCCTCTTCCAGGACCTCCCAGATATGTCCCGCGGGCTACTTCTGTCCTAATGGTTACTGTTCACATGGCACACATATGTCGGTGACATGGCCGACATATTTCAGTGGTAGAGGGTTATATTTCATTAAATGATGTAGAAATTCATTTAATAATGCGGGCATTTAATGACGTATAAATTTAATGGAAAGACATTTAATGATGTAGACATTTGATGATGTAGACATTTAATGATGTAGACATTTAATGATGTAGACATTTAATGATGTAGACATTTAATGATGTAGACATGTCATTATTTAGATCATATTGTCATCCACTATTATATTTTTATACTCTCAAATGCTTAACTACTACACCCAGGGACATTAAACCCGGAGAGATGTCCCCAGGGTACCTGGTCTAACGCCACACAGCTGTCTGCCACGGTGCAATGCCTTGCTTGTCCAGCGGGCTGGTATTGCCAACTGACCGCTCTGTCTACCCCCGAGAACCTCTGTCAACAAGGCTACTATTGCCCTCAAGGTTACATCATCGCTATTACATCACTATTACATCATCATTACGTGGTAGTTATTACTTTATTAGTGACTTTTGTATGTTTTATTGACTGTTTTGTTATCGTGACGTTTAGTAAACATAGTAAACAAATATTTTTCACAAATTTTGTCGATGAAATCTTCAAATTGCATGTAAATATATGTGAATTGAATCGAATAGGATTGAATAAATTATAATAATACTTTTAGTATAATAATACTTTTTATTTTACTATATTAAATAAACAATAGTAAACGAATATTTTCACAAATTTCGTCGATGAAATCTTCAAATTTGCTCGTAAATATATTTAAATAGAATTGAATACATTATAATGAAACCTTTAGTGAAGTGTTTTGCTGCGTTACTTGTAGGTTCTGTGATAGCGAACCAGGTGATATGTCCTATAGGACTGCACTGCCCGCAAGGGTCTGGATCTCCGGTCTCCTGTCCGGCCAAGACGTTCACAAACTCCACCGGACGTTACGCCTGCGACACCTGTCCCGACAGGTCAGCGACACTGTAGGTCATGTCCTCGGCTACCTTTTACATGTCCTCATCCATTATGTCCTTGTCTTACGGTGTAATTGTGTAACAGAAACGTTGATCATATGGACAGATGGACATTTAGTCGTTCAATACAACGATAGCCTGTCCAACTGTTCAACTTTCCATTCTATAAAAATCGCACCCTAAGTTGATTATTTCCATATCCTCCTCCGTAATTGAAACTCCTCATTGTTAACCTCGACGCGATGGTGTACCTACAGCTTCTATTGTCTACCCGAGAACGTGACGGCCGGACTGCCTCGAAGCGGCTACCACGACTGCCCGCTAGGGTTCTACTGCCCGGTGGGTACCGGTCTCGACTGGAGGTCCTGTCCTAAGGGCACGTACGGAGCTCAGACCAACTTGTACACGGTAAGATCGTTTTCCTCTCCTTATCTCCTTATTCTCCGATCTATGCTCGTATTATACGAGTCGTATTTAAAGATATACTTGAATAGTTAAAGCGCAGTCTCTGTAAGATTGCGCATTGTATTCTATCGCGCCTATCTCACTAACTGACCAATCGTATGGCAGGTACAACAATGTCACGACTGCGACGCCGGCCGTTACTGTTCCCTAGAGGGTGCCACCAACGCTACGGGTCTGTGTACCGCGGGCTACTTCTGCGAGGCCGGGGTGGATACCTCGACCCCGCACAACGGAGCCACTAACTCTAGTTATGCGGCTAGCTGTCCTCTTATCGGTGGTCACACAGGTCAGTGATTGATACACGGGGTCAACACTCCCCTAGTTGGAGGTCAATACTCCTCTAGTTGGGGGTCAATACTCCTCTAGTTGGGGGTCAATACTCACCTAGTTGGGGGTCAATACTCCTCTAGTTGGGGGTCAACACTCCCCTAGTTGGGGGTCAACACTAGTTTGACAGTCGTGTTTTAATAAATTACAATTACGATTACGATATAGGATATAAATAAATAACGCAATATTAATCATAATTCGATGAATGGCGAAATGCAGCTCGGCCCAAAAATCCTTTAAGGGCGGGTGGGAGTGGGGGAGGGCGGGCGGGGTAGTCGTGTTTTTATATCGTTATACTAACGGAGTTGGTTGGGTTTTTGGTTGGGTTTGGGTTTAGCTATACAGTTGGGGGTCAACACTCCCCTATTTGGGGGTCAACATTCCCCTAGTTGGGGGTCAACACTCCCCTAGTTGGGGGTCAACACTCCCCTAGTTGGGGGTCAACACTCCCCTAGTTGGGGGTCAACACTCCCCTATTTGGGGGACAATACTCCCCTAGTTGGGGGTCAATACTCCTCTAGTTGGGGGTCAACACTCCCCTAGTTGGGGGTCAACACTACCCTAGTTGGGGGTCAACATTCCCCTAGTTGGGGGTCAACACTCCCCTAGTTGGGGGTCAACACTCCCCTAGTTTGGGGTTAACACTCCCCTAGTTGGGGTCAAAACTCCCCTAGTTTGGGGTCAACACTCCTCTAGTTGGGGGTCAACACTCCCCTAGTTGGGGGTCAACACTACCCTAGCTGGGGGTCAACACTACTCTAGTTGGGGGTCAATACTCCCCTAGTTGGGGTTAACACTCCCATAGCTGGGGGTCAACACTCCCCTAGTTGGGGGTCAACACTCCCCTAGTTGGGGGTCAACACTCCCCTAGTTGGGGGTCAACATTCCCCTAGTTGGGGGTCAACACTCCCCTAGTTGGGGGTCAACACTCCCCTAGTTGGGGGTCAACACTCCCCTAGTTGGGGGTCAACACTACCCTAGTTTGGGGTTAACACTCCCCTAGTTGGGGTCAACACTCCCCTAGTTTGGGGTCAACACTCCTCTAGTTGGGGGTCAACACTCCCCTAGTTGGGGGTCAACACTACCCTAGCTGGGGGTCAACACTACTCTAGTTGGGGGTCAATACTCCCCTAGTTGGGGTTAACACTCCCATAGCTGGGGGTCAATACTCCCCTAGTTGGGGGTCAACACTCCACTAGCTCGGGCAACACTCCCTTAGTTGGGGGGGTCAACACTCCCCTGGTTGGGGGTCAACACTCCCCTAGTTGGAGGTCATCACTCCCCTAGTTGGGGGTCAACACTTCACTATATCGTGATGAAACATCCATTTATAATCATTCTATCAATATTTGTTTTCATTTCTTTCATATATCATTTCAATTATTATTCAGTATATTTATAATAATATATATATATATATATATAATATACATATTATAGTATGTATTTATATTAAAATATGTCACTTATTAGTACTTTGACTGTATATGGATGCTATATGATATAATTGAGTTATTCTATCAATAATAGTTTCACTTAAAATCACTTGGGGGTGTGTGTGATCTTCAATCTTAATCATTGTCATAGATATAATGTCATACAATATAACATATGTTATATATCATATAATTATATGATATATAATTATACAATATCGCATATATTATATAATTCGGATGGTAAATAAGTGATACCTTTACAGGATTCGGAGACATTTGCCCTATAGGATATTATTGTCCCACCGGAAGTGTTCTGCCCGTATCTTGTCCCCCTGGAATGTATCAAGATCTTCAAGGTCAAAGTGTTTGCCTATCGTGCGTACAAGGTTACATCTGTTAACTTATACTTTAATTAATATTCAACTAGAGAATTTAAAGAAATATAAAAATATAAATTTGTACAAAAAATATATATATTATTATGCAAAAGTATTGGTATATATTTATATTTATATTGTGTAAAAAGTACAAAAAAATATTCACGTTTACTCTATAATATATTTATAGGTAATATGATGCTAGATTTTACAATTGGAAACGTTAATAAGCTATACCTCCATACATAGTTCATGTTAAATCTCAGAGTGGCTGTAATTCTTGGATTGAAATTTTCAACCTGGCTGAGATTTAATAAGGGCCGTATATGGGGGTGTGACTTATAATCCTCCAATTTAAATACCTGTATTACACTCACTAAAACACAACTAATTCACATTCATTGAACGACCTCTAACTTGAAGGTTACTACTGCCCGATGAACGCGAGTGCTTACGCAGACAAGCCTTGCCCGGTGGGTCACTATTGCCCTACTTCCACGCGAAGGTCGGACGAATTCCCGTGTCCTTCGGGGACGTTCAACAGCCTTCAAGGTCAAACGAACAACACCGCCTGCGAACCGTGCACCCCGGGCTACTTCTGTCAGGGGTCGGGTCTCAGCGCCCCCGTCAGTAATTGCAGGTTTGCCTTATAGTCTTTGCAGGTTCTCCTTATAGTCTTTGCATACGTCTGTATTGAGGTGTTACGCATATTAGCTTATCTCCAATAATACCCATGCCTAAATGAATTACTAATCATGTCTATAATAGCAAATATGTAACTAAACATATAACTAAATGTCTGTGATATTGCTCGTGCTATGATAATGGATATGTTTTAATTATAGATCGACGACTATTCATTATATTCGGAATATAATATTTAGTGTATGTATAGTTATTTTATATTTAATAAAATGTACACCTATATTTTATACTCTATATACATAGATAGATAGATAGATAATTTATTTATACACAAATATAACAAAGATAGTTCTCATTTGTTTACATTATATGCATTTGTATTACATATACTCTATATTTATTATATAAACTATAATGATATCAAATAATTGTTGATTTTTAGTATTAATTAGTGTTGACATCTTTCGGTGTTGATTATTATAGTTATGATCACACTCATTATTGGTTAACATTCTCTACGTATAGAGGTATATGAATCATTACGTCCTTATACTAGTCAAGGATGGTATTGCACTATCGGGGCCACTCAACCGATGCCTACGGTACCGGCGGAAGGAGGCCAATGTACAGCCGGAACGTTCTGCCCGGGTGGCAGCACCGCTCCCACGAACTGTACCCAGGCCTACTATTGCGCTACCGACAGGCTGGCGCTACCCACGGCGTTATGTAATCAAGGTCACCGTGTTGCCACTAGATGGTGATACTAGAAATATATATAAATAAATAAATAGATTAATAATTAAATAGTTAATATTAGTTAATATTAATTATTGTTAATATAATTATATATAGTTAAATAATTGAAGAGTTAATATTATTAAATAGTTAAACTATTAATATAATTACAATTATTCAGTCGATTCACATCAGATGATATATGTGAATGTAAAACCACAATTACATATCCTTTAATAACCACATTAATTCACAGAATATCTATTAATGCGCGCGTGTGTGCATGCGTTTACTTACGCTGACCTTTGACTTCTAGGCTACTACTGTAACTTCGGAGCCGTCCATCACAGTCCCACCGACGGGCTGACCGGTGATCTATGTCCTACGGGACATTACTGCCCCGCAGGCTCTACCACCCCCACCCAATGCCCCATCGGTCATTATCTGGACGTGGCGGGCAGTTACAGTGAAGCCGCCTGCAAACTATGCTCCGTGGGTTTGTTGCGTTATTAGCCGCAGCCGATTATCACCTCTTACCTATGACATCACTATCTCGACACTACAACCTGTGAACTATATAACTATAACTTCACATATATCTGTTAATTAATTAATAAATCTTTACCTCTGCATCATCTATTATTCTATCACGACCCATACTATTTGACCTATGACCTATGACTCATCCTATCATAACTACCCATAGAGCTAGAGAGAAATAGAGTGGTAAACAAGGTATTTGACATGCGGAAAGGGTAGCTAAATAAATGGCGGATTTGAACTATTTGATTTTTTATTTTGTAGCTAGAATAAAATTATTAACACCATTGAAAAGAGGATAAAAAAGTAATATAACTTTCTTATTTTACTTTTTTGATATAATTAATAATAAAAAAGTTACGATCAAAAAAATATTATATTCTAATATATACATATAAGATGGCTGATTTTTTATGTCCGCTTTCCGCATCGGCTTACGCTGCCAGGCATCGAGTATTACCGCTCTATTTCTCTCTAGCTATATGTAACTACCCTATATTTCCATTACTATGACCTATAAACTCTACTCTTTACATTATCTACTATGCTATTATAGCCCTTACTATATTACGATGACCTATGACCTCTACCTGTGCATCCTCTACACCATCAGGCTATTACTGCGGTGCTCAAGGTCTCTCCAATGTCACCGGGCCCTGTCTACCCGGCTACTACTGTCCCCAAGGTCAAAGTTCATCGCAGCCTACCAATCACACGTGTCCAACGGCCCACTTCTGTCTGTTGGCCAGCGATCTGCCCTCTGCATGTCCTAGTGGAACCTATCAGGTCAATATACGACCTCTTCCTGTCAGCCCCTCTTCATCCTTACCTCCACCTCTCTCTCCTCCATCTATCTCCCTTACTCCATCTCTTTATCTCTTTCCCCTATACATCCCTCCATTTATCATCCTATATCCTTCCCTCCACCTCTCTCCCTTACTCCATCCCTCCATATCTTTGACCTCTCTCCATCCCTTCATCTCTATCCCTCTTGACCCCTCCATCTTTCTTACCCCTCCTTTCTTGTCCCCTAGCCCCTTAATACCTTATCACCCCTCTACCCCTCTCACCCTCTCGCCCCTCCGCAGTCGAACAGCGGTCAATCCGTGTGCATCACCTGCATGCAAGGGTTCTACTGCAACGCCACCAGCTCGCCGGTCACCTACTACACGGCGTCCGTCTGTCCCGAGGGCTACTACTGCCCCAACGGTACCCGGCACGCCACCGAGTACCCTTGTCCTCTGGGAACCTACAACAACGAGACTGGCTTGACCGCTGCGTCCGAGTGTACTGCGTGCGCGGCCGGAATGGCTTGCGACGCAGCCGGGTTGACCTATCCACCGCGACCTTGCAATTCGGGCTACTTTTGTCGAACCGCATCGAATTCCACTACCCCGACTTTCGGTAAACTATTATTATTAGATATCATAATGCATTATATTCATTTATATATTTTAGTATATATATATATATATATGTATATTTAATAAAATTATTTATATATATATATATATATATTTCATTTATTATTCTATATATTTTATTTAATTCAAAAAATATTGAAATTATAATTTTTAATATTCATCCTATAATTCGATCTCACAACTAT
The DNA here is from genome assembly GCA_964019155.1 of Osedax fenrisi. Lineage (NCBI taxonomy): Eukaryota > Metazoa > Annelida > Polychaeta > Sabellida > Siboglinidae > Osedax > Osedax fenrisi. The sequence continues at coordinate 29,676,538 of OZ025242.1, forward strand.
GGCATCTTACATTATAATATACGATTCGAATATACCTATTACACCGCGTCGTAATGGATAACTTATCATCACGATGAATCATCACGATAACATTCATTCGATGACTCATCGACGCAGGTCAACCGGCAGACGTATGTCCTTCGGGGTTCTATTGCCCGACGCAGACCGCCGAACCCCTGCCTTGCCCCAGTCGCTATTTCTCCCCCACGGCCGGGCTCCACTCCTCGGCCGAATGCCTGAACTGTACGGGTGGCCGGTACTGCAACCTCACCGGTCAAGCCCTAGTGACCGGATCTTGCTCGGCGCGCTACTACTGCCCCGAGGGGTCACTGAGACCGGACGAAGCGCTCTGCCCCATGGGATACTATTGCCCCTACGCCACCCAGTACCCGCTGCAGTGCCCTAACGCCACGTTCTCCAATGAAACCGGTTCGTACTGGTGTTTATACTAGTACGAAGACTAGTTGCCTATAGTCTTTGGTTAGATACAGAGGGCCGCTGCTGGTATATACTTCTGTAAATGATTCAAATGAAGTAGTATAGTCTATATATTTTAAAGATTTATAATTATTATATAAACCAAATTTATTACTAATTATTTATTATCATAACTACCATCACTAGTACCACTACCACCACCACCACTACTACTCCCACCGTTACTACCACTACCACTACCACCACTACCACCACCACTACTACCACTACTACTACCACTACCACCACCATTACCA
>OZ025242.1:29682271-29842271 GCA_964019155.1 Osedax fenrisi
TACTGTATCTCTAACAACCACTACCACCACCACTACCATATTAGGTCATTACTGTATCTCTAACAACCACTACCACCACCACTACCACCACTACCACAACCACCACCACCACCACCACCACCACCACAACCACCACCACCACCACCACCACCACCACCACAACCACTACCATATTAGGTCATTACTGTATCTCTAACAACCACTACCACCACCACTACCATATTAGGTCATTACTGTATCTCTAACAACCACTACCACCACCACTACCACCACTACCACAACCACCACCACCACCACCACCACCACCACCACCACAACCACTACCATATTAGGTCATTACTGTATCTCTAACAACCACTACCACCACCACTACCATATTAGGTCATTACTGTATCTCTAACAACCACTACCACCACCACTACCACCACTACCACAACCACCACCACCACCACCACCACCACCACCACCACTACCATATTAGGTCATTACTGTATCTCTAACAACCACTACCACCACCACTACCATATTAGGTCATTACTGTATCTCTAACAACCACCACCACCACCACCACCACCACCACCACCACCACCACCACAACCACCACCACCACCACCACCACCACCACCACTACCACCATCAGTACCACCACAACCACCACCACCATCAGTACCACCACAACCACCAGAACCACCACCACAATCACCACCACTACCATATTAGGTCATTACTGTATCTCTAACAACCACTACCACCACCACTACCACCACTACCACAACCACCACAAATACCACAACCACTACCACCACTACCATATTAGGTCAATACTGTATCTCTGACCACGTGGTAAGTGGTCAACTATCGTCCGTAATGACTGCTTGTCCAGCCGGCTTCTTCTGTCCCAACGGTACGGGTTATGATTGGAGGGCGTGCCCCCGAGGTAGCTACGGTAACCAAACGGGGCTAGGGGATTCCATCGAGTGCACCCCATGCGATGGCGGATATTATTGCAGCGGTTAGTACCACACAACAATAACAACAACAACAACAACAACAACAACAACAACCACAACAACTGCTGGCTGAGTCACCTACTTCACTATAATGTGGTCTAAATGTGTATTTAAATATTGCGTACGTTAATTTGTTTCAACGGGCAAACCCCCATAAAATTATAGATATATTTCTATATATTAGTTAATGTTGTTTGATACGAATACTATTATTTTATTATCTAGATGTGTTAAGAGTAGTAATACAATAAATAACAAACATATTTTAATTTGATAACCTATATTAAAGGGGTCAATACCATAGTAATACTTCCACTAATACCGATCTTTCTTCGCTACATGTACTGGTACAGGACTTTTCAATTACTTTAACCCGTCAACTTTGTCTTAAGACTTTGTCTCTATATATGTTTTTAACATATGATATTTTGACATATCATACATTATACATGTAATAATTTATTTAAAAAATAAAATTTTGTTTATAAATTTTTTTATTTTAAAGACCGTGAATCCCCTTAAGCGTTATAGCAGTTAAAGCAGTCAATGTTTACATTGTAATACTTGCTTATACTATTTGTTGTTGTTATTGCTGAGAGAAAATATATGTTGCGCATTGTATTTAATATAATATAATATATATATATATATAAGGGTAATTGTCTCGACAAGCAGCAATGCTTCTACAATTACCCAGGTACTTGTACCTAAATCTGATAATAATAAAATAATAATATATATTACATGACATCACATGATCACACTAATGCGCTCTATACTCTATTATTGTCAGAACTAAACCAGACGTCGACTACCGCGCCTTGTTGGCCTGGTTACTACTGCGTAAGCGGGGTGGACAGGCCGAACCCGTTGATGCTGAACTCTAGCCAATGTCCGCTGGGCACCGTACATCCCATTGTCGGCCATAATTGTCCTGTCGGTCACTACTGCGTGGCCGGCTCCAGCATGAAAGTCGGTTAGTAGTTAGTTTAGTTAGTTAGGCGGGCGGGGAGTGTCGTATTGTTTAATTTGATTACCTTACTATTGTTTACTTTTGTGTACATTTATTTACTTTTATGTACATTTATTTACTTTTGGGTACATTTATTTACTTTTGTCTACATTTATTTAATTTTGTGTACATTTATTTAATTTTGTGTACATTTATTTACTTTAGTGTACATTTATTTAATTTTGTGTACATTTAATTTTGTGTACATTTGTTTACTTTTGTATACATTTATTTACTTTTGTATACATTTATTTAATTTTGTGTACATTTGTTTACTTTTGTGTACATTTGTTTACTTTATTAAAGGGATGCACGATTTTTAATAGTTTACATATAAAAGATAGGGAATATAGTTAATTTTTAAAGGATATTAACTTTTTTATTTTTTATTATTATGTTATAATTTTTTTTTGTATATATCAATAATACTTATTTACATTATATTTACTATTGATTATTTTAAGGTGTATATAATATATTTGTATACAATTTTTACATAAATATTTGTTTATAAAGTGTTTTTTTTTAATATGTAAAAAAAATGTATATATAGGACTTGTTCATATACATAAAATAATTATAAAATAATAATACAAAATAAAAAAGTTTATACACTTTATAAAATAGTTATTTTTCCTATCTTTTCCATGTAAACTCTCGAAGGTCTCGTGTCCCCTAAATATTTGGGCATATTTATTTACCTTTATACTTCCCGTCACTAATATTTGTGATGGGCACATCAAGGGTGAATATTTGCATAGCCATTTTTAATAATTCTATTCTAACAAATATTTTACAATAGAGTTATAGAATATTAAACTACACACAAAAATTTAGAAAAAACAATTTTTTTCTACGCACTAACTTTTTTACTTCGCATTAACCTTGACTGACGACAACGACCTTGACACACAGAATGTCCTCGTGGCTACTACCAAGATCAAGACACACAGTCTACGTGTAAATCATGTCCCGCGGGCTACTTCTGTAGCAACGCCACTGACCACTACACTCCGTTCCCATGTCCTACCGGTCACTATTGCCCAGTGAACACATTGGATGCCTATCAGGTTTCATCAACCATCCACTTATCATCCTCTTATCATGCTCTTATCATGCTCTTATCATCCACTTATCATGCTCTTATCTTATCTAGTTATCATTACTTATCTTACTCAGTATCTATTAATCACCTGTTATCATCTGTTGGTATACTTAATCATCACATATCACCTCCTAATATTTCTTATCAGCTTTATCTCATCAGCTACATCAGCTCGTCACTTATGTTAACGTATCGTATCATAGACATCGTTACTACTAGATTTCTTCTAATTAAATATCAACATCTTGATGTGTATCTCTATAGTATAATACACACACGCACGAAAAGTCTCTTTGTTGCTAGTTACTGTACAATAGCACTCTCTTAACCGATATAGTTCCCCTACATCATATTAACCCCAACCACTGCTCCACCTTAACCCCTGCCCCCCTACTGCCTACCTATGGTTATACCTAGAACCACCTTAACCCCCCTGCCCCACTGCCCTACCTATAGTTATACCTAGAGCCACCTTAGCCCCCTCCTGCCCCACCTTGACCCCCTCCCACCCCACCCCTAGTACCCGTGCGATACCGGCACATTTAACAACCTGACGTCCCAAACGAACGTCTCCGCCTGCATGGTGTGTACGGCGGGCAGTTACTGCGGGGGGCGTGGCCTAAGTGATGTGACAGGTGACTGTCTAGCCGGCTGGTACTGCGTCGAAGGAGCCAATATTTCTATGGTTAGTGCATTAAAGCAGAATATTTACTGAACGATGACATTGAAGCCCTTTAGAAGAAAAACATATTTAATAATTTTTATTTTTATTTATATTTACTATATTATTAAAACATATAGTAAATATATATATTCATATAAATATATAAATATATATATATATATATATATATATATTAAAATACTTCTAATAAATAATTATTATTATTATATACTCAATAAATTATAAATCCTAATTATAATATTATATATTATTATTATTACACTAATATTAACTGTAATTTAAAAGAACCTATTTCATTACATTAAATACAGACACCTATATCACGGATATGAGGTTATGAGGTAATCATTTATTATCATTAATTATCATTAATTATATTTTTAATTAACATTTAGTTATAATTCGGAATTTATAATAGTTAATGATAATTATCATTAACTCCCATCACCTCCTCCTCTTCCTCCTCATCATCATCATCATCCCCCACCTCGTCTCGCTACACGCAGAGAGCTGAATGCCAAGCAGGATACTACTGCCCGCTAGCCTCTCCTCTACCACTGGACTGTACTTCGGGCTGGTATTGCAACCGGTCAGCTCTAGCCACACCCACTGGTCAATGTGATGCCGGCTGGTACTGCCCTACAGGCTCCATTAGCGCCAGACAGGTTCACCTTCGACCTATTCACCTATTTCACCGACTTTTAGTGATTAGACATTAATATATCACCAATAATATCACCTATATTATTAATATATATTAATATATAATATATACACTATAATCAATATATATAAATATATATATATATATATATATATATATATATATATATATATATATATATATATATATATATATATAATATAATCAATATATATATATATATAATATATACAATATAATCAATATATATATAATATAATCAATATATATATATATATATATATATATATATATATTATATACTGTATAAATATGATCATTTCATCAACTTATATTACATTGCACTGTGCATTACATCTCTTCCTCTAAGCTCAAATAGTCTTTAAAATAAATTAAATTAAATTAATTAAATTAAATTAAATTAAATTAAATTAATCCTATTCTCCGCGACCTTCAGATAATATGTCCTCAAGGTTATTACTGTCCGACGATGAGCCCGAGCCCGACGCCGTGTCGAAACGGCAGCTACGGCGACGCCCCCAATCTAAGCGCCCAATCGGAGTGCAGACAATGCGACCCCGGAAGCTTCTGTAATCAGACAGCGGCCACCAGTGTTACGGCAGACTGTTCCGCAGGTTGTCTACCCACTCATCCTCCTCCTCCTCATCCTCCTCCTCATCTTCTTCTTCTTCTTCAGGTTCTTCTTCTTCTTCTTCTTCTTTTTCAGGTTCTTCATATATATCTTCTTCTTCTTCTTCTTCTTCTTTTTCAGGTTCTTCATATATATCTTCTTCTTCTTCTTCTTTTTCAGGTTCTTCATATATAACTTCTTATTCTCTTCTTCTGACATCTCACTCTCGTACCATTTCAGTCTCCATCTTCATCATACCCTCTATCTCCTTATTCTTATCTCCCTCCACTCATGAGATCCATCAACAACGCATCAAATCTTATCTCTCATCTCTATGATAACTTATGTCCTACATCTCTGCATTTCTACCACTTCCCTTTATATTGCTATCATTATCTCCTACATCATCTCTATTACCCTTTCTCTTCTTACCACTGCTACCACTTCTCACTACTACCATATCACATTGCTATCATTATCTCCTACATCATCTCTATTACCCTTTCTCTTCTTACCACTGCTACCACTTCTCACTACTACCATATCACATTGCTATCATTATCTCCTACATCATCTCTATTACCCTTTCTCCTCTTACCACTGCTACCACTTCTCACTACTACCATATCACATTGCTATCATTATCTCCTACATCATCTCTATTACCCTTTCTCTTCTTACCACTGCTACCACTTCTCACTACTACCATATCACATTGCTAACATTACCTCCTACTTCATCTCTAACCCCTTCTCCTCTTACCACTGCTACCACTTCTCACTACTACCATATCACATTGCTAACATTATCTCCTACTTCATCTCTAACCCCTTCTCCTCTTACCACTGCTACCACTTATCACTACTACCATATCACATTGCTATCATTATCTCCTACTTCATCTCTATTACCCTTTCTCTTCTTACCACTGCTACTTCTTCTCACTACTACCATATCACATTGCTAACATTACCTCCTACTTCATCTCTAACCCCTTCTCCTCTTACCACTGCTACCACTTCTCACTACTACCATATCACATTGCTAACATTATCTCCTACATCATCTCTATTACCCTTTCTCTTCTTACCACTGCTACCACTTCTCACTACTACCATATCACATTGCTAACATTACCTCCTACTTCATCTCTAACCCCTTCTCCTCTTACCACTGCTACCACTTCTCACTACTACCATATCACATTGCTATCATTATCACTACTACGTCTCTAACCCCTTCTCCTCTTATCACTGCTACCACTTCTCACTACTACCATATCACATTGCTATCATTATCTCCTACATGTCTATTACACCTCCATCTCTTTTATCTCACCTCATCACTCCTTTCCTTCACTCTTCACTCCCTCCCCACCCTAATACCCCGCCCCCCCTGCACAGGATATTATTGCCCCGCCGGTCAAACCACCCCCAACCCGTACGAGTACCGTTGCCCAGTAGGACACTACTGTCCAGTAGCTACCTCGACCGCCGTACGCTGTGCATCTGGATACTACCAGCCTCTTGTAGAACAGTCCGTCTGTCTCTTATGCGTAGCCGGTTAGTCACTCTCTCTTAGCATGACTCTCTCTATCTCTCTTAGTGTGCCTCTCTATCTCTCTCTCATGCCTTTCTATCTCACTCCTTCTCCGTAAATAATAACGGTTATATCAACATAACCTTGCATACGAGAATGTATTAATACGTATGTAATTAAAACACCCAACCCCTGCCCATTTGTAGATACCCCTAGTATCGTGATACAGTCGTTGAAGTAGATCCTACATTAAGTTTATCCTACTCTATTATACTACATTTACGCATTATTGATATCCATTAATAATCATCTCATTTAATATTTGTTCACGTATTGAACTTATATTCTAGTTATTTTAATCATCTAAAGTTATATTTCTAACACCTCTATTTACTTATCTCATCTCTTCTCCTTTCTCTTATCCATTATCTGTTCCCTTAGCTCTTCTCTCATCCGTTCTCTAATCTCTAATCTCAATATTCAGGCTACTTCTGCGACAACTCGGTATCACCCGTCAGCAATCTGACCTCTGACACCTATTGCGTAACCGGTCACTACTGTCTACCTGGCAGCGGTCACTCTACCCAGTACCCTTGCGCCCCGGGCACCTTCAACTCGGCGCTGGGCGGGGCTAACTCTTCCGTCTGTCAATCATGTCTGCCCGGCTACTATTGCCAGTCGTCCGGTCTGTCTTCTCCTCAGGCCGCCTGCATGGCTGGGTTTGTTGATGGGAAACACGTAGATGTCACGTAGATATCGTATAGATGTCACGTAGATGTCATGTAGATGTCACGTAGATGTCACGTAGATGTCATGTAGATGTCACGTAGATGTCGTATAGATCATTTAGATCATTAAATATCAACATTGAAAAACGTAATAATTTATATTACATTTATAAAAATACATTAAATTACAGTTTACTTAAATAATCAACTATTTAGTAGATATATACATCTACATATATATATCCAGATGATCTGATATTATGTTTATTGGGCTGCGTGATGCATACCTTACATTGTTGTTATTATTAACAATACTATATATATATATATATATATATCGTGTTTCCAAGGAATACGTAAACATCACCCCTAACCTACCACATCACCCCTAACCTATCACATCATCCCTAACCTATCACATCACCCCTAACCTATCACATCACCCCTAATCTACCACATCACCCCTAACCTATCACATCACCCCTAACCTATCACATAACCCCTAACCTATCACATCACCCCTAACCTATCATCACATCACCCCTAACCTATCACATCACCCCTAACCTATCACATCACCCCTAACCTATCACATCACCCCTAACCTATCACATCGCCCCTAACCTATCACATCACCCCTAACCTATCATCACATCACACATCACATGCTGCATACAGGTACTACTGCAACGGAAGCACTATCCTGCCTAATCCGCCCGAAGGTCTCTGCCCTATCGGTAGCTACTGCCCCACTGGAGGACATAGCCCCACTGCATGTCCTCTCGGTACCATGGCGATGAACACCGGTAACAAGAACCTGTCGGACTGCGACCCTTGCCCTCCCGGTCGATACTGTACCCCGCAGAGCTCACAAGACGGTACGACTATCTCCATCGCCCCGCGCTTGATTCCCGTAGTATAATTATGAGGGCTATAGCTTATTTTGACAGGGCGTCAGTTGCCTTTTAGGAGGAAAAACAATATTTATATTATAAACTAGAAAACTGCGCAGAAAATGAACGAAGCTCTTCTTCTAACGATTAATATTATTATTAATTATATTATTTTTGTAATTTGTAATTATTTTAACATATAACTACTTTTAACGTATTCACTTAATTATCTATATAACATTCTCCCGTCTTCTTTGGTAAACATTGCAAGCCTCCGCCATCACTAGGTATATCGATGCCTTGTTCTGCCGGCTACATCTGTCTTCAGGGCAGCGATCGGCCCTCACCGACCAATGGCGTCATGGGATTCATATGTCCTCTAGGACATTACTGTCTCGAGGTACCGCGCACTCTTGTACCTCTATCGTACTCAACCTGTACTTACAATTATCCTTATACTTATGATTAAGTACTTTTGTACTTACATACTTACGCGTACAGTAACGGTATTATATTTAATTATTTAATTATTTAATTATTTAATTATTTAATTATTTAATGATTTAATTATTTAATTATTTATTTAATTAACATTATACATTCCACGTACGTACCATTATGTACTTACTTCTAAGTATAATTACACGAATATAGTACGATGTATACATATACCAGACATGCGTACATTGCCGTATAAGCCTGCTAAATATAACATGCGTATTGCTTAGCTATGTAAAACATTAGTAGGCTCTTGTTAACATTACTTTCAAAGTGAAGTTGCAATTATCCGAAGATGACAATCGATTGTTTTCTATGATCATTCTTATAACTATATCTGTCATTGTTGTAAGTCTGTCGTGATATCGAGTGTCACACGACATTGTTATACGTAATTCATTGTTTTATGCGCTATTAATATGTCGTCTATTTCCATAACTTAAACATCAACTCTAGCAAACATTTCACTTTCATACTTCATCGATTATATATTTATACGAGTGTTTTAAGAAGGCCTAAAGTATATACCATACATTATATATTATACATCGTACAGTGTACAGTAGACCGGTTCGTACTAAATTTTTTTTCGCAATTTTAAAAACCTTCACATCTGTGACAATTATGTATGCTATGATGAATAAGTGTTTAAAATTTTAGACCTATATCTTAAATATTGTTATGTCACGATACCTTTTTATTTTAACATTGAATACATACAAAAGTTAACATGGGGGAGATATAGAAATAAGTTTTATTCAATTTTTATAAAATTGGATGATTTTTTTTAAGCCAACTATGGATATATCCTAGAAACATATATAACAAGTAGTATTAACAGTACAAAATATTTTTCATAACAATCTAGATGCCCAAATTTTATAAAATAATTTTAGTCAAAAAAATTATCTAAAAATCGTATAATTTAATATAAATAAATTATTACAATTTAATTTAAAAAATTAAAATATATAATTTATAGATACTAATAATACAATTCAAATTAATTATTAAAAAATTAAAAATTATTTTTAGAAAAAAAATTAACATAATTTTTAAATTTTTTTGGATTTTTATTTGAAATATGAAATACAAAATAAGTTTACATATTTTTTAATTTTTTTAATTTTATTTGTATAAAGGACATTTATATCTAACTTATATCCACAATTCAATACAATCTGATCACTCAAATTTATGTAAAGTATAATTATATATATTAATTTTTAAAAATTAATTATTTTTTTGAATTATTTTGAAATAAATACTTTGTAAAATGGTGTATTTTTATCGAGTTTTAGGAGACATTAATATTGGTAATTTGTATATATAAAAATGAAATATAGATATTATATTAATAATAAATATAAATAATGGCATATATTATATTAATTCATTAAATATAATACAAATACATAATTAATTTTAAATATTAATTTAAATATTTGTAAACATCAAAGATAATAAGATGGTGTCATTACTATTATACATGGAATATTATACATTTTATCTTAAAATAATAATTTATATTTCAAACTTTAAATGCTTCGTGACCGAAGGTAACTATTTTTTTATAAAAATTGTTAATACATATTATACTAAAATATAGATATGTATTATATTTTACCTGAAGGATTACAAATTGAATCGAACGAACCGGTCTAGTGTACAGCATACAGTGTACGATGTACAACTGTACACATCGCGTTGTATCACCTCACACCACCACCCCCTCGCTGCTGCCAGGGTGCGGTTATCGCCCAGCCCTGTCTGGAGGGCACCTACGGCCCGATACAAGGTCTGGCCGCGTGTTTCGTATGTCCAACCGGTCAGAAGTGTTCTTGGCGCGCTGCCAACGTCACCGAGCCTTGTCCCGTCGGTAACTACTGTACTAACGGCACCGCTAACCTCGGAGTGCTATGTCCTATAGGTTTGTTCTCGCGCAATATGTGTATACGTGTGTGTGTGCGTTATCAATAGTGTAGACTATATGAAGCATTACTGTACTCTAATTTATATGTTATTAGTATAATAATGTACTATAATCTATACATATACATATTTGTATATACAATATATATATATATATAATATATACAAATATATATACATAAATATATGTATATATTATTGTAATGCTATGTATTTTCTAGTCACCATCACCAAGTATTGATATATTTAACAACTAGTGATAATTATACAAATATACCAAGTGGACATTATTATACTACTAATAATAATTGAGTGCAAGGGTAAACTTATAAGGGTAATAGTAGGGAAGGTAATTAAACACAATCCCGTATACAAGAATTACTCTTTCTTTTGGATATGATAGTGAATACAAGAATACCTATAATGAAACATCTTAATTAGAATTCATTATAACACTAAACATATTAGTAGAATAACTACCACCGATACTTCAATAAGGGTAATCCGTCTCTACTCGCACACTAACCACCCTACTAACCCTACACTACCCTACCCCTATCAGGAACCTACAACCCGTCTCTGGGTATTTCCACATCGTCCGCCTGCCTGTCGTGTTCCACGGGAAAGTTCTGCAACACGACCGGCCTGTCCTCTCCTTCGGGGGATTGTTCCGCCGGCTTCTTGTGCCTCAACGGTTCAGCCTCATACGAACCTAACGACGGTCACAACGTACCCTGCGTAGTCGGCCATTACTGCCTCGAAGGTTTGCTATGTCCTTATCCGCATTATCATCTTCATTATCATCTGCATTATCATCTTCATTATCATCTGCATTATCATCTGCATTATCATCTGCATTATTATCTGTTCTATCATCTGCTTCATCATCGATATTTTTTTAATAATTCCTTTTTATAATTCTTTATTCGAGTTATTTTTCTAAACAACTGAATTACACTTTTTAAATCATATTTATAATTTAATAAAATTATCTTTATACATATATATATATAATATTTTTATACATACATATACAAAACATATTAACATGCATAACCATGACCTCCGTTGACCCCGTTCAGGTTGTTTGACGGCGACCCCATGCCCTCTGGGTACCGTCCGTAACGAGACCGGTGGCGCCGGCGTCTCGGACTGTTTCCCTTGCCCCGGTGGCCATTACTGCGCCTCTCTAGGTGCCGTAGCCCCCACCGCGGTGTGCGACCCCCGCTTCTATTGCCCCGAAACCGCTGTGGTCAGCGACTCGAGACCCACCCTGTACCCGTGTCCGGTCGGCTTCTACTGCGAGGCTAACACCTCGACGCCCGTGGCCTGTCCTCCAGGTTCGCACCATTCAGTGATTGTAGTTCAGTGATTGTAATTCAGTGAGGAATGACGGTGTTTATTTTATTGATTAATTGATCATTTATATAAGTTTATTGCTTTGATTGTATTGTTTATGATTTTTTATTATATTGATTCTTTATTTAAATCTTTATTGAATTTAAAATTAAGTCAACATATATAATAGGCTTAAATTTAGAACGTTTCAATAAGCCTACTTGACCCTATCCCCTTACGTGAACATACAAATGTAACGAAGAGGTCCCCCCCTTCAATAAATGAATTATTATAAAATTACATTAATACTGATTTTATAACGCCTTTGACAATGTAATCTATAATTTATTTAATATATATTTTTTATTTAACCTATCTAACGCCTAACTCCAACACCTATCTCTATCACCTATATATCTAACGCCTAACTCCAAAACCTATCTCTAACGCCTAACTCCAACACCTATCTCTAACCCCTATTCCAAAACCTATATCTGACCCCTATTCCAACACCTATATCTGATCCCCTATTCCAACACCCTCTCCCACTAGGTACATACCAGCCAGCCAGCGGAGAACACTCCTGCCTCCCCTGTCCGTCTCGTTACTATTGTATCGTGAACTCGTCGGTTCCGGTCGACTGCCCCGCCTACTCGTACTGCCCCCTGGCGAGCGTACAGCCTACCGCCTGCCCTAACGGCACCTATACCCAGCCGGCGGTACTAAACCTCGACTCACCGGCGCAATGCGAAGCCTGTCCTTCAGGTTGGTCATGTGACCAGCACATGTGACTTAGCGATCATGTGACTTAGCGATCACGTGATGACGCTAGTGTATAACTTTAGACGTTCTGTGATTGATTCTCTGCAATATATTAATAGTAATGATAACCTTATATAATAATAATAGAAGTATTAAATATTAAATAATTATATAGTAAAAATGAATAGAAATAATATAAATTATTTATATATATATATATATATATATATATATATATAATAAAAATATTACCTAAACTATGGTGTTATATATTCATTCTAAACCCGTTTTGAGTTTGCGTATCATGACACGACCTTTGACCACAGGCAAATATTGCACTGACGGTAGGATCACTGCTGACTGTGCCCCGGGTTTCTGGTGCAAGAGCGGTAGCCCCACGCCCTATCCCAACACCACGGATACCGCTGTAGGAGAGATCTGCCCCTACGGATACTACTGCGTTGCAGGTTCGTCGCTACCTATTCCACTACCGTCGCTACCTATTCCACTACCGTCGCTACCTATCCCACTACCGTCTCTACCTATTCCACTTATGTCTCTACCTATCCCACTACCTTAGCTACCTATCCCACTACCGTAGCTACCTATCCCACCTTTGTCGCTACCTATCCCACTTCTGTCGCTACCTATCCCACTTCTGTATCTACCTATCCCACTACTGTCTCTACCTATCCCACTTCTGTCTACGATTAGTGCAAAGTTTACATTTACGTTACACACCTAGATTCTAATAATAAGAATAAACCGGCATACCTACTAATAATAGTGATTAATAGCGAGTAATATACGTTGTTATGGGCTATCGATGATGTAATATCTATATTCTATTTATATAACTATTTGTCAAACGTGTATTCTGTAACACGATAATCTTGTTCAAATTATTAATGATAATATATATATATATATATATATATATATATATAATGATATAATACCCTACAAATCTCACATACATACATACTCTCATATAATCACGTACACATATATACATATATAAATATAAACATACACACACACATACACATACACACACGTATACACACACGTATACACACACAGGTACGACTGCCCCACAAACTTGCAGTCCTGGTTTTGTGATTGCTAGAACTGGAGCGAGTTTCGCGGGTCAATGTGACATATGTCCTGCCGGTCTGATATGTCCTTTGAATGCGGTCATCCCTCAGCCATGTACTCCTGGGTTCTATTGCCCTTATAATGAATCCATTCAGGTACTATTACTACCACTACTGCCCTTATAATGAATCCATTCAGGTACTACTACTGCCCTTATAATGAATCCATTCAGGTACTACCACTACCACTACCACTACAAATACCACTACCACTAACACTAACACTACCACTACTACTACCACTACTACTACAAATACCACTACCACTAACACTACTACTACAAATACCACTACCACTAACACTAACACTACCACTACTACTACCACTACTACTACCACTACCACTACCACTACTACTACTACTACTACTACTACTACTACTACTACTACTACTACTACTACCACTACCACTACCACTACAAATACCACTACCACTAACACTACTACTACCACTACTACTACAAATACCACTACCACTAACACTAACACTACCACTACTACTACCACTACTACTACCACTACCACTACCACTACTACTACTACTACTACTACTACTACTACTACTACTACTACTACTACTACTACTACTACTACTACTACTACTACTACTACTACTACCACTACTACTACCACTACCACTACTACTACTACTACTACTACTACTACTACTACTACTACTACCACTACTACTACCACTACTACTACCACTACTACTACCACTACCACTACTACTACTACTACTACTACTACTACTACTACTACTACTACTACTACTACTACTACTACTACTACTACTACTACTACCACTACCACTAACACTACCAATACCTCTAATGAAAATAAAATCTACTTTTAAATAAGATATATAGTGTACGATCATTTGAATGATTCCTATTTAATAATACAAATGTCACAACTCAAATATAAAATAGTTTTATTTAGAATAAAGTTTATATCATCACCGTATACGACTTACCACGTTTATTGACACCGCGCGCCTAAGCCACGCCCCCGTTACGCCCCCTAACGCCCCATCTTGACCCCTACAGGAGTGCCCCCTACGCACGTACAACGCTATGAACGGGTCTGAATCGTTGCTGTCCTGTCTACCTTGTCCCGCCGGCTACTTCTGCAACGAGACCGCGCTGGCTACCTACGCGCCCAAACTATGCGCCCCCGGCTACTATTGCCCCGAGGCCACGCTCGACCTGGTTGAATGCCCCCCCGGAACGTACCGGTAAGTACAAGGGGTTAAGGTAGGGGTGTTTAAGAGGGTGTTCCGATACCTCCCCTGCTGCTGATGATGCTCAATAGTAGCACATCGGCATGTCTTATTCTTATTTACGACTATTCAAGTATAGTTTAACTTTTGTTATACATAATATATTAATACATATATATATATATATATATATATATAAGATACACATTATTATGATATTAAATAATTCCATGTCCAATTATAAACATTTAATTATTTCTTATTCAAGTAATTAATACGTATAAGTATTGTCTATTTCAGTCCTAAATTGTAAATTATGAATTATGTTCACACCTGTAAAATAATATATAGTTATTTTTCAAATATTAAACATAATAATTATAAGCATACATAAACTAGTTAGGTAAGAATAGTATTTTATAAATATTATTATTTTAATAATACATATCATAGAATCGATGCATTTCTTATCCTACTGCTCGCATGGCAGCACCCCCGCTATACATTACCCCCCCGCTGCCCCCCAGATCTGAACCCGGAGCAGGTAACTTCACGGACTGCCCCTATTGTCCAGCTGGTTTCTATTGTCCTGAGGCGAATGCTACCACCAATGGAACGCAGTGCGACAGGGGTCATTATTGCCCCGAAGGCTCTCAACAGCAAATCTCCTGCCAACCTGGTCAGTGGACGGTGGTCTTGCTTGTGGTCAATATATAGTGTTATTTATCATTATCATCATGTAATATATCTAGAACATTGGTCTAATTAAACACGATGGTTACAATAACACTAATATTAACATTAGTATGCATGTCTGTGCGCATTAGTAGCATGACTGTGTGAATCTTGCATTCATTTATCTTAATCGCGAAATAGATTTTGAATTTTCGTGGAATATTTTTCTCCACTCGAGATATTTCGTTGCCTCTAGCGAAGACCTATAACCCGGCCCCGCCCCCCTCTCTCTGATTGACAGGTTACTATTGCAACATGGCGATGACTCAGATAGCTTGTCCGGCCGGATCCTATTGTCCTGCGATGTCTGAGTTCCCTATTCTGTGTCCCATCGGTCACTACTGCCCCGATGAACTCGTTAATGGAGTGATCAGAGGTACCGTAGTAGTAATGCAATATATATGTCCTATATGTTGTATGTCCTATATGTATATATATATATATTGTATGTCCTATATGTATATATATATATTTTATGTCCTATATATGTTTAATTCTCTACACACAATCTTTGAAAAAAGATAGTATTTCATCTCCAATTACATAATGAGATACGCATACACTACGATAAAACTATAACTTAGTGACTTATTCCATGCTTTGCTAGGCAACTACGATTATATCCTAGCCTTCCCTATACCCAAGCATTATTGCGATAATAATCTTTACTCCGCGAATACCCTTTCTCTATCGCCACGCCCCTTTCTCTATTACCACTCCCCCTTTCTATCACCACGCCCCCCTCTCTATCACCACGCCCCTCTCTCTTTCATTAGGTCTCTCTTTATATCGCCACGCACCTCTATAGCGCCACTCCCCCCCTCTAAAGCCACTCCCCCTTCTCTAAGCCACTCCCCCCCGCCCCCCGCCCGACAGGCGCCAGCGAAGCGTGGAAATGTCCGCTCGGCTACAAGATGTACGACGGCTCCAACCAGACGACCTACGCCGCCACCTGCGAACCCTGTCGGCCCGGTTACTACGGCAACGACCCTCACCGCGCCACCTGTAAGCCGTGCCGAGCGGGCGTCGTCTGTAAGCTGGCCGCGTGGACCGACATTCCGATGGCTAACGATACTCTCGGCTTCAGCTTCAACGTCACCAATAGCTATCCATGCCCCTTCGGTTTGTTCACCCCTTACCGGTTACCGTAGCGAACTGAGGCGTAATATAGTCGCCGTTCGAGCGAATAATTAATTCTAAAACTAGTTAGGTTTAGAATAATTATCGAAATTTCTACTATTAATGTAATTATTATTTAATTATTTATTATTATTATTATTATTATTATTGTAATTTACAATCTTATGAACCACTTTATTTAACAGACCTATTTCGTATATAAGCAAACTACTTTAGAAGTAACTATTCACATTAGCGTTTGTGAACACATTAGTGAATGCTTAATATATTGTCCATCAGTTGATAAAGTTAATAGCAATTCATACGCTCATATTCTTATATACTAAACTCTTCACTTAGGCAAAGATATCATTTATGTTAAACTGTTATATACGATTACAAAATATATCTATATATTATAATAATAATTTATAACTTATAATAATAATTATTTATCATCATCATCGGATATAAAAAATCATATTTTCCGCACACTTTTATGTAGAAAATCTATAACGAATATACAACATCTATGCTCGACTTATAAACGGATGATCAACTATTGCGTCTGCTAACCCCATTGTTAGGTTACTACTGCCCCACTAACACGTCCATACCGATACCCTGCCCCCTGGGGACCTATAACTCCTACGAGTGGATGGGTCAACTGACCGATTGCCTGGTTTGTCCGGTTGAACACTTCAACTATCTAACCGGTTTGTCTAACCCCCCCCCCATCCATATATATATATATATATATATATATTTATGGGTGGAAACAGTAGAAATGATTCCATCTTATTTGTAAACCTTTATGAGAAATCAAACAAATATAATTTAAGCAACAAAAGAAAAGAGAATACATTTTTTTTTAAATAATTAATAATAATTATTATTATATATATATATATATATATATTCTGATAATATATTTCATTGAAATATGAGTACTATACTAATAACAGTGCATTACCACCTCCGTATTATTAATAAGTTCATAAAACATGAACCACAATACATCACAGTAATGATCAAACTAATTCAATTTTGTTGGTGATATCGAACGCCATTATTTTTATATAATTCAAACTATTATATTTGCATAATTTTTATATTAAATAAAATATAATATTTAATTTACATATAAATCTTATAATTGTGACTATATGTGTATTCGAACCTGTGCATTTTAAATAACAACATTATCAATATTATGACCTCTCCATGATCACAATTACTTATTGATTGACACACCCTCATTATGACATTGATTGATACACCCTAATTATGACATTGATTGACACACCCTCATTATGACATTGATTGACACACCCTCATTATGACATTGATTGACACACCCTGATTATGACATTGATTGACACATCCTCATTATGACATTGATTGACACAACCTCATTATAACATTGATTGACACACCCTCATTATGACATTGATTGACGCATCCTGATTATGAAATCTATTGACACACCCTCATTATGACATTGATTGACACACCCTAATTATGAAATTGATTGACATACCCTCATTATGACATTGATTGACACACCCTCATTATGACATTGATTGACACACCCTCATTATGACATTGATTGACACCCTCAGGACAATCCGGATGTTTCTCATGCGGCGGTGAAGCCACTCAAATCCTCGCAGGACAACAGATCTGCAACTGTATCGGTATCGGCAGAGACTTCCAAGTTTGTATCTCACATTGCTCTATTCTACCCATTATGTAATCCTAACTCTTCTATTACATCATCCTACTTCTTGTATTACATCATCATAACTCTAGTATTGCATCAATTATTCTACCTATAATAATGCCCCGTTCCACACACATCGCCACAACCCATCCCTTACGCACGAGTCACCTGCTCCTGTACTATAGTCACATGACCCCGTACTATAGTCACATGACCCCGTACTATAGTCATCTGACCCCGTACTATAGTCACCTGACCCTGTACTATAGTCACATGACCCCGTACTATAGTCACCTGACCCCATACTATAGTCACCTGACCCTGTACTATAGTCACATGACCCCGTACTATAGTCACCTGACCCTGTACTATAGTCACATGACCCCGTACTATAGTCACCTGACCCCATACTATAGTCACCTGACCCTGTACTATAGTCACATGACCCCGTACTATAGTCACCTGACCCTGTACTATAGTCACATGACCCCGTACTATAGTCACCTGACCCCGTACTATAGTCACATGATCCCGTACTATAGTCACCTGACCCTGTACTATAGTCACCTGACCCCGTACTATAGTCACATGACCCCGTACTATAGTCACATGACCCGTAGATAAGTGACCGGAGCTGTCCTTGCGCTGCGGGCTACAAGACCATGGCGGGCAGGGAACAAGACTGCGTCCGCTTCGTGTACGATCTGTGCCCCGCTGACAAGATTCGCACCCAGCACGGTCTCTGCTGGACTGTCACCGAGTGGACGACCTACTGTATCGAGAAGGTCACGTCCTTATCGCGGCCCTCAATACCGTCGCTGTCGACGCTATTGTAATGTTCAGGCGTTATGTTTTATTTCATTCGATTCACTCTTATTTATAGCGATCGTATATGTATTTATAACGATTATAAATATTACAGCGATAATGAGTTTTTAAATTATGATATAAATAATAAATAAATGAAATACATATAATAGAGTAGTTGAATGTTAATAAACACGGAAACTAAGAAATAATACATCTTAGCGTTATTCTCGCGTTAATATTAATCACATTGCACAGGAATGTGGAAGTTCTGCCAAGTATCTGGGTTTAGATCGTTCGTTGAGTATGTGCAAATGTATCACCGATGATCTTCAGGTTAAACTTTCACCTTTAAACTTTAAACCATCTTTTACTTTAATTTCTTTCTTTATTCTCACACTTTATTGATTGTGTTCATCATTCTGTTGTATATTATGGTATTCATTCCTCTATTCTTTATTTCCTTACTGCTTTACCTTATTCTTTATTACCTTTGATCCATTTATCAATTAATTCTTTATTTAAACAAATATGTAATTGAAATTATAAAGTATAAATATTGTTCCACAATAGCATACGTTATAGAAATACACTAATAATAATACAGAATTGATCAAATGAAGAATGTACAAATTTTACAGTTACCGTAAAAATAAACGAGAAATGATCGGAAATAGAAATAAATATTCTGCCATTCTATTTTCTTAAAATTAATATAAAATATAAAACTTATGATAAATTACTAAAGATGCATTCACTCGCATATGTAATAATGTGATATCTTGGAACAGGCGATATGTGACACAACCTGCAGATTGCAACAGCGCAATCGCATAACCTTCAATTGCCCGCAGCCTCCCACGGAACCCTACATCGAAGTACAGAACACTGACGGCACAGTTAAGGTTCCCAGTCTCGAGTAATCTATCTATCTCATCGCTGAATCATTCATTCTATTTGAACTATGTGTTTATATTATGTATACATATATATATATATATATATATATATTCTAATTCGCACATATCTATATATTCTAGTGCGCGCATATCTACATATTCTACTGTATATATATATATATATATATATATATATATATATCTACACATTGTACTGTATATATATATATATATATATATATATAATTATATATCTACACATTGTACTGTATATTTACACATTTTACTGTATATTTACTGTATATTTACACATTCTACTGTATACATATTATCGTAGGATGTAATTCCGTCGGCGAACTTGAAGAGAATCGGGAACTACCGTAACACCATTAGCTCCGATATGTGTCAAGGTAAGGAGGCGTGTTAAGGGCGTGTTAAGGGGCGTGTTTTAATCACGTGTATCGTAGTAATGTTAATGATGTCATCTACACTTGGTATAACTTAAATTAAACACTTTATCGCTATCTCACGACTAATAATTAAACGACAAAAATTTTCTTCGTAAATACTAACATATACGCAGTAAAATACTTAAATATATAACATAAATAACATATATAAATATTAAAATATATATACACTAAAATATATACGATATAAGGACGTATGTCAACCGATGCAAACTATTCTGAATACTCTCCTAGCCATACACGCATGTAACAGACGAACCTAACCCTATGACCCTACGACCCCATAGCTCTGGGTATAGACCCGCTACCGATCAGTCTCGTCGAGATGAGCGCTGAAGGCTTCCTCGGGGCCTACGACCCAGACCCTGACCAGGTCCTCGAGCTCATCATGGCTAACAGTAAAGGCCTCAACACCAGTATCTCTACCGTCGTCGTAGGTTACTATACCCCCCTCTATTGGCCACCCCTTTATAGGTCCTCCCCAGCCTCCCTATGATAGCCCCCTAGCTTACCCTACCTATATAGCTCCTCCCCTCTATAGCCCCCACCTATATAGGTCCTCCCCCCTTTCCCCCTTCCCAGCCTCCCCTATATGGCATCAACTCCAGTATATCTACAGTCATAATCGGTTACTATTCTCCCCCTATACGCCCCCCCCCATACATATTGTACAATAATTCCTTGCGTCTCAGCCCCGCAGCGTAGCTTTAACTTCGGGTTACCTCCCTGTACATATCAGGCCTATGTCCCTACATCACTCCCCTGTCCCTCCCTGTACATATCAGGCCTCTGTCCCTACATCACTCCCCTGTCCCTCCCTGTACATATCAGGCCTATGTCCCTACATCACTCCCCTGTCCCTCCCTGTACATATCAGGCCTCTGTCCCTACATCACTCCCCTGTCCCTCCCTGTACATATCAGGCCTATGTCCCTACATCATTCCCCTAGCACTCCCTGTACATATCGGGCCTATGTCCCTACATCACTCCCCTGTCCCTCCCTGTACATATCAGGCCTATGTCCCTACATCACTCCCCTAGCCTTCCCTGTACATATCAGGCCTCTGTCCCTACATCACTCCCCTGTCCCTCCCTGTACATATCAGGCCTCTGTCCCTACATCACTCCCCTAGCCCTCCCTGTACATATCAGGCCTCTATCCCTACATCACTCCCCTGTCCCTCCCTGTACATATCAGGCCTCTATCCCTACATCACTCCCCTGTCCCTCCCTGTACATATCAGGCCTCTGTCCCTACATCACTCCCCTGTCCCTCCCTGTACATATCAGGCCTCTATCCCTACATCACTCCCCTATCCCTCCCTGTACATATCAGGCCTCTGTCCCTACATCACTCACCTGTCCCTCCCTGTACATATCAGGCCTCTGTCCCAACATCACTCCCCTAGCACTCCCTGTACATATCAGGCCTCTGTCCCTACATCACTCCCCTGTCCCTCCCTGTACATATCAGGCCTCTATCCCTACATCACTCCCCTGTCCCTCCCTGTACATATCAGGCCTATGTCCCTACATCACTCCCCTGTCCCTCCCTGTACATATCAGGCCTCTATCCCTACATCACTCCCCTGTCCCTCCCTGTACATATCAGGCCTCTGTCCCTACATCACTCACCTGTCCCTCCCTGTATATATCAGGCCTATGTCCCTACATCACTCCCCTAGCCCTCCCTGTACATATCAGGCCTATGTCCCTACATCACTCCCCTGTCCCTCCCTGTACATATCAGGCCTCTATCCCTACATCACTCCCCTGTCCCTCCCTGTACATATCAGGCCTCTGTCCCTACATCACTCCCCTGTCCCTCCCTGTACATATCAGGCCTCTTTCCCTACATCACTCCCCTGTCCCTCCCTGTACATATCAGGCCTCTGTCCCTACAGCACTCCCCTAGCACTCCCTGTACATATCAGGCCTCTGTCCCTACATCACTCCCCTGTCCCTCCCTGTACATATCAGGCCTCTATCCCTACATCACTCCCCTGTCCCTCCCTGTACATATCAGGCCTATGTCCCTACATCACTCCCCTGTCCCTCCCTGTACATATCAGGCCTCTATCCCTACATCACTCCCCTGTCCCTCCCTGTACATATCAGGCCTCTGTCCCTACATCACTCACCTGTCTCTCCCTGTATATATCAGGCCTATGTCCCTACATCACTCCCCTAGCCCTCCCTGTACATATCAGGCCTATGTCCCTACATCACTCCCCTGTCCCTCCCTGTACATATCAGGCCTCTGTCCCTACATCACTCCCCTGTCCCTCCCTGTACATATCAGGCCTCTATCCCTACATCACTCCCCTGTCCCTCCCTGTACATATCAGGCCTATGTCCCTACATCACTCCCCTGTCCCTCCCTGTACATATCAGGCCTATGTCCCTACATCACTCCCCTGTCCCTCCCTGTACATATCAGGCCTATGTCCCTACATCACTCCCCTGTCCCTCCCTGTACATATCAGGCCTCTATCCCTACATCACTCCCCTGTCCCTCCCTGTAGATATCAGGCCTCTATCCCTACATCACTCCCCTGTCCCTCCCTGTACATAACAGGCCTCTATCCCTACATCACTCCCCTGTCCCTCCCTGTATATATCAGGCCTCTGTCCCTACATCACTCCCCTAGCCCTCCCCTATCAATAGGGTTACATCTCCACATTATGTCCCTGCCTCCCTATAGCCCCCCCATCCATATAGGTCATCCCCCCATAAGAGCTTATCAGTCCCCTCCCTATGATAGCCCCTACCCTAGCTTCCCCTACCCCTATAACCCCCCCTATAACCCCCCCTCCCCCTCTACAGGATCTCGTAGATTTAAGCGCCACCTACTGGCTACCTCCGTTAACGCCGGTTCTAACTTCACCGGCATTCTGAACCCGGTGATTTGTCTGAAGAATGACGAAGTGATGTTCTTTAGCGTCACCAATACCATGTACCCTGTCTACGATAAGTTTGTATCGCACGGTGGTAGGGGACGAGTGTATTCACTCTGTTCTAACAGTAGAACCATTAGACGAGAGCGCAGACATGTAGTTTTAAAGTGGTCGTATAATCATTTTAGCTACAATTACAAAATTTAGATGGATAATTTTAGTTATGAAGTATTACGAAACAAAATAAATAAAAGTGTTTACGTTTTTAAATGAGCTTTTGTCCTCTATTTAACTTGTATATAGGCAATGCACGATGTATACTTTTAATGAGAACACATCAATTGCGTTAATAAGAAATATTGTGATAAATGTACTCGCTCTAGATATTATAATAGTAATAATATCACGAAGTTAATTTAATAGTTATAGTTGTGATATTACATAATAGTAATAATGGTAGTAGCAAGTCTGTACTATTACGCCCTATTACGCCCTATTACGCCCTATTCACGATGCCCCCACCCCTACAGGGACAATCTGTACAACTCGAATGGTCAGTTTGACTACGGCGGCTTCCGAGAGCTGATAGAGCTTCAGGCCCAACAGACCACAGCTACCACGCTGTTCTCGTTCAGGTTCAAGGACCAGGGTAACTACGTGTTCTACACTAGCACCGACAGCAACAAGAAAATGGTTTATATCACATACGCGCGTGTGTTATTGCTTGTACATCTTTGACGACTAATAATAATAATATTTGTCAGAAGAATTTTGTTTGTTTTCTAGTTCGAATTCTAGTATAATATTAATATACCGTTTCCCTGTAAAAGGCTTCTAAATAATATAGAATATTTGAATACATAAAAAGGACATAGAACGAACAAACATATTGAACCCTACTAGACTATAGATATCTATACTTTATAATGTCTATTCATCGTTAATGTCCTCTTGTGAATGTGTACTAGGTATAATGATTACCCCCCATCAGTATGCGATGCATACGATTACCCCCATTAAACTAATGACCCCTTATCTGCCCCTTCTACAGTACATTAAAGTGTTAACCCCCACACTTACCCCCCCCACCCCCCGCAGTACATCACAGTAATGGCCCCGGATGCCAGGTGTACGGAAGACGGCCCTTTCTTCCCGCCCACCGGTCGCTATCTCATTCAGAACGGAATGTCGCTCGACTCCTCGATCCTGAAGACTCCTAACTGGCTGTTCATGGCTATGTTCATGTTGACCCTGATCATCATCCTCATCATCATGATCATGTCACTGGTAAGCTTAACAGCGGTCCGATTTCGCTAATGTCGCTCACATTATAGAGTGCATAAAGCAGTATAATAATCCAGTAATAATTTATGAAATATTTATTGAAAGATTTTTACGAAATATTATTTTAAATATTTGATTGTAAGATTGTTATGGAAATTTAATTAAACTATTTTCCATAAGATTTCTTATATGATATATATATGATTATATATATAAAGATTTCTATGGTATTATAGTATTACAAAGTGTTATCTAACTGTCGCTTGCTTACCGCTGACACACTCTGCCTGCGCTGTTAGATTACCTACATCTATATGAGGTGCAGCCTATAGTACCTACATCTCTGTGTATGTTTCTGATGGTGTACGACCATTATTACACACAAATAGTATAGTAAACCTACACAGAAATATATTAGAATTAGGTAGACCCATACATACACAAAGAAATTAGAAGTGATAAAACTGTCTACAAAGATTATTATTATTATTATTATTATCATATTTAGGCTTTTACACCCGGGCAGAATTGTAGAAGCTAAAGCTTATCGAGATAATTACCCTTGATTGTAAATCAAGTCCAAATAAACTACATAAATAAAATATACTAAAATATTATTTCACTTCCTTTGTCTACGCGGATTAAATACAATAAATAAGATAGAAAATAACATAAATGACTTGCGCAATTATCAAACCCTCGCAACGTAACTATCGAACACACTCTCGCCGCCAGACTCTATTCAAACGGTTCGGCTGGGTGAAGTCGCTGTTCTCGATGCCCTACTATCGGTACATCGCGGGCACTAAGAACTTTGACGACTACTGCAGTAAGGGAAGCACGGTGCACGCAGTTAAGAAGTATAACCGAGCCATGAACACCACCACAGCCACCACCACCACCACCGTCGTCGCCACTACAGGTAAGCCTCATACGAGAGAGAGAGAGAGTGATGCATTTATGTCTCGCGAGTGTATAATGTATGCATGTATGTATATATGAATGAATGAATTAAGTTTATAGACCAAGTCTAAGGAGGATCAGTGAAAGCGATAAGCTTTATTGAGTAGAAACCTCCTGCAAATATGTGCAGTGCCATATATCATCATATTTATTAATTCATATGTATAACATTGATTAGCGCGAATATAATTGAATTAAGGGTAGGTGCGAATTACCTCTAAATTGAGAACAACAAATTGTGTTTTATTTTTTAAGGTAAACTATAACTATAAAATAAACACTTTTAAAATTATATCATTTAAATAAATTATAATAATAATTTAAAAAATAATTAATTAAATTTAATAATCGTCATAATTTAATGAATATCAGATCATTTTTAGAATTTTTTAAAAAATCTAAAATAAAGATTAGTATATATATATATTTAAATAACCAATATTCATAGGTGGCTATCTATTTATAATTACATAATGTGATAAGTTATCGTGTGTATATATATTTCATACATTTTTCATAATTATATATTAAAAAATATTGTATTTAATTTAATTTAATTTAAAAAAATTAATACACTTTTAAACCACTATTTTTTTCTATTAAATATATGTAAAATTCTATCTATAGAACAGATATCACACCTACCCTTAATACTGCTGGAGTAACAATGGTAGCATAATTGTGATTTTGAATTGAATACTATTTATATAACAATTACAAAAGCAAAATATATATATATATATATATTATATATTATATATATATATATTATTATTATTATAGGATCTAATAATATGAACGACGATGATTTCTGGGATCACGAGAAACAAATCGACCTTGAGTCGTTCAATTCGCAACGTATATACGATACGCTTAACGAGCAATCGGCGAGCATCACTCATAATCTAAGTCTACAGAAACAACAGGTAAAATAGACCGCACTGGCACTATATCTTTGTGAATTACTCATACTTTAAATTATAATTCCAAATTTATAATTTACAATATATAAAATGATACACACTCAATATTATAAATATTATTGACCACTTTTTGATGTTATATATCTTATTTTCATAAATATCTACTCTATCCTCTTATATAAATTATTTCGTAGTTTTATATCATTTCCTAATCATAATTTTTACTTATAATATATAAATTCAGTCAAAAATAAGTCAATGCAATATCAATAATGGAATATACTTATATATATATATACGTACGTATACTATTCCGTTTATAATATGTATACATATACGAACAAATAAATATACCTTCACACAATACCCACTGCCACCGCCGCCACCTCCAGGTGAAGCTGCTCTACCAGCGAATCATCACCGAGAATGACTCGCTAAAGGGTCTCTGGATGGCTAAACTCGGTCTGACCGGACGCGTCGGTCTCGCCACGACCTCTGACCTCGCCGACTACGACCTCAAGAAGTCGCATCTCGACCAGGAACTGCAGCGTCGCCGAAACCTCGGCGCCCAGATGGAAGACGTCGGCGTACGAGAGCGCCACCTACTGGACGACGACTTCGCCTCGAGGCGGCGCCACCGCGTCGAGTTCGCCGCCGACACCGCCACAGTTCTACGATTGTTGGCCACGCGTAAAGACGCGCTTCTCCGCGGTAAAGCCTTCGACTCGAACCGGCACACCACGGCGATGGCACGCGTAGCTCTCATCTCCGAACGTCTCCACTCGTCTTGCGATCAGGAGTGCTCTCGTATCGGTACCCATCGGCTGGTGTCGGCGTCTAAGGCTGCCGGCGCCGTACTGTTGGACCCGTCGACCAATCAGCCGGCGGCGGAGGCTGACCTGTTCGGCGACGCGTGTCCTCGTCTGTGGCGTCAGCACCCGGTGCACGGTCTCAAGGTACCGGCGTCGGGGACTAGTATCCTATTGGTCGGGGGAGTCGTGGTAGGTTCGCCGCCCGACTCTTTCGTACACCCCGATACCGGCCGGGTGCTGCCTATTAACGGCAACGTGTGCTACGACGGCGATAAGGGAACCCTGGTGATCACCGTCGACGCTCTGTCCGGTTAGCTTCGACGCTCGGGCGTAGTTAATATGGGTTAGAGCCTAACATCAGGCCAACACCAGGGCCTAACATCAATAGAAAGCCTAAATAAGCTATTGCGGGCAATTTAAAAATCATTACTCATTTACTGATCTGATCACTGATCTAAATTTAGTTAATACTATCAGGTACAGGGAATCTATGCTGATGCTCGTAATGTAACTCTGATTTGTATGTTCATCAGATATTTTACTTAGATATACCTTATATTCAAAAAACTGTTATTATAATTAATTAATTAATAATTGTCATTAATTATTATCAATAATTGTATTACAAATTAATATCTTAGCCCAGGTTTAATTTATATACATACATTTATAAACCTCTTATAAACCTCTGATAAAACATATATACATATATATATATATACATATATACATATATATATATATATATATATATATATATATATATATATATATATATATATATATATATATATAGATAGATATATAGTTTATTGAATGTTAAATAAAAACAAAAAGACACGCAACAATAATTTAATAATAAGTAATAAATGAACAAAAGCCCGATAGTTTACATATGCCATAAGCCTAGACTAGATTACATTCGCGATAACTCGACCCCACTCTCTCGACTCACAGAGACTGAGAAAGCGAGTCACCTGCTACCCTACCTGTGCTACAACACCGGCTCTACGGACACTGACCTCATCGAACAGTTGACCATTGTGGACGAGATGATACGCTACGAAGCTGCGATGTACGAGGGCGTTAACGGACTATTGGTGCCCACCCTCGCCATCACTATCCTCCCTAAGACTGGAAAGGTAAGGCGCCCGGCGGGGTATACTATGTCAATGAATAAATCAGATTTATTATTTCATATCGTAAAGTTTGCGTTAATAAGCGGATGTATTTGTTTTGCGATTCCCCAATCATCGTAGTCGAGATAAGTTAGATTCTCGTGAGTTATACAATGTAAATATAAATAATTAAAATGTAAAGAATAAAAAATATGTATCAATAAGTCGAGTTAAAAATAAATGACGTAAAGTTAAAAAATCACAAATCTATATAGTGTTTAATATATATTAATATGTTTACTATATAATATATGAATGAATGAAATTAGTTTATAAACAACAAGGAGAATCAGTGAAGCGATTAGCTTTTTAATTCGATAACTCCTAACAGTAATGTAATGTCAAATTTAATCTTCTTCATTCGGATAAAATACAATTATAATGACATGAAAATGGATATTAAAATATATATCTATATGTTCTAAACTATATAACGAATATCTACTACAATATAATGATAATACACATCTAAAATATAATCATTATATCATTATATATATTCAAATGTGTTAACCACATTATGTTTAAAATTATAATGCTATATATAAATATGTATTTTACATATATTTGATATAGGCGTTTGTCAGCGTATAAGTTTTAAATATATATGTATATGTGTATGTATGTGTATGTATGTGTATGTGTTTGTGTGTGTGTTATTACTTGAGTTTGAATATAATCCGATGAATAACCATGATTGTCAGGTGGTTCCACTGGGAGGAACTCACATCGACCCCGTTACTAAACAACTCGTTCCAATTGAGATCGGGTCGTTGATGTTGGACTCGAAGACTAAAGAATGCGTTCCCATCATCGGGGTAGACATCAACTACAGTAAAGGTAACCGATCATACCCTACGATGCTGCTTAGATAACAGCTCGAATCATATCATATGTCCAGTAAGGATCAGACTATGGGCAACAACAACAGAAAATAGTCATATTATTTGAAGCCCTTTAGAAGAAAATATTATATAAATATCATTATAATTTAACAGAAAATTAAAATTCTTCTAATAAATATTATTATTATTATTATTATATATAGGTCGCGTCGTTCCGTTGGGCGGAAGTCACGCGAATCCCGAAGGTCGTACGGCGATGGTTCTTCGCCAGGTTTACCGCGATCCGGCGACCGATCAAAACTGTCGGCTGGCGTCGGTGTTCGTATTCGAGGTCGCCAAAGGTCAACAACAACTCGAGATGAGCTGCGGCGGCGAACAGATGTACTCCGACTTCGCGCATCTCTCACAGGAGAAGAAACTACTGCGCTGTCTTCACGAACAGACCGCTAACCTCAACCGTTAGTTAACCCCCCCCCCAATCTCTGTAGTAATCGTGTTTAAAGACGCGGGTACACACTGCTAGCATCGAGTACGGTAACGAGTCGCCGCCTAAAATCTATGAAATGTTCTATTTTCGAGTAACAAGTCGCCGCGCTCGATGCTCGCTATGTGAACAGCTAATTTGCTCGGTACCAAGCGCAGTAACAAGTCGCAGAGCTCTGATAACAAGTTGCCACACTCGCGGTACTTGATGCTCGCTATCTGAACACCAATAATAAGGTATACTGAGCATCAAGTGCAGTAACGAGTGCCGTAACAAATCGCCGTGCTTGATGCTAGCGGTGTGTACACCAGGCTGCGGTTCTACAAAAGAGTAGAATAGGTTTGAGAGGCGTTAGTCACCTATCTGCCACATTATACATTTTAATTGCGCAATACAACTCTTTGTAAACAATGTATAATGTAAAAGATACACGCCTCTCAACCCGTAAAACCGCAGCCTTTGTCTTCTCTTATAGCGAGGTCATGAGGTCAATCATAGCCTATGTGATAGCGTAGATCTATTCACTACTTTATGTCTTGTAAACTCGTTATACGAGAAGATTAAACAATTATTTCCGTAAACATGTTTAATAATCCGCTTTTAATATTAATACCGCTTTACCCATAATATCGATGAAAAGATATCTATAGAAATAGAGTCCACAAATTAGTTGAGAGAAGCGATTAGTGAAGTCTTAATATTATTTATTTATTCAAATCCGCGCTTATTTCAGAAGTTACAAACGACGAACAGGCCCGTGATCTAAATAGCCAATCTCTGGACATCTCGTTGGAGAATTGTACTCAACTGTTGGCGAAGTATCACGAACTGTCGCTTATATCTCTGCTGATATCGGGCCACGATCAAAGTAGACGCGATGAACGATCATCTATTCTGGCTACCACAGGAGGGTCTCCAGGTTAGCCTCTCTCTAGGGTACACTGCATGTATTTATATATACATTATATATATATATATATATATATATATATATATATATATATATATTATAATGGAATATTAATGTTATAATGAATTATTGGTCTTTTAAACTGAGGCCACATTTGTGAATATTTGTCACTATTTGAAGATAAAAATGTCAGTTATTATAGATCAAACATGTTTGATATTGTGATATTCGCAAATGGAGTGATTATTCACAAGTATGGCCCTAGATTGAGAATATTATCTGAAATTATATCTATAAAATATTTGATTCTGTTTCAATTACAATTATACAGTCTCCTATTAATAATGTTGTTCTTATAGCTTTTTACTATTTATATTATTGTACACTTTACAATATGTTATCAAATGATAATAATATAATAATTATGATATGTTATCTATCTGAATCTACATTATAAAAATCCCAGAAATCATATAAATCTATGATATAATATTTGAAGAAAAATATATTTGCATTTTATAAAATATTACATAATATGAAATCATTAATATACATTTGTTACATAACATGTATTTGTAAAGAATATCCTGCTTTTATATTATACATTTTATTTAAATGTTAAAAATGTTCAGTTATATATATATTATGTCACAATATTGGGTTACATAGGCTAATCATTATTGCGGAATATTTTATTATGTTTTTTATTTAATAATTTTCTAATAAATTTCAATATATTTTGAATAGAATTTAAACCAATATAATTCAATTTATTAAAATGAATAATATTGATCTCAAATATAAATGATAATTTAAAATTCAATAAATTACTAATAGTTAATAAAACATTTAATTAATTAAAAAAACTTCTATTCATGATATGTTTCAATATATATATATGAATATAGGAAAAACAATAATAGATAAAAAATAATAGGAAAAAAATAACAAGAAAAAAAATAACAAGAAAAAAAATAACAAGAAAAAAAATAACAAATAAAAAAAATAGGAAAAACAATTGCACGAATTTGATGATGGAAAAATCGTATGTGTATAATTAATATCTAGAAATATATATATACATAGTATACTTTAATTGTCAAAATTATAATGCTAAGTGTTAACAAAATTCGTTTTTAGATTAATTATTACAAATTATATGAATTAATCTCGTAAAGTAAAAATATTATAGCCAATTATATAATATATTATATAATAATTGCATTTTCACTAATCATGATTAGTGTGCATACTTCTCGAATAACATGTTAATACCAAGTTAACCTTGAAGGTATGTGATCATAATACCAAGTTAACCTTGAAGGTATGCGATCATAATTCCAAGTTAACCTTGAAGGTATGTGATCATAATTCCAACTTAACCTCGAAGGAATGTACGAATGCGAAAGGACAGGACAACTGTTACCGGTGTTAATCGGAGAGAAGCTACAAGATCCTAGCGGCCAACTTGTACCTATTCTAGGCATTAATAGGATCAAAGGTCAAAGAACTCTACGACCTCTAGCCGGAACAATGGATGATCCCGATGGAAAGGGTTTATACATTTATACCTCCTAAGGATTATCATTAAGAGCTAATTTTAACTATTTTAATTTAGTGAAAAAACTTATACACATATACATATATATATGTATATTCAATTAAATAATACGATATACAGCAATACTTTCACTTTATTAAATACAATTATTATCTCCTAACTATGAATTTATTAAATTTGATCAAAATAATTTAATTATGTTAATAAATAGTTAAATATTTAATATTTAAGATATTCGTGATAATTAATTAAAAAAATAATATTAAAAATAACAACGTATTGCATAACCGTTACAGGTCTGGTTCCTATTAACATCGGAGCTCCATGCTTTGACCCCATTACGGGTGAACTAGCGAGGGTGCATTCCGTCAGAGTTCTCAACGATGTGGTCACTGTGGACACGAGACCGAAGTCAGTGTCCCCCCCTATAGTGTATTGCTTTAATGGTGGCACACTTGTGATGCTTGCCATTGATTACATCCCTTTAGAGAGATATATCTATATCGTTTAACTTAATATAATATTTCTATATAATAGTAATAATAATAATAGTAATAATAATAATAATAATAATAATAATAACAATATATATTAGATGAATTTTGTTTGTTTTCTGTATCGTTTTCTGGTTTATAATATCAATGTGCTTTTTCCTCTTAAAATAATATTCAAATATAGAAATTAAATAATGGGTATTGTTTGGGTTATGATTCTCTTTAAATCTATGATATGTTAATAGAATTAACTATGCAATACCATTAAAGCCATGAATCCAGCCATGGGCGAAGTCTGTTTTATATTTAGAGAATATATGACTTATTAAGTAAGGATTGAATACAACCTATGCATAACTGTACACTAATTAGCATAGATTATCATATCTTATAATGGGCGATAATAATAATAGTAAATATTCAATCTCTTATTTTAATGCGCTTCGGGAGAAATCCAAACAAATATAATATAAACCACAAAAGAAAGAGTCAATAAATAATTGTGTTTTTAATAAATAATAATTATTGTTATGATCATTATCATCTACACATCGGACTGACTACTCTCCAATGTTGACCACAGGATGAGGAGGAAACCTGCGGCTGCTGGAAGTCTGTCGTTGATAGGCGACGAATACGTTGTGCTGATGTCGTTCTGGAGACGGCAACGCCAGAAGGAGAATGACCTCTATAACCTCGAGAACGTGATCATCAAGGCCATCGATAACCTCGAACCCGATCAAGACATTGACTTCGCCTACGATAGCAATTCTCTTTCGGAGATTTTGGACAAGGTTGGATGAATTACTACCGCCGCGCTACCGTATTGTAAATAAATTAAACTCGGAATAACTAATAAATTACAGATATGATTCGATGTATCGATAACCAGTGATTATGTTATACATGATAACATAACTGCGTTACTACCATATCTTATTGTTATCATTATCGCTCTATTTTCAATTATTTGCATTACGTATTGGTTTTATTTCACCGGATTATTCTAACTTATCCACCACTTAACGACTACTTATTGTCCACTTATCCATCACTTATTGACCACTTATCCACCACTTATCCACCACTTATCTGCGTAGGTAAGTGACATCGAAGAGGCATTCGAAGTGGAGAAATCTCGCAGACAAAGGAGTCTCAAGGACATGGAGGAAACTCTACCGTGTGGCATCCTATCCATTCTGACCGAGAAGGACGAGGCCTTGAACAGCAGCCAACAAGCTCACATATTAGGTTTGCTTCTCGGGTGTATTTGCTACTTGGGTGCATCAATTGACAATCTATTTATAGATTTAGTTGTATTTACGTTTATTTTAATATACTATATCAAAAAAAATATTATGAATATATCAACATATTATATATATATATACATTAGTCAGATATTTAATATATCAATATTTATAAAACTACAATTCATTACAAAATATAACTATTAAAGTTAACTAAATAATATTTAAATGTAGCATAGATATATTTAATAATTAACTAATTAACTACATATGACTACATTTGACTACATATTACTATATATGACTATATATAACTGCATATATCTACATATAATGGTGTACAGCTATTATTCTCTGTGCATCGGGTCATGCTACCCTGCTGCAAACCACCATAACTATCGCCTCACCCTGCCAAGGTCACCGCCGCATGGTGGAAGTGTTACTACTGCTCGGAGATAAGCGTCGCGCGGACAAACGCCGCCACGACGAACGTCTCGAAGCAGCTTTCGGCGCCGACACCGCGACCAGTGCCGCCCTCTCGCGTTACGCAGACCTCTGCGCGCATCGGTGTCGAGAGTTGCGCGTCGAGTGCGAACGGGTCACGGAAGGGCTAGACGTCGGCCGCTCCTCCCTCGAATACGATCGGCTGTTGGTCGAGTTGTTGGCTCGAGAAGCTCGTCTCCTACTCGAAGGCAGACTGTCCGCTATCGGCGACTACGATTCCCTAGCCGCCGCTACGATGTACATAGGTGATTACGACGATTCCTCGGAGCTGACCTGCGCTTTCGAGTTGACCGCGCTCATTAAACAGTTGATCGCGCTGCTCGAGAATCCTCAACTGTCGACCACCACCACCACCACTCATCGGGTTACCGACGTGCTGGCGGCCGAAGCGTTCCGTAGCGGTATGACATCACCCGCCCCCGCTGCTCGTACTATGGCTGCCCCCGCCCACCCCGCTGCCCACTCCGCCGCTGATAGCGTTGACGCCGGCACCACCTCCATCGCCTCTAGAGACTCTCACGTTACTCGAGAAGCACTACTGCAGAGAGCCCCTCTTACTGCAGACGATAGCGTTATGGTTCTCGACAGTCACACTCTTAAAGGTTCCAGTAACGGCGTAACTTTAACTTGATTAGAAATATGATCAGTTTTATATTATTGTTTTATAATCATATATTCTCTGAATTTTTGAAATATTGCATTTCAATTTTATTTTAGTTAATGATTTTAATGTCAACAATATTTTAGAGTAGAATAACCTCGAAATAAATGATAAATTTGAAATATGATTCAAAATATTAATAATCATTATATTAATTGGCGATTATAATAATATAATATTTAATAATAATTATTATAATAAACATAATTTTATTAAATTAATAACATAATAATAATTATTAAATCTAATTTATATTACCGAATTAATGCATATATTTATGTTATCTTTATTATGTAAGTATCTATGATTATATATATATATATATATATATATATATATATATATATATATATATATATATATATATATATTAATTTCAAATAGAACAAGGTGATAAACTATCAAATGAACAACAAGAAAGAAGAAATAGAGATCTCATCATGAAACAAACATTTGAAGCTGCAAATCTTGAAAATACTTTAAATCTTGATGAGGTATTATAACAATTTATAAATTATAATAAAAATATTAATAATGTCTATTTACATTTTACATTTAATAATTAATTATTAATTATTAATTATTAATAAGTAAATTATCAACAAATTTTACAAATGTCTACATTATTGTATTTGTTATTATATATGAATTATAATTTTTACGAAAAAAAGATAACTCATAAATTTAAATAACTCATTATTATATAGCATAAAATGCATATAAAATAAATAATAATAATATTTAATTATTATATTATTTTATTATAATTTAGTAATCATAATAATTTAATTCATTTTAGATATTTAATTCAAAAAGCAAGCATAAAAGTATAAAAATTTAATATCAAAATAAATTACATTTTCTTTAAAATGATACATACTTATACATAACATACTTAGATAAAATAAAAAAATAAATTATAACTCCCAAATAACTATATAAAATATTTTCAATATAAATATAATAAATCATTTTTTATAATTCATTTTAATGTAAAGGATCAACTTACTCATAATAATTATTTTGTATAATTTCACTTATTAGATATCTATTTTTATTCAATAAAACTAAATTAATTGAAATTTTCTATAATGATTACTAATGATAAAAGAGATAATAAGAGATTATAATTAGATGATAATTATTATAATATTTAAATATTATTAATAAAATATAATTACATATTGTTTAATAAGTTTTCTTTTATTTAAATATTGTTAAATTTATATTTTCATTTATATTTAATTTTCAAATTAATGATAATCAATTGGCTATTTTGATTGTACGAAAGAATAAAACCTGAATATTATAAAGATGTGATAAATAATAAATAAGTGTTTACACTTTTAGTAGACCATTATCTGTATAACAAACATTCATCACTGTCAATCATACCAGAGTTTTTTTTAAGCATTTGAAAGTGGGGGTTTGTGTTTTCTAAAAATAATTATTTTGTTTTCAATAATATATGTAAGATAATCATATATTTACTGATTTATAATAAATAAATAGAATGCTTTGTGGGTAAAATTTAAAACTGGGAAGGCAAAAAATAATACCGACGAGGAAAATTACCCTCAATATACCACTTAGAAAAGGAACTGACGCATACCCTTAATAATTGAATACAACTTCTATAAATTTAAGAATTATAAATATGTAATATACAATAATAATA
This sequence comes from Osedax fenrisi, assembly GCA_964019155.1. NCBI lineage: Eukaryota > Metazoa > Annelida > Polychaeta > Sabellida > Siboglinidae > Osedax > Osedax fenrisi. The sequence goes on from OZ025242.1 coordinate 29,719,647, forward strand.
ATGAATTACTTAATTTGGTACCATTACAATAGGTAAACTCCATTAACGAAGTATTGGAGAGGACAAAAGAGAAGAAAGCAGATCTAGCTACCAGCGTTAAAGACGATATTCTCATTAAACTCGAGAACAGCAAATTAAAGAAGGACGAAAAGATACAATTGATGGTCACCTACGCGGACAAACTAGAAAAGTACGACTATTATATTCACTAACTTATAATCAATATGATTAATTATATGAACATAATATTAAAATATATAATATAATATACATCAATAACGATTTAAAAAAATATTATTTTAGAATTATTTTAATTTAATTTTGCGAATTAATATTTATCACATATTTAAAATTATTTTTTTTAATTTTCGAATTATTTTTCACATTTTCGATATAGATTTTACAATTTATTTCCATAATCGTTATTCCTACATCAATTATTAATGAATTAATTATCGCACCATCACGAAACTGCAGTAATAGATAGCGTCGTAACACCGACACATTCCATTATCAAGGTTAAACGACGCACTCGAGGATAACTGTCAACAAGAACTTCACTCGCTGAAGACGTCGCTGATAGAGAGGAGAAGAACCGCTAAGAAAGACCTTCACAAGTTGCACATCAATGAAGCTAACTCTTTAGGTTAACACCCACCCCGTTCGCATAGCTTTCCACGTGTTACCGCAGAATAGGGTTCACTTTCACATATTGATAATTTATTTGAACAAATATATAGTCGAAATATTTTATCGAAGGTATAAATTATCAATATTTACTAATGATAACATACGTTATTGGAATAAAAAGAGAAGAATACGAAATTAACAAAATTTAAAAATTTAAAATGATTTACTGTGAAAATAAATGAAAATTAAACGAATATAGAAAATATAATAAAGAAATAAATGTGTTTATATAATAGCCGAACACTCTTCATTAATTCAATTCTAAATAATACTCGATATAGTATACACAAGCGCACACTTAAATGCGCTCACACTAACATCCCAATAAACATAACCACCTTTACCCCGATGCATATCCCTAAATTTAACGTTACATCCATATCCCTACCCTCAATTTTAACCCCACACCTACCCTACCCCTATCCCAACTCTTACCTCCAGCATATCCCCACACCTACCCCTACCCCAACCCTAACTCTATTCTACCTCAACACTCCCCTCGCAGGTATATCAGCCGGACAGATACCCACGATACAGATAGCCTCAGCGGCCGACCTTGACCTCGCCTGCCAGGCCAGTATCCGACGACAACGCCACATCTACCACAATGACAACAGCGGCGTCAGCAAACAGGCCGTCGAATACCGCATAGACGTGGACGCGTTCATCGGTGAACTCGACGGACAGCCAATCAACGATGAGGTCAAGGAGGCGATCGCAAAGGTCATACGATTGGGGCACCGTTTAATATCGTAACTATACAGATATTGTGTATTATAAATATGAAATTATATATATATATATATATATATAAATGACAAACTAAAATATTATTTCATATATATATATATATATATATATTTACATATATTTACATATATTTTGAATATTTTTAGGATTTGAGAGTTCGTGCAAAACAAGCGAACGACCTTCTGAGGTCAATGCAATCTACGCTTAACAAGAGAGTGAAGATTGACACGAGCAGTGGTGACATGGATGCCAAATTAAAACTCGTCAATCGCAACAACGAAAAATATCTAATCCTGGATTCCCTTTTCAAAGAGAATAAAGTTTGTATAGAATCGTTTGACACATTTATCTTTATTAAAGATTTGCCCGTTTTAAATAATGCCTACAAAAATATCTGAAATCTAACTATAATATTTTGCCTAAATGTATTTCACAAAGCATTAAAATAATTATATAAATACACACACTTATATACATATATATATCATTATTCTACATTAAATTATCTAACCTATGCCGTATCTATCACCATCAACTCTACATTTGAGCACATGGTTAAAGTATGACACAATACCGGAACAATACAATACACTGTATGCAATCATACATACATGTATATATATATAAAAATTTTCAATAACTCATGTATATTCATCTTATCCATATCAATTATAATAGTGTCTTCTATATTTCATAGCTTTATTATTGACATAATCCTACTAATCTGAATACAATACACTCTATACCTACAATAGACAATTAACTGCCTGTATGGCTCAGTTGGCTAATGCGTCAGACACACAAGCTGTAGGATGCGGGTACGAGCCTCGTCCGGACCATTAAAATGGTCTTAGAATAATATTTAGAAGTGATCTTATATAATTGTGTATAAATAAATGATCGGCTTTCGTTAAAACCATTGATGCTTTAACATGAGAGCGGCTTCGAAGGGACATTAGAGCCATATGGTATAAAGTGATAAGTGAAAACTTCATCTAAGTTCCTGGGTGAGATTAAAGGACCCTACCAAATAAAAATAACAATAACAATATACATCCTATCTATATAGGATAGGAAATAAAATAACAATAACAATACAGATCACATAAGTAACCATCTACCAATCATGGTATACAATTATTATCGCTTCATTGCACACTTCCATAAATAGCCACACCCACACCCACAGCCACACCCATACTTACACATCTACACACCTACACTCACTTACACGTCCCACCCCTACCGTCCACAGAAGTCGATGATAAAAAGTTACATCCTGTCGGCCCAAGCGACTGTTGCCGACGACGACAGCATCGCTCGCAACGTGACCTCTCTGTGTCGTCAACAAGCTCTAGAGGTCACGGCAGGGGACACAACCGACCAGAACCGTTACGCGACGCTCTCCTCATCTATTCTGGAGGCGGAGGCTGCTAAGGAACGCGCTGTCTCCGATGAACTGGACGTCATCAGAAGAGATCAGGTCTAGTTGTAGGTGGCGCTACAGTAGTTGTATTGGTGGCACTACTAGTAGTGGTAGTGGTGGCACTACTAGTAGTGGTATAGGTGGCGCTACTAGTAGTGGTATAGGTGGCGCTACTAGTAGTGGTAGTGGTGGCGCTACTAGTAGTGGTATAGGTGGCGCTACTAGTAGTGGTATAGGTGGCGCTACTAGTAGTACTGATAGTGATAATTATAATGATAATTATAGTGGTAGTGATAGTGATAGTGATAGTGATATTGGTAGTGGTTGTGATAGTGGTAGTGGTAATGGTAGTGGTAGTGGTAGTGATAGTGATTTTTAACATTTTACTTAAACTGTTGCAGATCGAGAAGCTAACTAATCCTGAGCTGAAAGAAGCGATGCTGACACTATCGAATGCTCCCGAAAGTCAGCTGGTACAACAAGATAAACAAGCCATTCTTCTAGAACAAAACAAGAAACTCTCCGAACTTCTCATCTCTGGTAAGTTTAAGGGACAATCACTCGCGAATTGTATCGTAAACTAGGGTCAGTTATTCTAAGAATGTAAATTGTCCTAGGATCATCCTAGGACAATCCTTAGCTATCTCCGTAATAGTAATATTGTCCTAGGATAATAATCGGTTTCAGAACTACTGACCCCTGACCCCCTGAACGCGTGTATTCGTGCGCTTACCTTACACTAGCATCAGTACAGTCGATGGCGCATATTTACTCTCGCTCTTAATCCTCGTAGATTCCAGACATACGAACGCAATACTCGAGGACATGAAGGTCGAAGCCCTCGTTGTCGAACAGGCCTGCGTCACAGAGCTGGATGAGCGCCGCGATAACGTCAGTACAGATGTGTCAGCGTGTGTCGATGTGTCAGTGTGTGTCGATGTGTCAGTGTGTAAGTGTGGCATGGCAGTGTGTCAGTGTGGCATGGCATGTGTAAGTGTGGCATGGCAGTGTGTGAGTGTCAGCATATGTGTCATTGCGTGTAAATATATAATGACGGTGTGCGTATCTGTATAGATAGGCAGTGTGTAGCAGTATATGTTTCAATATATGTCGGTATGCGTGTCAATATGTACATCTATATATATAGATATATTTGTGTATATGTGTCATAAATACTTAATCATAACCAGGGTTGATTCGGTTTTTAAAATTGGTTTTTTCAAATGGGTTTTTACGTCGGTTTTTACGGTTTTTTCAAGTTGTAAAAACCATGGTTTTTATGGTTTTTACGGTTTTTATGGTTTTTAACAAAATAATTTAATTTTGAAATTATAAATAATTGCCTACATTATATGTTATATCAGTGAGTGAGTAGGGCTCTCATCTAATTACACTTATATGCCTACGATACAATGATTATGTGATAACAAATTTAATTACGCCACCATTAGGCAGAATATTCTAATTATGAATTATTTATATATTGAAATGTAAAAATATATCGTTTTTATGATAATACATTATTATTAATAATAGTTATTTATATGTAATAGCCAAATATTACCAAACTTAATAATTTTACAAAATAATATGAAGTAAAGCACTGCTTTAAAAGCAGGGTTGATTCGGTTTTTAAAAGTGGTTTTTTCAAATTGGTTTTTTCGTCGGTTTTTTCAAGTTGAAAAAACCATGGTTTTTACAGTTTTTAACAAATTAATTTAACTTTTAAATTATAGTTTTTATGATAATACATTATTATTAATAATAGTTATTTATATGTAATAGCCAAATATTACCAAACTTAATTATTTTACTAAATAATATAAAGTAAAGTACTATTTTAGACTACAATTTTTATATATATTGTAACGGTTACCAGACACTGTAGCCGGCGATTTCAAAAGTGGTGGGACTATGGGCGTGGCCGAAATACTCTAAACGCAAATAAAATAACTATAATATTTTTAACTATTATATAATCAAATTAAATGTTATAAATATGAATCAAAAATATAATATCAAATGTAATCATATTATATAATTACATTTGATATTATATTTTTATTTAAATAGCTATAAAAATTATATATATTCATTTATAATTATTTAACAATAATGGTTTTTAACTGAGGAACTTATTAAATTTATTATAATGTTGAATAATAATTATGTTCCATTATATGATGTCTATATATTTAAAATTATAATGAAAATAATACAATTTAGCTAATTTTTTGTTATGAAAAAATTATAATTTGTACTTGTTTTAATTGTAAAAACCGTAAAAACCATTAAAACCGATAAAACCAGATAAAAACCGATAAAAACCATAAAAACCGATAAAAACCGGGTTTTTTGGTTTTTACGTAAAAACCGAAAAAACCATCAACCCTGATCATAACCTATATCAGTATATATATATATATATATCCATATTATATCGTTATTATATTACTCTCTATTATTATATCTTTATTATATCAGTAATATGTAATATGTTGGTTATATGTCGATCCAATATATCAATCCGTCGTGATCACGAATGTATCGTCGACACTTCTTATTCTCTCGTCATGTGACTACCCCACTACATGTGATTACACCACCACATGTGATTACACCACCACATGTGATTACACATCATCATGTGACTACACCTTATCATGTGATCATACCACCACCTCCACCTCGTCAGGCATTATTGGAGAGTAAGTCGGCGATCGACCGTTCGATAGCGCTGAAGGGTAAGACGCTATCAGAGGACGAACTCAAGGACATGATGAATCAGTACGCCCTCGAACAGGACGCGCTCAAGGAACGGCTCGCTCAACAGAAACAGCTACAGCTCGCCTCGCTTCGCGATAGAGTTTATATAATATACATAGAGGAATGTAGTAATTTTAATATATACATATGATCATATATATATTTATGTATCATATGTATATCATATATATGATGATGATGATGATTATTGTTATTTTTGTTGTACATAAATTTGTAATAAAATTATACTAATGTGCAATTTTAATATTAATATAAATTATATATATATATATTAATTTACTTATATGTGACTATAAACCTCTGTTTCACCAATAAACAGTTGAACACGAGGAATGCAGCAAAAGCTAAACTTCTTCAAAGTCAGCAGAATTCTCAACTCAACGAACAAATCTCGTCGCTACAAAACGAACGAATCTCACAAATATCGGACAAAGAACATAAGCTCGCTAATTTAAGAGAACAATTGAAGGTTTTATCAATGTCATTGTTGATTATGTAAAAATACATAATTTACATCTTATATAGAATTCAATAATTTTTTTAATTTAAACATATTTTAGTTATTAATTAAAATTAAATAAAAATGACTCTTGTGAAAATTTAATTATATTAAATTAATTTTTTAATAACATATTTTTAAAGAAATACTAATTAAAAAAAATCAATTTCAGAAATATTTAAATATCATTCAATATAATCGAAAATTATATATTACAGAGTAACAAAGTTACCATTACCAGAAGTGGATTGTATTACTATAAGTATATATTATGAAATAATTGTATAATAAAACGTATAATCACTAATCTTAATTGTAATTATATTATTACATTATATTACGATAATTTGATTATAGATATAAAATGGTAAAAACTCAGTGTATTTTTCCGTTTTATTGATATATATTTATAAATTATTAAAACTAATTAAAAATAGATTTGCATTTATTATGAAAGTAAAAATTAAACCTTTAGAATACGGATAAAAAGTTTAAAAAATGAATATTACCAGATATAATATATATATATATATATATATATATAATATTAAATATATATATATATATATATAAATTAAATATATACAACTATTATGTACCCTCGTATATACCTCGTAATAACACTGTGTCACCACCCCGTTCAGTCTAAACCCCCTCCGCTGGCCGAGGAGCTAGCCAACGAGGTGATTCGCTACGAGCACCTCGCCGAAGCCGTCCTATTGGACGAGACGCAGCGCCGACGTCGACGCTGTCTGGCTTCGGAACGCGAAGCCGCGCTACGACTCGAGCGAGCCCTCAAACGAGAACAGCTGGTGGCGCGTTACCACGACGAGCGAACCGAAGCCCTGTGCTCAGCCGAAGCTGGCGGTGTATCCGAACAGGAACGCGACGAACGGCTACGTCGACTTCAACGACTGCACGAACTGCAGCTCGGCGATTTCGATAAACTCTCCGACGAACTGGCCTCCGATTGTAAAGACGTCGCGCCGGACGTTAAAGACGACGAAGTTCTCGCCCGGCTAGAGTTGAAGGTAACCTTTTAGTTTCGCGTACATTTCGCGAAGTGTTGTTAATCGATTAACGTGTATACGTATGCGAAGATACTTTGATACCCATATCGATTGATTGAATAATTTTATTTTATAATATTTATTAAGAATACTAATATAACGACGGATCGAGACGAATAGTCGGAATGAACTCACGAAGTTCTCGAACCAGCAATAATGATATAATAATAATAAACGTTATAATACAACTTATATAAAATAAACGTACACGCATTTTAGGGAGCCATATATGGTTATAAGTGAAAACTTCATCTAAGTTCCTGGATGGGATGAAAGTACTCCACCAAATAAAAAATAATAATAATAATAAAAATTAGAATCGTAGCGCCTGAGCATATTAGACCTGACCTATATCTGTGTCAACTCGCAGGAGAAACAACTAGTAGAACTGCAGTCCATCATCGCCGAGTGTACTCCCGATGCACCCGAGATCGCCGCGGTCTACACTCAGTTGTCGGAACACGCGAGAGATAACGTCGTCGAGTGGAAGAAATCGCATAGGAAACACAAGGATTTAATGCTCGAACAGAAGCAGAAAGCTCAGGAGTCGTTCGACGAACAAATAAGGTTGGAATGTTATTTTATTATTCTAATAGTGAGTTAATATGTATCGTAATAAATTTGCGTAGAAATAAAAGTAGATTTTAATATTTTATTACTTAATCATGTATTACAAACATTGATATACCCTATACATTAGCTGGTCCATTATTAATGATTACAGATTTATTATTACTTTATTTCAGGATGAATAATTATATTAAAAAAGTATCTTACTTACATATCATAAATATATCTTAAAAACATCTCATATATATAATATATCTAATATCTAAAATATTTCCCGAATACTACGCGTTACACCTCTAACCCCCCCCACACCTCAGGGTAATGCAACGCGAGATGGAGGCTCGCTACGGTATGGAACTCGACCGCGAGACCGCCAAGAAGCAGCGCCGTAACGACGAGCGACAACGACATGAGCTCCGGCGTCTGTCCATCGATCGCAAGCGCCTCACCACAGGGGGCGCCGGCGGTGGGGGTGATGACGTAGACGGCCTAGACGCGGACAGAGAGAAACTACTGAGGGAACACGACGCCAACGTGAGCCGACTCGAGGACGAGTGGCGCCTCAGTCGACAACTCGCCGACGATAAACTTCAGAAACGACTGAAGGCCAGAAACAGACGGTAAATCATCGGATCAACTCGATTTGTAGACTCGCGAGAAAGAGTATTTACGTATTGGCATATTTTTACGATTAACAGCTTTTTATTAGTATTTTGTAGCTTCACTAATTTGTTATTGACAGCTTCTTTATGATACATACTTATCTTACCATGCTCATTACTTACATTATTATTTAGATAAAGCATTACAAACTCTATATATATATATATATATATATATATATATGTATATATTTGTATATATTATTTGATAAACTGAAAGCATTGACTACTCTTCACAGGGAAATCGCCAACGAGGAAGTTAAAATGAACACCGCGAGAATTATCGAAGAAGATAAACTACAAAAAGAACTTCTAAATAAAAAACTAAAAGTGAAGAATATCGACGTCAGTACCGTATTACTGTCATTATCGTAATACTTTATTTACACTAACTCTAGAATACATACTCTTTTGAAATATTCATATCTAAATATATATATATATATATATATATATATATATATATATATATATATATATATATATAAATTTATATATATATATATATATATACAAATATTTATATATTTAATTTGAAATAACCTATTTAATAATTTGGCCATTAACTAGGCACATGATATATATATACCCGATATACTTACCTACCACTCACACATAGTTACGTGAGTGTATTCATTAATAAATACTGCAGGATAAAGATGGTTCGAATGCTCTTCCGTTTTCGACTAGCGAACAGATGCTGTCTTCGGAAGGAGATCAACAATGGATCGACCTCTTGATGAACTCTCCGCTATTCCACGAAATCAACAACTTGGAGAAACTCATCAACGACAATTGCACGTCTACTAAATCCGCGACTATAATCGGTTTGTTTACATTTTCATCGTGAACATCGAAGAGTGTATTTAGAAGCATTATATACTAGTGTTTACTGTAATTGATTTCAGTATTATATTTGTTCATTATAGATGATGCAGGACTGTTCAAAATTAATTATAATTTGTTATGAATATATTATTACTATTAATATAATATATTAATATATAATTATTTGTTTTTTATTAAATTTTGGTTTTTGAAATTTCATATATCTCTTCTCCTTTATTTCCTGTGATATATCTCTTTTAAATCTTACGCTCTTTTAAAAATTAATTATTTAATAAAGTGCTCGTATAATAATTGATTCCGCATCAATAATTACTAGTATAAATATGGGTTTATATATTTCACTAAATATGTACAAAGTCTAGTCATTGATCACATAATGTTCTTAATGTTAATAATAATAATGATCAGCTAATGATGAGTCACTAAAGCTGAGGTCATACCTCCGACCGAATTGTCGAATAAGCGCCACTATTTTGAACAATAATTATTATTGATTATTAGTGATTATAATCGTTGTTATTTATTGATCAAACGTGTTTGATGTTTCAAATATTCGGAAATGAGTTTTTAGCCAGACAATAATCGCGAGTGATGCCTCAACTTTAATCGTCTCACCGATGATCACATGACCCCTACTCCTCAGGAGCCGATTACTCGACGCCGTACATCGACGTCAAAGACGCCCAATGGAAATGTTCGGGTGACCTCGTCACCTGCGACCTCGACAAGGTCACCACGTCGGAGTACGTCATCTACCAGTTTGCGCTGTTCGTCGTGAAACTACTCGAACGAGGCTCCTCCCCTAACTCCGCCTCCTCTGAAGCTCGAATCACTCTACTTCTGGCTACGAATCTACCCGCCAACAACTACCACTACAACTGTTTCAGGTGAATTACGATGCACCATTAGTTCTATTAGAATGTGTACCTAGTGTTAAGATATAGAATACATCCTATTATATTACAGTGTAGTAGAGATATTACATTGTATAATTCACGGAGATAGTAATTGATTCCTGCCTAAGGTTTCATGTCTATTGCACTTCTACTATAGTTATCATTCAGTTCATTGTTTACGTAATACTTTGTTGTATTGTTTAGAACGTGAAGTGAGTTCGTATACTTCTCATCTCGAGGTCCACAAACACAACTAAACAACTAAAACACACCCACAGTACACACACAACATACTCCCACATTACACACATAACATACACCCATATTACACACATACGCCCATCTAACACAAGCTCCGCCCACATACGCCCATCTAACACAAGCTCCGCCCCTAGGAACTCGTTCTTCTACGAGCGCAGCCGTCGTATCCTGTTCCTGCGCCGCGATCGCGTCCAAGAGATCGGTGACTTCGTGACCCTGATCGTGCACTGCGTCGCGCACATTCAGGCCGACGACCTCGTCAACGATAACAATCCGCTGTTTATGAAGAACTTCTATAGGGTTTGTTGATTAGAGCGCGTCCTCCTCCCCCGCCCCACCCCTAGTCATCGCGTCATCACCTGTACTTCTGTATGCGTAATATATCTATCTGTAATGCTTTTTTAACGTAACTTTTAATCATTTTAGAGTATACGTAATACTATGTCAATACTTTATATATAATACAGTAGAAAATATACGTAATACTATAATAATTTATTTTTTTCTTTACTTTATTTTAAAAATTTCTAAACCCTATAATGAATACATTATTTATATTCCTTATTATTTATATTCCCGCCCGGCCGCCTGCGCGAGATATGGCTGCTATTGAAATAGTGTGCATTAATGATACCGACACACATGCTGAACACACTCGCTCTCACACGCTCTCTCTCACACTCTCTCTCACACTCTCTCTCACACACTCTCTCTCACACGCTCTCTCTCACTCACACTCTCTCTCACTCTCTCTCGTCTACCATCGCAGGGTCTTCGCTTGATCTGCCAGGACCTGTTCTTCTCAAGAGCTAAGCCCGCCTCTTCGCTGCCCGCCCGCACCAGACTAGAGTCTTTGTTCCGCGTTCAGCCGACACCCGTTGAGAGGAAGTCAGCCGTCCAACGTACCATCGACGTGAAGGTCAACCAAAGACAAGAGAAGGCTAGTTTTACTATCCATGTTGTTGTTGTTGTTGTTGTTGTTGTTGTTGATTGCGGCAGCGTCACAAGGACCAAAGTCCATGTGCGTACGCTAATACAGTCTCGGGGTTGGTTACCAGGACTGCTAACGGAGGTGCCGCTCCTCCAAATGCGCGGATACGTTTCGCGACTAATGCCGGACATTCCTGCAGCCAATGTTCGAGCGTTTCAGGTTCGAGTTCGCAGTGGGGGCACAAGGGGGATTCATTTGGTGATACCACACTCCTGTAAGCAGCTAACTTGTGGCAGTGACCGCTTCTTAGTTGTGCTATTAGTACTTCGTCCCTTCTTCCCAGCGAACTGTTCGAGCGCTGGCCATCGAAAACTTCCCTTGTCCTTTGATGCAGGATCGGAGGATCTGTGATTAGTCTTCTGATTGTAGCCTTTGTCGAGTTGAAAGATATCACGACATTGCACTGTACCGCATTTCCCGCTGCTGCTTCTCCTGCTTCCACGTCAGCCAATTCATTTCCTATGAGACCGCAGTGACCGGGGACCCATTGTAGGAGGACTTGCATTTTTAACGCTGATAATCTTCGTCTAACTTCAGATAGCTCCACACCATCGCTTCTCCCCGAGTTTCTTAGTGCTGATAGAGCTGACTGGCTATCAGAACAAATGATAACGAACTTATATCTCCGGTTATCGTTGTCCTGAAGCCATTTCACTGCCAGATTCAGCGCCGACACTTCAGTTTCGAACGATGAGGTCCACCTTCTTCCTGTCTCGCTGATGGATGAGATGCGCGTAGGATTTGATGCCAGTTGATTTGTTGTTGTTGTTGTTGTTGTTGTTGTTTTCTCAGCGGTACCATCGATATAAAGAAAGTGGATAAGCAATTGACGCACGCAATGCATGTAAAAGATATACACGTGAATGACACTTTTATCGATAAATTAACAAAATGGTATCAGTGATTTTGATTGGATATTAGTCATATTATATATGTCAAATATTGAAACAGTAGTCTTTTCGTCGAAATAGATTAAAGTGACTTCTATCTATATCAATGGATTTAAATTATAAATATCAATAAAATCAATAAAATAGTATTATAACTTCAATTTAAATACACAAAATTACGAGGAATGTTGATATTATGTATTTCAAATATATAATTTTATTTTTAGTATCGATAGTATATTAAAATTGGTAGTGATTATCAATATATATATGATAAATACATATTATTATAAATAAAAAGTAGTGGGCCAGATAGTGGGTTTCGACTGCAGCGCTCGTAGCGGAAAGTGCCATACACTACAGTCAATTGCTTATCCACTTTCTTTATATCGATGAGCGGTACGCACTCGAATCTAAATATAATTTTCTGATTAATTTATATCGTCGTTAAGTTAGTAATTGAATTTATCATTTAGTTAAATAATATTAGATAAATATCTTATATATCATATGGTATGCTATTTATGATTTAATTATTATAGAAAATTTAATTATTTAATTGCAATTCATATTTAAATAAGATTAAGAAAAATATATATATTTTTCTGAAAAGATATATCTTTCAAATCTACGATAAAAATGTATTCTCATTTATATATTTAATAATTAATAATTAGCATTATAAACGGTGTACATTGTTTAACATAAATATATATATATATATATATATATATATATTTATCTATGTTTATATTTATGTTAATTCTATTACATTTATAATTATATCATGTATAATATGTATACTATTATAATTACTAATCATATTTCCAACACACTTATATAACCCAATCTGTACATATAAATACACGAGTCTATTACAAGTATTATTAATGATGGTATTGAATACACACACACATGTGCATTAAGAGTGATCATTCAGCTGAATATGGGTCCTCCAATACTTGTTAACTTGGAACTTATAAAATAATATATAAAAATAAGTCAAAACAATTTTCATTAATTTTTGACCATCCTAGGGCTCGCGATAATTCCTAGAAGTTTAACATAGAGAATAAGAAATTTAACATGGGAAATTTTACAAATTACTAAAAATTTACTTTATTACTAAAAAGTAAATACTACTAAACTTTATTACTAAAAGAACTAAACTTTATTACTAAAAAAAATAAACTTTATTACTAAAAGAACTAAATTTATTCTAAAAAGTAACTACTTTATTACTAAAAGTAACTACTTTATTACTAAAAAGTAACTACTTTATTTATAAAATGTAACTACTTTATTATTACTAAAAGTAACATCTTTATTACTAAAAAGTAGGTACTTTATTACAAAATAACTAAAATTTATTACAAAAGAACTAAAATTTATTACCAAATATTAATGTAATACAAATAAAAGTAAGCTTAATAAATGTTAATAAATATTAATTTATTAAAACTTCCAAAAATTAAAACTTAACCCAACCTAACCACAACAGTGAAAATATGCTTTTATAAGTTCACTCGGGAAGTAATGCAGCTAAAAAAACCACCAAAAATTAAAACTTAACCCAACCTAACCACAACCGTGAAAATCTACTTTTATAGGCAAACTCGGGAAGTAATGCAGCTAAAAAAAACCTACCAAAATTAAAACTTAACCCAACCCAAACCCAACCCAAACCCACCTAAACCCAAACCAAAACCCAAACCCAACCCAAACCCAAACCCAACCTAAACCCAAACCCAACCCAAACCCAACCCCAAACCCAAACCCAAACCCGAGAAGTAATGCAGCTAAAAAAAACCACCAAAAATTAAAACTTAACCCAACCTAACCACAACCGTGAAAATCTACTTTTATAGGCAAACTCAGGAAGTAATGCAGCTAAAAAAACCACCAAAAATTAAAACTTAACCCAACCTAACCACAACCGCGACAAATCTACTTTTATAAGCAAACTCGGGAAGTAATGCAGCTACAAAAAACCTACCAAAATTAAAACTTAACCCAACCCAACCCACCTAATCCAAACCCAAACCAAAACCCAAACCCAACCCAAACCCAAACCCAAACCCAACCAAAACCCAACCCAAACCCAAACCCAAACCAAACCCAAACCCAAATGATATTATAAAGTTAAAATTATTGAAATCGAATAATTATTATAGATTTTGATTTTTTACATGTTAAAATTATAATAAATTCAAGTTTTTACATGGTGGAGATAGGAAATGTACTTTTGTAAAGTCATTTATGAGGTAAATAATCATAGTAAATGCATATCGGATGGCTACATTTATATCTACTCATCACTCTTAACATTATAGAATAGAAATTAGAATTTTTTTTTTTTTATAAATTTCAAATTTTTTTGGTGAAAAATTGAAATCGAGCTGTACACCCAATCATTCATATATTAATGGTTTTTCTCAATTTATTATAGCAACTTTCGTACTCCGCATCCGTTGAAATCATAATCAAAGCGAACGCGTTACCGGAAGTCGGTCAAATTTACCCCTCACAAATAACGTGTTTTTCACTATTTCGGCTGTAGCTCGAAGAATATCGAATATTAGATATCAAAATTTATACCACGATATTATATTTTAATTATCTATATAATAAATTTAAAATTATTGAAATCGATTCATTAATGTGGAAATTGATTTTTTACATCACCTAATAATTTTAAGAATTTATTTTTACATGGAGGAGATAGGAAATAATTATTATATTATCGTTAAACCAAATAACTGAAATCTAGTATGTATGATATATATTAATACTCGTCATAAATGTTATTTTTATAATTATATCTATTTTATAAAGATATATTTTTTTTGTAAAATTTTAAAATATAATTAATTAATATAAATATAATAATTAATAGCGATTAATATAATAACTTATTTGATAATATTTACATTATATTATTATTATATTGATAGTATAGTAATACTAAAATAATTAAAACATATCTATATATATATCTATAAATATCAAGTAAATAGAATTTCATATTTTATAAATATATAATTTGTGTTATAAAATTATAAAATTATAAATATAATTATATATATTTGTTAATAATAGTTACCCTAATTAATTATTCGTATATATTTATATTATTTTATCATATAGATAGTATAATAATAATAAAATAAGTACAAAAAACTATATAATAATATTAAATAATAAGTTAATAGAATACAAATATTTATAAATTTATAATTGTTGTTATAAATTTATAAATTTATAATATAATTAAATGTATTAGTTCATAATATTTACACTACTATACTTTTCGATAATATTTAAATTATTTTAGTATCTAGATATTATATCATTATTAAAATAAGTAAAAAATAATGAAATTATATAAATTATACTATAAATTATAAAGTTACAAATATGGAAATACAATGATTATTATAGATTATCTATGTTTTACATGATACAAATATTATAAATTCAAATTTTTACATGGTGGAGATAGGAAATGTACTTTTTAAAGCCATTTATGTGGCGAATAATCACAGTAAATGCATATCGGATGGCTACATTTATATCTACTCATTACCATTAACATTATAGAATAGAAATTAGATTTTTTTTTTTTTTATAAATTGCAATTTTTTTTCTTGACCATTTGTACGATGAATTTTGGTGAAATATTTAAACCGATCCGTACCCCAAATGCTTCATATATTAATGGTTTTTCTCATTTTATAATAGGTACTTTCGTACGCCGCATCCGTTGAATCTATAATCGAGACGAACGCGTTACCGGAAGTTGGTCAAATTTACCACTCTAAAATCACGTATGTTTCACTATTTCGGCCATAACTCGAAGAATATTAAATATTAGATATCACGATTTACACCACGATATTAAATTTTAATTATCTATTTAGTAAAGTTAAACTTATTGAAATCGAATCATTATCGTGGATTTTGATTTTTTACATCACCTAATAATTTTAAGAATATATTTTTACATGGCGGAGATAGGAAATAATTATTATAAACTCGTTAAACCGAATAACTGAAATCTAGTACGTACGATATATATTAATACTCGTCATAAATGTTATTTTTATAATTATATCTATATATTATAGATTTTTTTACGCGATACGAATATTATAAATTTAAATTTTTACACGGTAGAGATAGGACATTTTTTTTTATAAACTCGAAATTTAAATTTAACGAAATCTAGTATCGTAGGGGTTCGAGTAATATTAGTATCGGGCGAAAAAAATTCGTATTTAACGTATTTTATGTCGTCCGTATACGCGATATAGACTTTCTACCTATCTCCGCCATAGAGAATAGAGATAACAATATAATGCCTCGATCGATGAATAGAATATTTATAAATAGAATAAATATATAAATATATAAATATAGTACGTATAGTATATATTACTCGTTTACTAATTATATCGTAATTATATCGTAATATTATTACTAATTTAGTATCTATATAGTATACATTTAATATATCGCGAAAAAAATGCGTATATAACGTATTTTATAACGCCCGTATACGCGCTATAAGATCGCCCGTAGAATTTTTACGTTAACGAAAATTTTTTTTTAACGGCGGAGATAGGAAAAAAAAATTTATAATCTCGAAATTTAACTTTAACGAAATCTAGTATTATTGGAGTCGAAGTATTAATAGTATCTGTCGAAAAAAATGCGTATATAACGTATTTTATGTCGTCCGTATACGCGATATAAGATCGCCCGTAGAATTTGTACGTTAACGAAAATATTTCGTAATTTTTGTTTTAACGGCGGAGATAGGACATTTTTTTTTATAAACTCAAAATTTAAATTTAACGAAATCTAGTATTATTAGGGTTCGAGTAATATTAGTAACCGGTGAAAATTTTTCGTATATAACGTATTTTATGTCGTCCGTATACGCGATATAGAGATTTTTACCTATCTCCGCCATAGAGAATCGAGAGAACGATAGAATGCCTCGATCGATGAATAGAATATTTATAAATAGAATAAATATATAAATATATGTAAATTATATGTAAATCGCGTATACTAACCGTGTCCTAATTATATAATCGATATATATAAATATTATCGACGATTTATTATCTAGAGGGTATTAGATTTATAAATGTGGAAAAAATTGGTGCCGAGCGAGATTCGCTTCGCTCGTAGAAGGTCCGGTAGCTCGCTTCGCTCGCTAGCGTCGTACGAAGACGACGACGATTAAGAGAAATAATATATATAGAGATTACGAAAATAGGTTGACCATATTAAGAAACCGAAATACTGAATATATTCATATATAATATGGAAACATGTCGCGTACATTTCTAGGAGATAGAAGAGAATATGTTAAAGTACCGCCAGTTCGACCAAGACAAACAGATCAAGGCGATGCTGCGCAAGGAGGCCGGAGTAGAAACATCGATGTCGGTGTTGTCCAATAGGATCGCTAAGCTGAAGGGCATTAAGAATATTCACGATGACACTAAGAGGTGAGCGATGACGCAATTTACGTGATATTTAACATAATATTCAATCTAACATAATATTCACTATAATAATTAACGTACTATATAATATAATATATAATTATATTTTACACAATATTTACCGTAATATTTAACTAATATATTACTGACGCGTCCGTTTAGCGAATCCAAGGTGACCTTGTCCACCGACAGACTGACCAGTCCGGATGTATACAATAGATTGGATTTACTCAATGAACAACTAGCGAAGGTGGTAAATGTTTATTGTCATTTGTTAATTAAAAGTTTATATATTTACAATTATATTAATAATATTAAAAAAATATCGCTTATTTCGAATCCTTATTAAATAGGAATTCCCGATACATTATATTATACGATTTATAATATTCATGATAGTACAATATTCAGTATATTGAGATTATAACATAATAGTATATTTTCTTATAATAAAATCTACAAAATCTGATCTAAGAAATTTAAATTTAAAATAAATAATACTACAACCAAAGTGAACTTTATTAATTATAGGGACACAATAATTATATATCTTTAGAATCTGATTTACATCTGTTTCATAAATTCATCAATTTTCAGCTTTTATTAGTGGAAGCTGATACCAAGGACGAAGACAAGATAATCAATATCAGAATAAAGCGAGACGACTTAATTGTTCAAATTTCAATTCTCGAACAAGATATTCTGTCCTAGGACATATGTCTACGATGAAGTGACATTTCCACCGTTGCGTTTATTACTATTTAATATCGTTGCTTACTTTTATATTATCTTATATTTCACATATATCTTTTATATTTAATCTAATTTACAGCTTTGAAGTAGTATATTTATTACGATCTCTTTTATTATTTATTTATGCGTGCATAATATTTATTCAGGCTATATTACTATTATATATGCGATCAAATAAACGTTTATAAATATATTTCAAGTTATTTATAAATATCGGTTTAAAATCAAATATAAATTTATTTTACATATTGATAGGGCTAAATTATTAACAAATACCTAATGTATTCACTAAGATATTATATTTAATAATATAATATATAATACTTTTCTTTAAAAATGCTCTAGATATGATTAATTTCTTCGTGTAATAATTTAATTTTTTTTAAATTTATTAAAATTACTAAATATAAAAAAATCAAATATATAATTTATTAATTAATATATAATTGATAATTATTTCTGGCTTAATTTGTACATGAAATAAACAAATATTAATAACATTCATGTGCTATTTTAGAACTTAATAATTTAATTTTTCATATAAACTATATTTTATTTATATATTTCACTATGAAAATTATTTTATAGTATTATAAAATGCATACATATTAAAATATTAATAAAAATAAATTATATTATATAGTTCTTATAGAAAGTATATATATAGTTATAGTCTAACATGCATCACCATAACATCAAATCCCAAGCTTTGATAACATGATATATTAACTATAGCCTATAGTCTATAGGCCTTCTATATATACTTATGTGATAACATATAATATTAAATTAAGTTGAATAACAATAAAACAATAATTTTTTCTAAATATAATTAAAATTAAAGCATTAATTTGTTATTTCTTCATACAGTTAATATATTGAATAAATGCTGCATTCAAAAGGGACACACTTTAACGGCACTACATTTAGCGAATTTGTAATAATTGTGTTATTAACATTACATTTTAAAATATTATTTATTTCCTACATTTATTAAATTTTATTTTCATAAATTCATTAAAAACCCTTGTAATTATCGATACTTAATTGAGTTATAATTAAATTATAAGTATTAATGATATTTTTGTTTTTATAAAAATATTTTTGATTTTCTAATGACTACATAAATAATTATTCTAAAAGCTAATTCTATTTTTATGTGAACTATATATCGTGTTCATTTGTACATTGACTTCAACGCATACTTAGAATGTATACCCAACATTAGATAACTAACTAATCAGTGCGTCAAATCACAATGTTATCATTGCCCCCGAGATGTTAATAACTTAGATCAGAGGTTTAGGACATGACCATTACAAGGATACTTTACTATTTACATAGGAAACCATCGATAAATAATTATGCAGAGTTTTACTATATTTGATGTCACTCAATTACATACTATTTAGAATATGTCGAAAAGTAGCCATGCAATTTACTTATAAATAACAGAAAAATTTGTTATGACACACCGTTATAAAATTAATTATGTATAATGCCTAGCAATTCTAACTGGTAACTATAATTTTTAATAACTTATATAATAATTATATTACCGATTTTAATAATGAAAACGCAAACGTTTACTTTATATGTGTTTTAAAAATCATATTTCATACCGTTATATATTACAAACCATCATAAATGGTTTTTTATTTGTAAAAATGTAATCCGTAATTTTGGAGAAATATGTAAATTTCTTCATTGAACTTCACCGCAATCGACATGAATTTCTATCTTCATTAATTCCTACACTTCCTACCCGTAATATCTCTATCCATTTTTATTAAATCTATCTTTGGTAAATCATCTTTGACTAATTCATAAAACTTTAATATCTTTTATTTCCATGAATCCTCCATTCATTACTTTTGAAATTAATAATGCTCCAAGAGACATATAAAATATGTGACATATTATATGTCTTTATTGAATCTTTCTTTCATCTTAATTATAAAATGATCCAAGAATGGAATATATATTACTTTTTTTAAATATTCTTCAGATGATGAAGCAAGTGTCTTTTATGTAACCTTGGTAAATAAATTACTTTATTTGAATATAATAATAATACATTTGATGCTTCTTCATTCCATTATAATTATACTTCATAAATATTATCTCTACAGACCTGTTTCCCTTTAATTACACATTGCATATCTTTATTAGCCTCATATGCGACTATTAGCCTATTCTGGATAGAATTCTAACTTAAGTTGTTAAATTGTCTATGAAATTATGTGAATTATTACATACAATTAATGACATAATAAATTGTGTATTAATCATAGAATTGTAAATACCGTTAGATTTTGTTATACTTTCTGAATTCCATGTTTTATCTTCAAGTATGTCTAACATTGTTTCAAGTATTGCTTGATACAGTTCTATGAATACTCGCAAAGCATCATACCTGGCAACCCATCTCGTTTTTACAAAGGTTAACTAATTTCTTTTTTAGAAGATTCAATACAAATTGTGTAATATTTTCTTCTAATAAACCTTGCCTCTTAGCAGAATATTTAAAAAATATGCAGATTTCTAATAATATACCCATCATATTTTGAATTAATAGCATTTTGCATACATGTAAATACATTTACTATTGATATATTTAATACATGTGATCTACAGTGCACATATGTAGCTTTAGTGTTCTTATTCAGAATTATAGTTGACGCTCCTATATCTTTTCCAGATATATTTCCTGATCCATCGTATCCTTGCCCTCTTAAATTTTCAAGATTTAATTCAGCTTTAGTTAGTGTATCCATAATCAATTTAGCTCTACTAAGATTTTAACATTCTATGAAAGGGGTTCAGTTCTATGAAAGAAATAAACTTGCCAGTGATACACCATTACCTACCATTACAATATCTAATTTCTAAAGCCATTTATTCAGTATTAGATACATCTGTGGTTTCATCAGCTAGTACACTAACATATTTAGCTTTTTTTATATATTCAATTATTCCTTCTTTAATATATTCACCACATTCAAATATCAATTAAGTCTATGTTATTTTTGAGGTGTATTTAGAATTTTTACTACACATTAATAAGTGTTCTTTTAATATATCTTTTCCCGAGTTTATACATAGTTTTAGAAGTGTATTGAAATTTCCTAGATTATAATTTAGATCAGTAGAATACTCATTATGACGACGTGATGAAATATGTTGTCTTCTATAAATAATGATTATATCTAAAGGGGGTATCCCACTACAAGTATTTCCGGCAAGTTGCCGCAAATATTATAACTTTAAAACGATTTACTATCAAGTTAACTACACTTTTAGTGGAAAACCCCCTTATTTTCCTGCAAATAGTCTGAAATAAAATAACTTTATAGGAGGTATCCCATTATCCCATTATATAAAATGATTTTAAAGTTACAATATTTCCGGAAAATATTATATACAAGTATAATGGGGTACCCCCTTAATATTGATTTAAATGTTGCTCTGTTGCATTTAATTTGTTTAGATATGTTATTGTTGACTTGCATTATAGCTGAGTGCTTCTTATTTTCCATCACTGCAATAAAACGAGAATTTTCTTCCAAAGAGTTCTTATGGTAAATAGTTGTTTGGTCTTTTCTTAAATCTGCAACCGCATCTTTAAACTTAATAATGGATGAAGTGACACATTTTCCAACTTGATTGTGATTCATTATTAAATGAATAACATATGGTATAGGTATACCTACACAATCCGCCATTTAAAGATTCACCAAGAATATGTGTGTAACCACTTCATTTGAAATGTACGAGTATTTCCATTTTATTTATATGGTGTAAAAACGTGATCTTTGATGGATTGTTGTGAACATATTTTCTTTAGCAGAAGATACCTTTCTTCGTGTGTTTTACTTAATTCATTATAAATAGTGCCAATATCTTTAAATTAGATTAAAATTAATGAATATAGGTATATACTTTAAATTTGTACAAACCTAGGTTATAGGTAGCTACCTATAATTGATATTGAGGCTTTGCTGATTTAACCACATTATCTATTTTACAATCACGATGGGGAGGGGGGGGGGCTTTAGCCCCCCTGTAACCTATACATGTAACTTCCATTATATACATATTCGTGCATGGAAAATATCGGCCCTTTATCTATGGAATAAACTATATTTGTGGTAGACCATATAATCTACAATAAGCTACATGGATGCGCTAAATCAACTATCTAATTTAAATCTCTATTAAAAATACATATATTACCACTGTATCTCTGATCAATATTTATATATACATTTATTAATTGAAAGTACTATCTTTATTCCTTATAATTAGTTATTTTATGTTCTGTTTTATTGTTTAAATACAATTGTGATACATTTTTTGTTTACTTTCGACGCTTGATTGCTCTGACACAAAGTAATTAAAATAACAACGATTGAGATTTTACAAACTAGTTAGTTTGATATATAATGTTAGGTATACATTAACCGAAATAAGCTTACTAACTATTTGTAAGTGTACTCATTTTAATAATATATATTGTGATACAGAATGTATTCTATTATATATATAGATTATATTATTTGATTACTTTTATATACTAAATCAGTATTAAGACTCATGTGCCAACATTAAACTTATATAAAAGCGGTTGTGATGCGGTATTTAACTCTGAATATCTGCAAGCCGAGGTACTGGAACGAGAAGATTTGTGTTGATTGATATAGTAAAAAGAAAGAAACACAAACGTAATATGAGGATATTTATTAAAATAGAAAGTTTACTTATTGATGTAAACTTAAATGCCCAAATAATATAGGGGATATGTGGTAATATATATTAATTGTTAAAGTAGGGGGCGTGTCTCTATGTTCCTGTGTCGTTATGTTCAGCATTCAGCAGGAGGTCCTCTTAAAGCGAATGTCCAGCCTTCGTTAAGTTCATGTATCGATATACAACTCGTTGAATTCAGTACGTTGTACGTGTGTCCGATGATTCCAGAATGATCTGTGTGATGGGCAGCATATTATTTATTTGCTTACATTATACAGCATTATAATGTATCACAATCGTTGACACTGGATGTAAACGATTATGATACAATTGACAATGGACAGTGCTTCTGGGCATACGTTACTATTTAGTTTTACTATTTAATATTTAAGTGTATGAATAATATTATTCATATATAGGGTCGTATATACCGAGGTGATATTAGATGAATTTCGAGATCCTAGTATATTTATTACTAATGTATTTTCAATGTAGATCTATTATTTACATGTATTATATATGTTCCTAGGAACAGCTATTAAAGTAGTAGTAGCTACTAGCTATAGCTACGTAATATATATTACGAACCTTAGTTAATTGTTGGTTGTCCTATCCTGAAATAATTAAATTCGCGTTTGAGTGTTTCACATGTTATCGAGATCTGCATCGCGTGGTCCATAGTTAGGTGGTTTTGTGTAGCCAGCGTTTCTTCTTTCACTTTGTTATGAGTTCATTGACGAATTGTTTGCTGATATACGTGTTTTCATGTCTATCTCTAAATGTACATGTGTTCACTTGTCGCATATAGGTAGGTATGTTATGTTATGCTAACTACGAATATCCGGAAGCTAATAATGAACAGTAATGATAAAGATAATTTGTGTTTTCTTGTTCGAAAAAGTTAACACGTTCATAACGCCATGAGAACATTCTGCATAAACTGAAGATACACACTATGAACACTTGTCTGGGTTTGTCTCATCATTTGTATCTATTATATATAAATATATATATATATATATATATATATATATATATATATATATATTTATATATATGTAATGATCTTGTTGTTATTTATTAATTATTAATTTAATATTATAAATATCAATGCCATAATTATATATATATATATATATATATATAACAATAAGATCATTACATATATATAATAGATACAAATGATGAGACAAACCCAGACAAGTGTTCATAATGTGTATCTTCAGTTTATGCAGAATGTTCTCAGGAAGCGATGGCAGGATTGTAACTCGCACGGCTCCCATTGCAGGTTCAAGCAGCGTTCTCTTGTGAGATGAAGATGTCGTATCTATTGATATGTGTTGCTTTCAATGCGTGTATATACATCGAAAGAGATCGCTCGCTATCGATATTGCGGAAGATTCATGTTTATTATTATAGCGAAACAAAACACAACCGAAATGTTGAATTATTTATTAAAAGATTTAGTTTTTAATTAAAGTAAACAAAATATTAAAAATAACATAGGGGATACTTGGGAATATTTTAATATATATAAATAGCTAAATATGCCATATATGGCTCTCTCCTATATATAGGTATATAACCTACCTAAATGTTTATTACTAGGTGTATTATTAATATCCTACTTATATATCTGATTAAGTATATATTTATATAGCATATATTACGCATATATTAAAATTGTTTGGCATTGAAAAAATATTTAATTAAATATACAATTTAAAAAAACCCTAGCGATTAAAAAAATAGTAATTTATATTTCCTATTTATCCTATCTATGTTTGGATTCAATTAACTGCAGTATAATCATGATTATATGTAACCATAGAAACAAAATATATAACACATATATACTCTATAGAGCTTATATATAAGCTATATAGTTATAACTGCGTTTATATATAAACATGTTGATAACTATCATTAGTACAGTACATTAATATGGTTCTATATATCGTTTTCAAATTGCCACATATGTGCCGTTCGAAGTCAATTAATGTATCATTTTCAAAGATCCTATAGGGTATATATTATAATCTAACATTTTTCTAACCGTGTATAATATATAAATAGAGCTAGAGAGATATTTCTATCTATATATATATGACTATATGCATAGATTTAAAGCAACATAGTGTATCACTAAATGATTTTTGTTTGCAATGCTATTTATATATATATATATATATATATATATATATATATATATATATATATGCTTAAGCCTATGCTTAAGCCGACCCTGACCCCGACCCCGACCCTGACTAAATATATGACTATATGTATAAGTAGCATACTACCTATGTTATATCGTATAGAGTTATCGCCTTATAAGGAGTGCGAGTTATCATCAGGTCTACCACATCGTCAGAGTGACACCCACATGGGTCTATCTAATCACCTACCTAAACAGTTATATATAACTATAGTTATAGTAGTAAATATAACCTAGTACTAACTATGCACCAATTATCTTACGATAAGCCATATAAGGCGTATCTTATACAAGTCATGCAAGCAATGTAATGCTAATAATAACAGTACTACAACCTCGACAGAAGATCATTATATCAGATGAATAAGCAGCTTTTGCAAATATAGAAATACAATATATATAATAGATATTTAATATAAGAATGTTATATGAAACACAACAACTGCAAAGAAACTTGACCATATATTTATGGACTTCAAAAAAGTATTTGATATATATATATATACCCAGTAAACAGTGATGGGCACGATCACGATCTTCGATCGTCGATCGTCGATCCAGATCGCGATCGTGATCTTGATCGCGATCGACGATCGTTTGAAAATGATCGTGTAAAATGATCGACGATCGACGATCGTTAGAAAATGATCGAGTAAAATGATCGACGATCGTCAGCAACTGATCGCGATCGACGATCGTGAAAAAACACATTTTTTAACACATTTTACTCTATCATATTCATCTAATTTAGTATGATGTACAGCTTTGTAATGATGTCTAAAATTTGATGAATACGAAATCCCAGCTATTATTTTTTTTCTACAAATCTTGCATGATGCTTCAACTTTATTATTAATTATTTTTAAGTCATTAAAATAAATATTTGATTTAATAAAGGGTGAATTTATCCAAGACATTGTATATCTTTGAACTTAGAACTTATAATGATCTAAAATATTAATAAAGTTATAGTCCTATATAATACGCCCACAGGGAAATTGACAGTTTGACTCATTTTTGGCTTAGAGACTCTATTATAGAGTAGATAATTAAACGTATTGTTTGATCTTGCATGTCTCGCGTGGTAAAATATTACGATTACATTAGTAAAAAAGATACATTGGTGTATATATATATTATATAATATATATTATATTATATAATATATATATATAAATATATTGATATGACGGCGTGAATGGGTGAGTACTCGCGAGTAGGGGAGAGCGGGGCAGGTTGACCATAGGGGCAGGTTGAGTCATCTCAATTATTTCTGCTATTAATAAATATCTTAATGTAATTTTTAATACATGTATACACAATTATATTTAGCATTAGTATAACAACTCAAACATTATTTATTTTAACTAATTAAAATATTATTTAATTATTAATATTTTATGAAAATCTCGTTAGTGGGACAGTAAGTTTAAATTTGATATTATTAATATATTTTGTAATAATATAGTAGTATTAATGGTATATTAATAAAGTATATTTAATATACTATATATTATAAAATAAAAAATTAAAAAATTATCACTCACAAATTAATTAGATTACTTTTATATATACTAGTGATATGGGGCAGGTTGACCATAGTAAAACGGGGCAGGTTGACCATAGGGTCAATCTGCCCCGTTTATCATTAAACATATTTATTCATTAATTTATTTAATTAATTAATGACTTATTTAAATAATAATAATAATCTAATTAATTAAATATATAATTGAGTAATTATTTTAAATAATTAAATAATTGGTTTATATTCTGGATTAAAACATAGAAAATCTAACCTCTCTCCTAATCTAACCTCTCGCCTTAAAAGTTTCATTATTTTTGATATTAATATTGGTGCATATACTTGTTAATATACTAATAAATATAAATATATAACTTTAACTATGTTTATTTTTTAAAACTATCTTTAATTTTGCATTTTTTCTACCTGGCTCAACCTGCCCCATTAGACGGGGCAGGTTGAGCCAATTAAAAAAAAAATTAAAATGTAATTATATAATTAATTATTTATCATTACACTGATTTATGAATGTTTTTAATTGATCATAAACTATATATATCTTATGCACTTTATTTTATTAAAATATATTCATAACATTATAAGATACATGTGTTTTTATAAAAACTGGCTCAACCTGCCCCGCTCTCCCCTACTGCGTGGATCATTAGTGGTTCATGAAGCAGCCCGTAATTCATGCGCTTATACAATACTACGATCGAGATCCACGATCGAGATCGCGATCGACGATCAAAATAATTACACGATCGACGATCGACGATCGACGATCGTTAGAAAATGATCGACGAAATTGATCGACGATCGGTGATCGTGAAAAGTCGTGATCGTGCCCATCACTGCCAGTAAACCAACATCAGATAATGTTGGATAATGTCAGATAAATCACAGATAATTTGAGAAAATGTGTCCAACTCAATAAATACAGATAATAGTGAGATATTTTGTGAAAAATTATCTATAAAGTTAGATAATGTGAGAAAATTTGACCAACTCAATAAATACAGATAATAGTAATATATTTTGAGAAAAATTATCTATAAAGTTAGATAAATATGCATAATATTTACACTGCGATAATTATGAGATATTTTGAGAACAATTATCTTATTATGATAATATTAGGGAGGGGTAGTTACTATAGTATCCTAGGACACTCTTATCAAATTACAAGTCTACCAAGGACGTGTTTTGAGTATCGTGACCAGCTCTGCATATAGGTATATATATAGTCGATAATATAGACTCTATATAATATAGACTATATATAGACTATATACATAGTCTATAGTCTATATAAAGTATATACAATTTAACTTATATACTATAATAGTATACAATATACTATAGTATGGTCTGGCATAAATAAGTATGGTCTTGAATGAGAATTTTAACATTGATAGAAAAATATATAAAAAAATAGAAAAATTACATTTATAGTTTTTTTAAAGTGTGTAGGAATATAGGTTTATAGTGAAACACATTTTGAGGTAACAATAATATTATAAATCTCACTAGTAGTGTTAAGAGAACACAGTAAATTGGGGTGTAAGCATGGTAAAGTCATAAGATAGTTGGGTGTAAGGTAGTTATTTGTTCAGGGTGTTTAGATTATTATTTATAACTAACATTTTATCTGAAAAATAGTCAGAGAAGTAGAGTATATGACCATAGTAGGTTAGGTCTGATAGTGATCTTATTAGTTCTGCGGATGAGTTTATTGGTTATTTTATGGCCGTTTATATTCACGTTTGTAGTATACTACTATAGTTTAATTTATCATTATAGTAGTTGGATTTATCATTATAGTAGTTGGATTTGTCATTATAGTGGCTGGATTTGTCATTATAGTAGCTAGATTTGGAATTTTTTATAAGTTTGCGGTAGATATTTCTGTTAGTAGATACTTGTGAGAGGTTGTATTCAGTAGTAGATAAGTTGAGGATTCTGTTTTCTTTCTAACAAGTCGTTTTTGGTGTCAGAATTTAGTAGAAAATTATGATAAGGTATTCGTAGTATGTATAGGTAAAAGTTGAGTATTTAATGGTGCGTACTTATTTAAGGTGTGCAAATTATGGAAGGTTGATATTGAAGTTAGTATGGAATATGGAAAGTTATTTATATTTACATAACATTATGTAAAATTAATGTTTTTAAGTTTACGAAAGTAAGTTAGAAATGAGTGTTGAGGAAGGTAAATAATGTGTAGGATATAAGTCGATAGTTGTAAATTTAAGATTAATATTGTGGCCGTGTCTATGTGTTGGGAAGCAGTTATGTCGATAGATATTACATTAATTGCAAATATCAATGCAATCAGAGTAAGTGAATTTATCTGAGTCAAAGTGAAAGTTAAAGTCGCCAGTAAGAATTGTAGTGCGAGGTAAGTATTTGATCTGTATCAAATCTGTTAGTTTGGTAATGGATATATTATAATCGTTATTGGCTAACCCCCATTAGTTTGTAGCAAATAATTATAGTAAATAATGTTAAGTTATTAATGAGTAGTTTGGAAATAGTTCACAGTTATGGTAATATTTTGGTTAGATGTGATCTTGAATATAGAGTCTGTGATAAGTGCAACACTAACACCTGGACGATCGCGTAGTTAAGAGTTTTAAGGGCGGCGGGAATGACAGTATTAATGACGTTAAGCCATACTTTAGTAAGTGCGATGATGTTGAAGTTATTTGATGTGATGTATTGATGGATTAGATGTTCTATGCTAGAGCTAAGGGATCTACAGTTGACGATACAGGAAATGTTATTAGCATTAGTGACTCACTACTAGTGATTCATGTTGACCCATCGTGTTTATTATCAGTCTTGTTGAACTCATTGAAAGATTTAGTACATTCTGTTAGTTAGTTATCAGTTGGAGTTAGTGGTTGTGATTTCCATTTTTCTTATTATTGTCTGTCAATAATCCGAGTTAAAATGTAGTGGGTTCAAGGTTAAGAGGGCATTTGTAACCTTCTATAACATTATATAATATAATTTATATTTAATGGCATGATAGTAAATTCGGCCAAGAA
The DNA here is from genome assembly GCA_964019155.1 of Osedax fenrisi. Taxonomy (NCBI): domain Eukaryota; kingdom Metazoa; phylum Annelida; class Polychaeta; order Sabellida; family Siboglinidae; genus Osedax; species Osedax fenrisi. The sequence continues at coordinate 29,749,802 of OZ025242.1, forward strand.
TATATACCACTTATGCGGCATTTGATACTATTGATCATCATATTTTAATTAAACGTCTTGAAGATATTGGTATTGTAAGTATTCCTCTGGCTTGGATTAAATCATACATATCTGAAAAAAACTTTTTCTATAAAAATTGATATCCATTATTCATCTACTTGTAAAATGTATTATGGAGTGCTTCACGGTTCTGTATTAGGGCCAGAGCTGGGCACGATACTCGAACAATGTATAATAGATACAATTACAATTACACACTTTTTTATTATAATAGATACTACTACAATTACTTTAAAAAAAATCATAGTAGATACAATTACAAATAAATAATTGTCTTAGTAGATACATCTTAGTAGATACAAATACATTATAATTATATACAATGTATATAGATAGTTGTATATAGATACATGATATCAATGGTACAAGAAATCAAAGATGAATTAGACCAGATGGAGAAAACCGGTGTGATAAAGAAAGTCACAGAACCAACAGAATGGGTCTCAAGCCTGGTATATGCACGGAAGCAATCAGGCAAGTTAAGGATATGCCTCGACCCACGCGACCTGAATAAGGCAATAATGAGACCCCACTACCCGACAAAGAACTTGGAAGACGTATCCTACAAACTCAAGGGTGCAAAAATATTTAGCAAACTAGACGCCCGCCAAGGTTATTGGGCAATACACCTAGACCACGAATCCAGCCTGAAGACTACGTTCAACAGCCCACACGGAAGGTACCGATTCCTAGGGTACCCTTCGGCTTAAACCTTAGCCAAGACGTCTTTCAACTCAAGATGGACATGATAATTGAAAACTGCCCTGGAACCCTCGGTATAGCCGACGACATAGCTGTCTTCGGAAAGAACGAAGAAGAACACGACGCAAACCTCCACCACTTAATGACCCGCGCCCGAGAAGGAGGACTCATATTCAACAAAGAAAAGTGCACGATCAAACAGACCTCTATACACTTTTTTGGTCTCATATTCAACGAAACTGGAGCGAAACCAGATCCGGCAAGACTAGACGCGATAAGAGACATGAAATCACCAACGAACAAGACCCAACTACAAGAATTCCTGGGCATAGCCACATACATGAGCCCATTCGTACCAAACTTATCCACACATGCTGCGCCGCTACGAGACCTGCTCAAGAAAGAAACCGACTTCACCTGGACATCTTCCCACGAAAAGAAATTCGACGACATCAATACCTTGATCTGCAGAGACAGCGAACTCACATACTTCGATCCCGCAAAAGAAATCGTCATCCAAGTAGATGCATCAGGAAGAGGCTTGGGAGCAGTACTGACCCAATCTGGGAAGCCCATAGCCTACGCCTCAAAATCACTCACCGAATGCGAACAGAGATACGCAAACATAGAACGCGAGATGCTCGCCGTTGTATTCGGATGTACCCGTTTCCATACTTACATATACGGAAAACGGTGCACCATCCAGTCAGACCATAAGCCGCTCTCGATGATAATCCTCAAGAATATCGCGAGCGCCCCCACTAGGCTCCAAAGAATGCTCCTCAGACTACAATCGTACGATATCGACATAGAATACATACCCGGAAAATGCCTACCACTACCCGATACACTCTCGCGACAACCACTGCCAGAGAATAACGAGATACTGTTCGACAAGCAGATATCTTACACCCGCTTCAGTGAACCCAGAATAACGCAAATCAAGAACGAAACAAAGAAAGAAAAAGAACTTCAAGAACTAAGCAGCATGATCATCAAAGGATGGCCCAAAGAAAGGAGAGATATCCCCCAGACAATACGAGAATATTGGCCTTTCCGCGACGAGCTTACCATAGAGAACGGCATGATCATCAAAGGAAATCAAATACTGATCCCTACACATCTACGACCCGAGATATTAAAAGATCTACATATTCCACACCTAGGAATCGTAAAGACCAACCTACTCGCAAAGACCTGTATATATTGGCCAAGAATGAACAAAGACATACAAGACCTAACAGGAGAATGTAGCGAATGCCAGACCCACCAAAGAAGGCAGACCCCCGTAGCATTCGTCAACAGAAGATTACCAAGAGAACCATGGGAGGCGATTGCAGCCGATCTGTTCGAGCTCAACAAAGAAAATTACCTGCTAGTCGCCGACATCTATACCAAATTCCCAATCCTAAGGAAACTAAGAAGCACCCACAGCAGCAGTATCATCCAGACACTAAAGGAGATATTTTCAGAACACGGAATACCGAGACACTTCCATTCCGACAATGGACCACAATTCTCGGCAACATCCTTCGCACAATTCGCTGCGAACTGGGGATTCCAGCACAATACCAGCTCACCACACTATCCACAAAGCAATGGATTCATTGAACGACAGATACAAACCATAAAGAGAATCCTGACAAAGACCGACGATCCAGAAAAGGCCCTACTATTCTGGAGAGCCACCCCCTAGAAAGGAACCACCCCTCTCCAGCCGAACTCCTATACGGAAGGATCATCAAAACGACGCTACCAAAGACCAAAGTACCAGCATCTACAAAACAAGACAAGCTGCTCAACGACCGACAAAAGAAAGCATCCGACCGCTATAACACCAAGGCACGAACAAACAAACCGACACTGAACAGTGGACAACGCGTGTTCATCAGAAACCCCATCAACAGCACATGGAGTCCCGGCACTATCCATGCGGAACACCCGTCCCCGAACTCGTACATGGTAGACTCAGATCTCACCGGCTCAAGATTCCGACGAACCCTGACAGACTTGCATAGAGACGACACTACCAGCGAAGACCCACCGGTCATCGCACAACCCGATGTCGCATACGAGCGACCATCACGCCAACGCCGACCACCGAGTCGCCTTGACCTATGACATGCGCAATAGCACATCACCCAAACTACGTATCCCTCACGACAAAACACAGTCCTGAGGTTGATTATTATTATACTTACATCGGTGTCGCTATGACAACCTAGCATGTACCCCCATGTCAACAGACCTGACTTTGACTAACAAAGGGGGATGTTGTATTGTTATTTATAGTGATTGAATATGACCTGCGACCCTTGACATATTTCATATTAACTTCCTCTTGTAAATAAATATATATCTAGTTAGACGTGTTTTATTAATATATCAAATCTTCGTAGCACAAACTCGTAACTTAGCCATTATTTGCATCCAGATCTATTCCGTTATAGTTAGAACAATAAACTATCATAACATATAGTATATAGATATAAATTATATTTATATATATATATATATTCATCGATGTCGATTTGAAAGTACATAGGAACATTAAGGAACATTAAGGGGGTATCCCACTACAAGTATTTTTACTTTAAAACTATATTCTATAAAGTTAACTATAATTTTACTGGGAAATCCCTTTACTTTCCGGCAACTTGCCTGAAATATAATAACTTTATAGGGTATCCTATTATAAATTGATAGAAAATGGTTTTAAAGTTACAATATTTCCAGTTACAATAAGTTCCCGAAAAATCTTGTAGTGGATACCCCTGTTATACGGAAATAATGTCTGGAAATGTTTTATAGAAAGTGATTTTATAGCAATTTGTAGTGGGATACCCCCTTTAAAGTTACTATTTTTCCGGAAAGTTGCCGGAAAGTAAGAGGGTAACCTACTAAAATTGTAGTTAACTTGCTAGAAAATAACTTTCTAAAAATATTTCAGGACATTATTTCCAGAAATACTGCTGTGGTATACCTCCTTTAAAATGACATATTAAATATTTACACCTTATAACGTGTTCTTCAATAGATGATATAGAATACATTTGTTGATATTTATTGACATTTAATGATGCCCACGATGAATATTTTAGTATACCAGCGTTTATTTCATCTGAAATTATACTATGAGCCATTACAGACTATAGAGAAATATACATTATTACAATATACTATTTTTCAACTAAAAATAATCAGCGACCTTTACTTTCGAATGTTAAACATGAATATAGTAAATTATCAAATATACAACAAATAAATTATTAATATATTATTGATTATTATTATTTAGAATTATCATATTTATTTTACTGATTTTATCTTTCTATACAATATAAAATTTTGAATTATAAATCAATTATTATATAAAATTTATTATAAAAATAATGTCTTTGTTTTCAATAAATGTTTTTAATATAATGGTTTTTGAGAATAAATCACTATATTTGATATATCATAATTTTTAACAATGAATTAATTTCAATATTTACAAAAGATATTTGATTAAAAAACATATATATAATGTATATATATATATTAAAATTAATTTATAAAATGATATTATAAAATATTGATATAAAATAAATATAATGACCAAATGATATATTATTTAATAAAATGTATCTGTTTAAATAATTGTCTTAGTAGATACGTATCGTAGATACTATTTATGACTAATAGATACGATTACAAATACTTTTGTAACTTTTATAATAGATACAAATACAAATACAAATGTATCTACGATACTGATTTTTTGCCTTAATAGATACTGTATCGGCGATACTGCCCAGCTCTGATTAGGGCCATTGCTATTTTATCTTTATATCTTACCTCTTAAAAATATTATATATAATTTTCCCTGGGTAAAATATAAAATAGTTGCTGATGATATTCAATTGTATATTGAGCTTCCAGTAATAGCAAATTCATCTGATAATGTAGCTTTAATTGATTGTATTAATATGGTTAAAAATTGGTTTTTATCAATATAACTCAACTTCTAAATATATCTAGAACATTATCACCTTCTGTCATCATTGATTCTATCACAATTGTTCATTGCAATAAGGTTAAAAACCTTGGTTTTATTTTCGATGATAACCTAAATGTCTTCGATCAGCTAATGTGTGTAAATCAACTAATTATCAATTATATAAAATACGATAAATAAGGAATTATAATTGAATCATTAGTTATGTCACGTATACATTATTGTTGTTCTATATATTATGGCCTTCCTGCTACTTCTAATAAATCCTTAGATAGAATAATTAAATCATCGATAAGAGTTTTACATCGCGTACAATTATATGGCTATGAATCAGTCAATTATCATTTAATTAATTATAAATGATTAAATATTTATCAGAGATATACCCTTAGCTATTTAAAACTAATTTTAAAGGTACTGAAGAATCGTCTTCCGAATTATTTGAATGACCTCTTACAATTCAGAGTTTACAAGAAAGATCTACGAAACTCTTCTACTCGGCTATTACTAAAGAGGAAGTACAAGCTATCAAGATATGGAAAACGACCTTTCAGTGTAGCTGCAGTCGATATATGGAATGCGTTACATGTACTAAGAACTAATGTAAATTATTCGTATTTAAAACTTAATGTATTATTATTAATTCGTAAAAATTAATTTTATTATTTTCAACTGATTTATATTTTTTTGTATATTTTGTTATTTTTATATTTTGTTATTTTTATATTTTTTTTACACAATAGAGAACGTTTAACGTTATTTTTGTGTTTAAATAAGCATTCATATATTTATAACTGTGTTAGAATTTTATCAAAATAAATTGAGTATTAATATATTTAATTTTAGTTTCAATATATTTTAACTTACTATATTTAATATAGGATTGAAATGTCTTCCTATCTAACTTCCTATCTAACTTCCTATATATACGCATTCACTATCCTCACTATAACATTTCCCTATATTACATTTTCAGGGAAAATATGAGAACCATCCCAATGTGAAATCGACATATTGTTTACATTTGTTTATCGATTTATTATGTATATATCCATAGGGAGCTTATATAATATATAATTATATATATATATATATATATATATATATATATGTGTATGTGTGTGTATATGTATGTGTGCGTGTAAGAGTAGCTGTTTAAGTGTGTGTGTGTGTGTGTGTGTGTGTGTGTGTGTGTGTGTGTGACAGTGTGTATGAGAGTGCATATGTATGCATATGTATGTGATACATAAGGAGAGTTATATAATGAATTAAATAAAATATATCTTATTACGCTTCAGTACTTGGGTTTAATGGTTTAAAGGTTTAATCATCGTGACTTTGGTATTCACAGTAATTGAGCCCACAATATATATATATATATATATATATATATATATATACATATGATAATTAATACAATGTATAGAGAAACTACGTTAAATATAATGCATATTATAAAACATAAATAAATAATTAATACAAATTGTTTTTATATATAAAATATCGAAATATTGTAATTTATAATTTAGTATCAATTAATTAATATATATGCTGCCTGTGTGGCTCAGTGGCTAAGGCGTCAGACACACAAGCAGTAGGTCACAGGCTCGAGCCTCGTCCGGACCATTAATTAATATAATATAATGGGTCTTAAAATATTATTTAGAAGTGAACTTATATAATTGTGTATACATATATGATCGGCTCTCGTTAAAACCATGGAAACCTTAACACGAGAGCGGCATCGAAGGGATATTAGAGCAATATATATGGTTATAAGTGAAAAGTATGAAGTTATAAAACTTCATCTAAGTTCCATCCATGGATGGGATGAAAGGTCTCCACCAAATAAAAATAACAATAACAATAACAATATATATATATTTGTCTATATGAATATATTCAATATATACCTATAAATTGTAGGCTACAATGTCGTGATTCTTACCCTCGCCGCTACCACATCAAATAAACACGCCCACTATAGGCGTTTCGGTATCACATCAAACAATCACGCCCCTTGTAGGCGTTTCGTTATCACAGCAGACTTGGTATTGTATCTCTTACCGTGTTGCATAATTATCGAAGTTACGGTAACAGTAGGACCGCACACATGCAAGCACGCACGCACGAACGCACGCGCTCATATACTTATTAGTTAAGACACGCCCCTTTCTGCTGATGACACGCCCACTTCTTCGCTGTCGCTTCATCAACCATCCCCTACTCCGTACAGCCCGTTAACTTACCGCACAACCTCACCGCTAGACGTAGTAGTTCACACGTTCTTAACAGTCCCCTGTCTGTACGTCGCTATCCCCGATAGTGAATCCGTTCCTTAGCGTGTGTCATACATTTCCACGTGTCAATCAAAATTCGCCCGTCAATCGACACAGTCGATATAGGAGTTACAGATTACAGACATAACTAACGAGGATTCGTAGTAGCGAGTAAGGATATCGTCGTTATAGGAGTTACCTTACCGAGGACGGTAAGAGGTCACCGACATTGGACGTAACCACGCCCCCTCTACGAACCCATCCCGCCCCCATTTCGTCATGGAGAACGTCACGGTGATAGACACGCGATTTCTTCAGTATCCAGGCACCTACATCGCGCAGGCCTGGTGGATAGTTAGTAAGCCGAGGTGCGCATGAACGTATGTGTGTGAGTGTGTGCATGCGCGCGTGTAGACGCGTGCTCGTGCGATGGTTGGCACATATTAGCTGTATTTGTTTCATGGGGAAAGGTAGTCAGTTGATAGGTCGCGATTATAACGTGGCATGTCCATCTATCCTGTCCAACTGGCATACTGTCCATCTAGCCTGTCCATCTATCCTGTCCATCTAGCCCGTCCATATATCCTGTCCATCTAGCCCGTCCATATATCCTGTCCATCTAGCCCGTCCATCTATCCTGTCCATCTAGCCTGTCCATCTGGCATACTATCCACGCTATAAAACCACTCCCTTATTCCGAATCTATAGATCTATAGATATGTATACATAGCGCCGCATAGTACTGCTTGTACTAGTTCGCTTGTACTTGTGATGGAGGTAATACCATCCTCAATACCACCCTCGATACTACCCTCAATACCACCCTCAATACCACCCTCAATACCACCCTCAATATCACCCTCGATACTACTACCAATACCCGAAGGAGCTAGATGGTATATATTGTATACAATATGTCTATAGACAAAACCAATAAATACCATAAAACCATATTTGTACAGGTATCATATATATATATATATATATATATATATATACACTCCGTATACGGTAAACTTATACCGTAGTATGCAACTATAAACTCATACTATAGTATGCATACTATGGTTACTAATACTAATGTAACTTACATCGCATGTACGCATGTATGGTATTCTTACCATGCACGTTACATGTATTATTACATTTAACATTCCGGATACAGCTAAGGATTGTTCTAGGACAATTCCTTTTCTCCGAACAACTGTCCCCAGGGTACTATACTCAAATATGTAAGTATATATATATATATATATATATATATACTATAGTATATATATATATATATATATATATATATATAGTATATAATATATTATGATATACTTATAATATACTATATAGTGTAACGATTGCATACTCTGATTATATATATATATATATAGGATCATATAGAATATATAATTATTAGTATAATAGAGAATATAGTCAGCGTATACTATATCACTACTACACACTAAACACCGAGTGAGATGGAATCACTGATCGTAGACTGCACTCTATTATCGGTGGTTTATCACGTGGAACATAATACGATTACCCCCTAGCGACTGTCCTGTCTACACATCACGTGGCATTACGTCATCTCCGCAACGATTGTCTCCACAGTTTCCATGGTCACGCATTCCATTCTTTCAATAATAATATAATAATAATAGAGTGCACTTTGTAAATTTCAATATTCCAATACACGTATATTATATATATATTTTTTGATATACAGTTAGATCGATATATCGAAACTTTCTTTATATCGATGACGAAGTTTAGTGAACCGGATGTGACGAACAACGGGATATAACGTAGCACATGTATTAATAAGAGCACCTCGCCGTGTTAACCACAATTATCACCTACTGTGAGATGCGCTTGTTTACTATAGTATACATGTAGGGGGAGTGCTCTAATATCGACATGCACGTAATATCGACATGCACGTAATATCGACATGCACGTAATATCGACACCCCTGTTATCTCAGAGTTAAACTAAATTAAATTAAACTAAATTAAATTTTAAAATAGCTATTATATGTATATACCTACTTAATACAAATAATAACTTAATACTTAATAAATATATAAATACAAAAATATAAAAATAAAAATACATATAATATATAATATATAAATACAAAAATATAAATACTTAATACATATAAATAAAATGTGGAAATATTTAATTGAGAAATAATAAAGTTATGGTGATTTATTGTTAGGGTGTCGGTATTCGGGTATTCGAATACTGACTGAATACTGACCGAATACGGGGAGATCTCCCCTACATGTATACATTTAGGTTCGATTCCATTTGTTCGTCACATGCGGCTCACTAAACTGCTGATATATTAACAACTATATCGATATGCTAAACACAACTAAGCTAATTATTATAGTTCAACTTGGATACATCTTTTAATTGATTAATTGAATGTATATGTAACCGACTTGATCAAATAGCGGGAGGAAGTGAATTCCATATATATATATATGTATATATATATATATATATATATATATATATATATATATATATATGACATATTTAAATGTCTGATAATGGAATTCTAATAAGATGTTATAATAAGTTAACCAAAGTTCATCGCACATTTCTTCGTTTTATCGAGAATTTCGTTGCAGCTAATTCATTGTATCGAGTAAAAGTATATTCTGAAATATGATTCCAACCGAGTAGTTAAAATATGTTTTTGTATGGGGAATTCGTTGTATCGGAATTCTCTGTATCGATATGTCACAGTATATCAAAATACAACTATAAGGTTATAATATATTTATTTTGTTATATTTGTATTTTTAATGTACATTTATAAGTCACTACAGAATATAATGACAACCTACCCATGCGTCTGAACACATACATGGAAGGGAGTAGTGGGCATATTGTGTACGACTTGGTAGAATTGTAATAGGTATATCGATGAATAGTTGATGTTATAATTTTATATTTTCAAATATTATAGAATATATATAGTTTTATAATATAATATATAGCTATAGCTATTGTAATGTTTACTTTAACACATATATTTCTAGTAGTGATACCAGTTTAGTCACACTACAAAAATAACGACAACATAGCGCATGAAGGGATTAATGGTTTTTAGTACAAAAATATTAATATGTGTATCGCTATATACTCGATTTATTTTTTCAATTTTTATTATTTATTAATATATTAATAAATATATAAGAAAATATATTTTCTTTACATATATGTATGTATACTTAATAATCAATTCAGTACAGTATTCCTACATTTCCAAAACTTGTTTTTATGCAAATTAAAAACAAAATATTATTATATACTATTATGTAATAAATTTAATATATTGATTAATTATTTTTGAAAAAAAAGTACTCATTGTTGTAGATATTGTAATTGTTTAAATATCTTGTATATATCTTTTTTGTGTATCTATAACCATTTTCGCGTAAATGTAAATACTCCCTTCTCGTCTGCTACACCATGTGTGCTGTCCCCTATAGGGGTATACAAATGTGTATTTAATAATAAAAAGTAACTATATATTATTAACAAAACGCACATAAACATATATACAGATACACTAACGTACACCCATATACAAACACATATGTGTATACACATAGCATATTGTGATATATATGGATATATAGATCTATATATATAACTTTATTGAACTTACTATGATTAGTTATGTAATATTCAGCTTATAGCGAAGTTATCCCGCTTATAACGAAGTGAACCCGATTATTGCGAAATAATCCCGCTTATACATTATTTTTCCCGTTTATAGCGAAGTAATCACGCTTATAGCGAATTTATCGTAATATGTGTACCTATTTAACACATACAACAATTTATAGGTGTACCTAAGTGTGCCTATTTAATGCATACAACATACATCGATATGAAATACAGCCTAACTTTAATATATATATATATATATATATATATATATATTTATATATATATAATACTTTATTTCATACATTTATTCTAAGTATCACCAATGATAGTATAAGTATGTACTGTAAACGCTGTTATCACATTGTATACATTGTATACATTGTATACCGGTGTCACATATGTTAGTGATCCGTCAACTATCCGAGTATTTGTAGAGCGGTTTCGAGTATTTTGATTTCATATCGATTTCGATCGGTTTTTTTATATTATTTCGATTTCTAATTTATCAGAGTATAATTATCTCGATTTCGAATAATCAATGATAAATTCGAGTACACGAAATAGTATCTATTATATTTTACAAATTTATATATTATTAATATTTGAAATATTTTATTATAAACATGTTAATTACAAATATTACGTTATCCTATCCATATGTGTTGTTATTAATCTATTTGTTTTAAACGTACCTATTATAATAAAGATAATTATCTTTTGAAACCAATTGATCTTTTTATACATAATAAATACATTAAATGTTTGTACCGCATACGAAAAAAACCTTACTTCTGACTTCGGCAGAAGTAGTTTAGTAGCTACTATAGTATATATTTATAGCTACTATAGTATATATATAGCTACTATAGTATATATATAGCTACTATAGTAGCAACGTCTTAAAACGTGGCGTTGTTAGATTTTCCCGAATTTTCTCAAAACACAAATTTTATAAAAACTTTTAAACAAAACACAGATAAAATTTTTATTATAGATTAATCTATACAATTGTAGATAACTTCGAGGGGGTTTTGTAAGGCTGAGTAAGACAAATAAATATGAACATTTTGAATAATTTGAATTTTTAACATATTAATATACACATCATTTAAATTTACATCTATCTTCTTTTATAAATAAAATCAAATCAAAAATCAAAAGCAATTTTTCGGTGAATTCCCATCCTCCGCCGTTTTCCCAAGAACGTCCGCCATGTGGCGATACCTTAGTTAGTTGACCCGTTATTCTAAAATCAATATATAATTAGACAAAATGTAAAACTACGTTATACAATAGTAAGATAAAATAAATATTTTACCTACTCTAATTATTTTGTTATCATCATTCTTCCTTTAAGCGAGAACGTAATAAATTCGACCACCCTATAAATCAATTAATAATTCAAAAGTTATCGATTAATGATTTATCAAAGTTAAATGTATCATAATATTTTGTAATTCTCTATATATTTCATATGTAAAGTTGTTGCTGTAGGATCAATAGATACTGAGCTATAACAACCCGCGAAGTTGTGTTCTCCGCCAAGTATCCGGGCATACCCAGTATACGCTTTGCATTATAAGGGTATATAACTATAGTATTATACACCTGCAGTTGAAGGTTGGATTCAACAAGAACCTATTTCATGCTGGTAATTAGCGTTATTCTGCGGATACGTCGATATTCGCAATTCTATTGTACGGCGTTCAACGAAATAACGTGATATCGAGCTACATTTGTTTATCCGATAACATAGGATAACCTACTTAAGCTAATTAGCTCGACAGGGTAGCTAATTAGCTCGACAGGGCGTCTTATTTCAGAGCGATGGCATCAGTTGTCTGCTGAACGTTTTCATATGCTAATTGTTTACATAACAATTTACGAATATCGCTATACGATGTATAGGTAAGGTACCATACGTATTTGTATATTTCTGTAACACACTTTGTGTTAGTTAGTAGCATCAAATCCATTCGGGCGTTGGTACTATAGTATCATAGTAGGTGTATAGTATCATAGTACCAGATACAATACTCTATAATATACATAACCCTATAACTCTTTACAATTACTTAATTATTTTCATTATTTTGAATAAGTTGCGAACGATTTAGAACATTCCGGTTTTAAACCGAAACGTTTAACAATTCTTTAGTATAGAGTCTATACAGTTTGACTGAAACCGTTTCGAAAGCGATATCATTTGACTGAAACCACTCGCATCACTAGTTTGTAGGGGCGCTGCAACAGGGTGTGGGTACGGGGGATATGTCCCCCCCCCACTTTAAAATCTAGGGGGACCTCCTATGTATTGGTCCCCGCCCCCACTTTTACCACATAATATATTTTGATTGGTTGGTTCCCCCTACATACACACCATCGTTCCAGCGTTGCCCCTACTAGTAAGCGTAGCACGGATGCAGTCAAGCGGGTTAGATTATTAGTAGTCATTACTACCACTAATATAACATCGGCCATGATTCGCCACGGACACAGTGGTTAGACAGATACCGACAAGGCCCCCCGGTAAAAGCCTGTAGCAGCATCTCCATACGGTATACGGTGTACCTAGTTAAGCGCTGCTAAGTGAAGAGGTGACTAATGTCCTTCGTCCGATAGACGGACAATATCACTGATTGCGTGCGATCTTCCTAATCGGTTAATAAGTTCAGATCACTCGACCGATATAATCTAATTCTTAACTGTTACGAATTACTCTTCGTATACGATATATATATATATATATATATATATATATATATATGAATTAATTCAGTTTATAGATAAAGTCTAAGGAGAATCAATGAAAGCGATCAGCTTTAAATAAATCAATAATTATTGATTCGTAACCTCCTAGAAGTATATGCAATATCATATCATCATTTCCATTCTAATAAAACAATACAATAATTATAAATATAATAATAAAGTCATAGTAATATAAACAAACAATGAACTGATTAAATAAAAGGTTAACCACATACACAAATATTAAACATTTAAAAATTAGAAACCAAGATAAAATATAAAATTATAATAATAAATGAGATATACATAAAAGTGATACAGATAATACAAATAAATGTTGTTATTCGTGAATAGTCATTTAAAGTTAAATATTAAAGAGAAGGAAAAATAAATAATTGTTACTATCAATATGACATAGGGGAACATCCCCGATTACCGACCTCCTCCTAATTCCGACCCCTTCTCGTAACTCAGTAACTATAAGAAATATCAAAAAATAATATATACTCGAACTGTTGGTAATTTAATGATAAATATGAATACGTATTTTGTTTAAAAAATATGTCATCCTAAAATTGTTATTTGATAAAATGTAATATTCTGTTTTTACTTTTTAAATATTTGAATAATAACTTTTTTTAAATCATTTTAACTACTTTATTATTTAAAAGAAAACTTAATACTGCGCATAATATTGTAGATCAATAAAATGTTTATAACTTTTATAAAAATAATTTAATTTGAATAACTATTAATCAATATATCTTAATTATAGCAACCCATATTATTTTCCTATTACCGACCCCCTAAATTACCCTCATACCGATCCCATGTGATTTATAATATCCAATAAAAATAGATCCGTATTTTACTTTAAAATATGTCGTAAGTTGTTTGTGTATCATTGATATAGATTAAGGATTCATGATTCCAGTTGATTATATGCATACTGATTAATAAATAAATATTAAATAATAATATACACTATTTTAATATGATTAATATCAAGTTTAAATTCAAATTTAATATTACTTTTAAAACATAAATTCAATACAAAATAAATTGCGTGAATGTTATAATTAATTATATTTATGTATATCTACTATTTTTATTGGATATTATAATACTACACTTATTTATATCACGATTATTTTAGGGGGTCGGTAATAGGAGAAGGAGGTCGGTATTAGGTACATGTATCCGATTACCGACCCCCCTGTTTATTCTTGTAAATATAATGATATCAAAAATATAAAATAGCCATATTATTCATTGCCATAATATTACCCTAATTATAAAATTTCAAATAAATATATTTAATATTGAATACGTTATTACAAATAATCATTTAGGAGTCGGTAATCGGAGACTTTCCCCTATATTTTAATACTGTTTAAATAAAATACAAAATGAATACTGTTAATTTAACAGTGTTAAAGAAATAATTGATTATTATATAATATATATCAAAATGCAATAGGATAATATTATGGTAGTGTAATATGAACACAAAAATAACATAAAACAATATAAACTAATATCGGCAAAAATTAAAAGATGTTTTTTAGATATTGTTTTAATAATTTAGTGCAAACATGTTTATAATTTTAATACTGTTTTTTTTAAAGATTATAATCCTATCTATGGCTTTTATTAATAATAGTTTTTATAATTTTTAATAATTTTAATATTTATTTGTAATACTGTTTATAATTTAAATGTTGTAATACTAGTATAAACAGCTGTTTATAATAAAAAAATTGAAATTTTGTAATACTGTTTATAATAAAAATGTGTAAATGTTTACGATGTTTACAATGATTAAAACAAGATATTTTCCCAAATTATAATAATTAATATTTATAAAAAAATTAACAATACTGTTTAATAAATAATGATTTTAATACTTTCTTCAGTTTTAGAATATAAATAATTGTAATAGTTTTTAAAATATTATTAAATATTATTGAATTATAAAGAATAATATTGTATTTTGAAATCTATTAGGTTTCATTAGTGATAACATAAATTTTGTTTTTATTTTACATTTCTATTAAATTAAAAATAATCAGTTATATCGTTAACATATTTATTATTTAATAGATTATATAGGTATATTTAAAATATTTCTATTATTTATAAGTTCATAAAGTTTTAAAATGTCACTATTAGTAATTGTCACTATAGAGTAAAATTGATGTATGCGATAATCTTACTAATGGTAATTTTGAATCGTAAATAATCTTTTTATTAATTATTCTTATTATTTATCTGTTGCGATCTCGAAGTCGCATTATCGCTATTACCGATGACTATACGACTAGATGTAGGTAACCTATAGTACCTACAGTAGCCTAGCTAGACGTATGCAATACAATAAGCTGAGGGGCATCACACTTCAGGCGAGTCTCATCTGACGAGTCTCATCTCGATAACTCTCGATAACCGCCTCCTCTCTGTCTGTTCTACACAGCCGGTATGAAGCTCTATAGAGCCCTCCTCCTAGAACGCCCCACTACACCCCCACTACACCCCCAGTACTACTACACGTCTACCCTTGTGTTAGCGTATCTACATACGTGATCACCTCGAGATAAAGAACACACGAGAATATACTATCTATATACCTTATCATTACCACCTTACCAGGTCGACCTTTCTCGGGATATCTATGAAAGCATCTATATATATATATATATATATATAGTATATATTATATAGTATAAATGATGGGATATCAGTTACTGTTATATGCATAGAAAACAAAGAATACCATGTAGGTACGGTGTTGTGTACACAACAATGTATGATTGATGTTATGTAATGATTAACTATCATTTAGTAGGGCAACATAAACATATATACGATATATTTGAGTTTTTATTAGTGAAGTGTAGATTTGAGAGTAAACACACGCGCACATACGCGCACACACACGCGCACACACACGCGCACGCGCACGCGCACACACTCGCACTCACACTCACACACACACACGTCTGTTCAGTGCAATGTTATATGATTAAGTATATAGTCAATCGTCAATATTTAGTGAAATATAGATTTTTATTTTACCTATATCGGTATTGCAATATCTTGCTAATGTAATATTATTCAACAGACGTGGTGCCTCGATTTAAGATGGCCGACCATCACATGAAACATAAATTTAATAACAAATATTCAAACTAATAATATTGATTTTTAAATAAATTTTATTTTTTTTCTATGCACGCTCATAAAGTGCGTCTAAATTATACCAACATTATATTTATTTATTTTATTTAGACATTTATATATTTATACATTTATATATTTATACATTTATATATTTATATACATATATTTATACTGAAATATAATTGCAACATTTAATTTGATTACATAATACTTCATATGTGATGGTCGGCCATCTCAAGTTACCTAAATCGAGGCACCGTGTCAGTTGAAGAAAAATCACGTGACTACCAATCTAGGTAAACTATAAATCCATGGAAATGTCAAATTTCCGCCATATTGTGTATAGACCACGCGAATGCTATTTTTATATTTATGCATACATTTTACTTGTTTACATGTAATATGTATATCATATTGAATGTTTTTAGATTTTATTATAAGGATTAAATTAGGATTACGGTAATATCCTATAGGTATACATACAATCATATATGCATTATACTAATGTAATAGTACGTTATGTAATATCTATATATAGCTATTATTCACACGCTCCCTAAATACAAGATGGCCGACTGGATGTTTCGTTACACATGCGCGAGGTATTGACCAATGCGGCCTAACTAGTTACATAACAGTGGTCCGGCGTCTAGGTGTGAACCCGCGGGTATATCTTTGTAACCCATTTGTTATGCAACCGCTTATATATATAACATATGTTATGTAATAGAGAATTTTATATAATATATATATATATATATATATATATATATAACAAGTTGGCCATACAATATATATATATATATATATATAAATATATATATATATATATATTAACGCCATAACTCTATATATGTAGATTATAGTCGCATTTAATAGTATACATCCCTATATATAATAGTATATAATAGTATACATCTATTACAAAGTGTGTGTAATGATAAACCCCTGGCCCCTAATACTGTCTAAAACATCAGCTCGTAAGATATATATATATATATGTTATATTATACAAAGGTCGGTCTACTAAATGTTACATATATACTTGTTTTTCTTTAATTTAATAATATAATTATACATGTTATATTATACAAAGGTCGGTCTACTAAATGTTACATATATACTTGTTTTTCTTTAATTTAATAATATAATTATATTATTATGAATTATATTATGTCGTTAATATATATATATAGAGGCGTCTGAAGACTCCATGGACCATGGTGTGGTGTGGTGTGGTGTAATGGACCATGCATGGTGTGGTATTTGTCAATTGATATTGTACTAAAAAGATTTTGTTACGTATATATTATAATACGTATATAATATAATGTAATATAATATAATATAATATTATGTATTGAAAATTATGTAATTATGAATGTGGCACAGTTAATAGATTCCGTCTCGTTACGTAACAAGTGTCACACGATTACGTGATAGGTGTCATATCATTATAGCGTCACGGAATAATAATTGTCTCAAGTAAAGTTCATTTATTCTATATATTAAAATAAATTATAATATTGATATATCTTATATGTGACATATAACATATATGAACAATAGATACTTTCGAATAAGTATGTATACTTGCTGTTGGTTTATGTATGATGAAAGCTGTTAGCTGTTAACGGGCGATTATAATTTATATTTGTTATTTAAGAAATATGGTTACTGTTATATTGGGATTCGGTGATAACGAGTTATTTGAAAGCCATTTGTAGATATATTTAATACAGTTAGACATAATAGTTGAAGCATCATTTAGTACGGAAGCACATGTAACGTTAAGTTGTATGAGTGAACTTAGATAAGGGCAAATTGGGAAATAATATTAAAAATAGGAAGGGATATATATTGAAAATAATAAGTACTAAATCAAGGCTCGAGGACTCCATAAAGGATATTTTGAAGATATGATATATATATATACATATTTATATATATAAATATAGTCTATAATCTAGATATATATATTGTTAAGATATTATCTAGACTCTAGATAATATCTTAACAATATATATATCTTAAAATAGATATATATTTGATCAAATTATAACTATTTAAAAAAGTCTCCTTTAACACGTCTGTATTTACATAATGCCGACGATGTATACACGAGATATCGAGGTTTTGAGTTAAAGGGTTAAGTAGCACTGTTCTCGTTACATCGCTATTGTATACAACGACGTTATGTCTCGTACATTGTGAACAATGACTCATACACGTCTAATACGTCTACTTGTTATCGTTATAACGAAATAGTAATATATATATATATATATATATATATATTTGTTATTTTTATTTGGTGGAGTCCTTTCATCCCATCCAGGAACTTAGATGAAGTGTTCACTTATAACCATATATATGGCTCTATAGGGACATTATAATGTCCATTCGAAGCCGCTTTCATGATAAGGCATCTATGGTTTTAACGAGAGCTGATCATTTATTTATACACAATTATATAAGATCACTTCTAAATAATATTTTAAAACCCATTTTATAAAATTAATTAATGGTCCGGACGAGGCTCGAACCCGTGTCCTACTGCTTGTGTGTCTGACGCCTTAGCCACTGAGCCACACATGCAGTTATATATAGTGTTATACTGATATTGTTTCAGAAAGAAACTAAAACATTATTTAAACAATTCTTAATTTATTTTTGTATACGCTTTATTTAATCTTTATATCTAAGTTAATTCAATTTTAATTTTTGTTATTTTGTATTTTCTATTCGTTTTAAAAAAAAATATTTTTCGTTATTGTTATACACCAGAGGGGGCTATATTGGTGTTTAAATAAACAATTAATTTCAATTCAATATATATATATATATATATATATAGTAATCTATAGTAATCTATAGGTATCTGTAAGTTTGAAACCAGATGACACGACATCGATACCATATATGGTAACTGTATAAAGTACTGTTGATAGCCACACAGCTTCCTTATCCACATGGGATAGTGATATTACCACGGGCATGATAATGCTATGAATCATACATATTCATGCGGGATAGAAGCAGAGTTATATTTATATGTTATTTGAATCGGAATATATATATATATATATATATATATACATATATATTATAATATAAATTATATTTATTGGCGTTATTAATGATACCCTTAATACAAAAAGAGATACATTTAGTAAGTAACGGTTAAGAATTAACATAATACATATATCACCCCATCTATTACGCGATACACCTCATTACATAACACCTATACGAGCGTCGCATACCTCGAATTACGTAATATCACAATCACGTGACTAGCCGATGTGTCGGAGAACAATACAACATATGTAGTATGCATCTGCGTATAACCGCGTATTGTGTTGTTGTTGTTATTTAGGTTTCACTGTACTGTAAGTAAGTATACACTTTCATACATTGTTTAACGATTACTAAACTATATGCGTAGTTTTATAAAATAATAGATTACGCTTTACATATTAATTTAGTAAATAACGAATTCATAATTGTATCGCAAGATTCCTATTATGTATACGCCTGATATATCTGTGTAAAGTGTTGTGATATATTGGAACGAATGCGCATCGATTAAGTTGTTGATCGAGCCCATTGTGTCCTGGTCATCAATAATGTATACGGCTACTGCCCCCTGCCGGCCTCATCTCACACTTTAATAGCACATCTATAGCTGTCTCCTGGGTGCGGGCTTCAGACCCACCCCTCTCCACCTCACGCCACTCTAGAAGTATTGGTAATATTGTATTACGTAATCAAAATATTGCCTAATACACCACCTAGCGTGAGATATCGCTACTACTACTACTACTACTACTACTACTACTACTACTACCACCACTATGAGAAAATCGAGACTATATTCAATACTAGACCGATTAGTATTCTATGGATACTCGAATGTTGTATTGCATTTTTTTACACACTCTTTCCACCTAAAGGCATGTCTATAACTTCAAGACTTCTTTAATAATAGTTTATTAATTATAATTATTGGAGTAAAGTTCTAAAAAGTTTAAATGTAGAGTTACCCAACAATTCAAGATATCAGAGAAGAGGGAGTCTGAGGTTGCAGTATATCAAGGCTGCAGCCATTACAAACGCGCTTGTATTACTTGCTGGTCTTAGATTGATAGACCAAAGAAATAAAACGACTATTATTATTTTAGTTAAAATATATTCCATCAATAAATATGATCTAATTGTTTATAATATTCACATGTTGAGATATATGTATACTTGTATGATAGGCATTTATGTAATCTACATTTATGACATCATCTTTAATATACTATTATGTAATATTCAAGATATTGTGTCTATTTTTTTTTCCAATATTACACACACACAAATATATATATATATTATGTCATATATGCGTGAAGTCTGCATGCTCCGTATAAAGTTAATGTATAACCATGGTGATACATTAACTTTATACATAATTGAATTATGATAATGCTATCATCATATCGTTATAATATTAACAAATGAGAATATCACGTGGACCTGTCACTCATAAGTTGCGCGTCACGTGACTGACACAGTTGTTACTGCGGTGCCACGGACTGTGACGTAGGTGATGTGCTTCCTATACCGTATACGCTTTCAGACGACGCCATTGTATCGCTATAAATCTCATGTTATTGACAAGTATATATGTGTATATATATATATATATATATATATATATATACACATATGTGTATATATATGCGTGTACGCCACAACAGAAATTGATATCGAACAGTAAATTAAAAAAAATGCGGTTCCCTATTAGTTATCGCCGATGAACTGCGCTACGAACTAGTGATGATGTCATCGCTGATTACATCATCACTAATGACGTAATACTATCGACGTGTGGTACTCGTATACACGCGTGGACAGTATACGGATTGTGTATACAACGTGTATACATTCTACTCGCGTGCATTCAAGTCGTGTACATTGTATACACACGTACTCTGTACGTCATACAGTGTACGTCGTATTCTATAAAAAAATCTATAGTTTATAATAGAAATACTATGATTTATAATTAAAAATACGATCATTGCAATAAATAAACAACTTTAATATTTCGACAATCTACAGCCTTATATGGTATTCTAGTTATTAATAAATGTACAACTTTTTA
Source organism: Osedax fenrisi (assembly GCA_964019155.1). Lineage (NCBI taxonomy): Eukaryota > Metazoa > Annelida > Polychaeta > Sabellida > Siboglinidae > Osedax > Osedax fenrisi. The sequence continues at coordinate 29,771,619 of OZ025242.1, forward strand.
AGGGGGTATCCTACTACAAGATTTTCCGGCAATTTCCGGAAATATTGTAACTTTAAAACCATTTTTTATCAATTTGTAATGTGATACCCCCTATAAAGTTATTATATTTCAGGTAAGTAGCTGGAAAGTAATGGGGTTTCCCACCAAAATTGTAGTTTACTTGATAGAAAATCATTTTAAAGTTAAAATATTTCCGGCAACTTACCGGAAATACTTGTAGTGGGATACCCCCTTTACTAAAAGAGTATTCTAAATATTAATAAGTTAAGTTGTTAATGTAAGTTGAACGTAAGTTTAGATGTAAAATAAAATATTAAAATAAATATTAATATATGGCGTAGTTATTATTAATGTATACGATTATAATAGTTGAACACATTTCTCAATATATAATATATATATATATATATATATATTGTATAATATCATTGAATATATTATATATTGAGAAATTTGTTCAACTATATATATATATATATATTGTATAATATCATTGAATATATTATATATTGAGAAATTTGTTCAACGAGTGAGATTATGATAATCTAGAAAAAGCCACAGGATTATTTAAATAATTTTAGTTTTTAAAATAAATATTTTATTTATTAAATTCAGTATATTAACTTACATATACAAATAAAATAATAATTAATAATTAATTTGCATAAATAAAAAATTAATAAATATGTAAAAGTAAATAAAAGGTATAATATTGTATTTTTTATATATTAAAAAAATAATATAACTATAGTTATATATAACTTATGCAATACTTAAATCAATTCTACAGAAAAGTGTATTCTACATTATATAAAAAGAGTTTTTATAAAATAGAACTTTTATATATATATATATATATATTATATTAAGGGGTTAAATACTCTTTTTGGTAGTTTTATATTGTTATTATATATTATATATGGAATTATCTTTGGTAGAGTATTTGGCCATATTATTAAATAGAAAACTGATTTTAAATAAAGAGTATTCTTAATTATAAAAAAGATTATTCTAAAGCTCAATACAAGATGGAGAACTCTTTTTTCTAAATGTGTACATTAAAAGCACGAATTTCTAATTTGCAATATACCATATATATATATATATATATATATATATATATATATATATATATTTATATATTTATATTTATTTATTTATTTTTATATATTCTCAACACTTGTGAGATTTTAAAATATAACGAGTGTCTAAATAAATATTACCTTACCTTACCTTACCTATATATATATATATATATATATATATATATATATATATATATATATATATATATATATATATATATATATACAAGTATACTTATATACTATTATAACATGATACGCGCGACTATTTACTGCTGAACTGATGCGCAAATAACCGCAGACTTTGTGATTAGTGCGGTTACAAAATCGAATGCAGACCGCGAACTTTTACGCGAAATATAATCGACGTATTTCATAACACGAATTTAAATGTTGGCTAATTATTCGTAAATGCGGTTTTTCGCGTATCGATATTAATGTATACAATGAATTAATTGTACTAATACATGTATGTATGTCTAATACATGTATGGTCACTATCTACAATATGCGGGTATACGAAAATCATGACATCAGTAATGTACTATTAGTGATGTATATATATATATATTATTTCAGTGAGTACGTATCGCATACCATTGAAATCAATTACGCAAATATCTTGCACGGAGTTGGTAGGTATACGTCGTATATATACTGCGAGGTGTGTTGTTTCTCGTGTATTTCGTTATACACGTCACTTTTTGTAAACGCGTACCGAATCAGTGACATGTGACACGTTCAATGTGTATATATATATATAATATATATATATATATATATAGCTATACTATATATAGCTACACAGTTAAAAATATCCGATTCCTATTCGTATTTTTACTGCCTGAGTGTCTTAATGAGATTCGGCTTTAAATCGATTCCTAAACAAATGATTAAGAATCGATTTAAGTTATATGTAAGAATTGCGTAACGATGTAATGTAACCGTAACACGAAGATACGAAGATGTATCCACACATATGCCTCTGTCTCTCCTATAGGAGATGTCTGAGAGACAGAGGCATATGTGCTTATATATATACAATATATATGTTTACGTTATATATTTTTTTACGAATGATATCTACATGATAGGTATCATGATACCTATCTATATGTAGCTTATACTCGTGTAGTCCAGCTGTAGCTTGTACACACATAGATAGGTATATGTAACAGTGCTTGTTGCCGTACAGCACGTGTATTATACGTACGAGTTATGTAATAAGTGGCCACCAGTCGGCGCTGGTAGTACCGCTGATGATTACGTAATAACCGGGCAGTTCGCGCATGCGTAGTGAATGTTTATCGCGTGTTTGCAGGCGACATCACCGGTACGTTCATTACCCGAGAGATTACGGGATGACGTCATCAGGCATGGCAAGTAAGAGGTGACGATCTGTGTATCCCTCTGGCGGTGAATAAATCGTTAGGGAAGCTCGAGATTTCTCACTTTATGATTTACACAATGATTTAAACTTTATGGCAATTATATTAATATAGTATATAATAAATATTATTATTTAATATTTATTTATTAATCAATATGTATATAATCAACGGGAATCATGAATACTTAATCTATATCAATGATACAAAAAAAACTTACGACATATTTTATAGTAAAATAAGGATATATTTTGATTGTATATTATAAATCACATGGGGTCGGTAATAGGAAAATCATATGGGTTGATATAATTAATATATATTGGTTAATAGTTATTAAAATTATATTATTTTTATAATTGTTATATACATTTAATTGATTTACAATATTATGTATAGCATTACGTTTTCTTTTAATTATAATTATTTTATTATAATAATGTTTTTACAATGATTTATAAAAGTTATTTTTAAAATATTTAAAAAGTAATACCAGAATATTAAATGTTATCAAATAACAATTGTATGATTGAATATTTTGATAATAAAAATACTTATTCATATTTATCATTAAATTACTAATATTTTGGGTAAATATAATTTGTTGATATCTCTTATATTTACTTAGATACGAGAGGTGGTCGGTATTAGGAGGGGGTCGGTATTAGAGGACTTTCCCATACAGTGAATGCTATACTATATATGGAACTACAAATAAGTAGTTTCATATACTTAACAAGTTTACTATAATAAACCTACAGGTAATGTATAGGTAGGCGATTCTTACGAGCATGTAACTATATATAGAAATGCCGAGAAATGATGAGATATGCCGAGATATGCCGACATATGATTATCCATGAGGAAGACGTATACGACATTTGAATCATTGACAGTTCACACGAGATGAAATGTATTCTCTGTTCTGGGTCACTGAGGTATAATACACATGTAACATGTACTGATGCCTGTAGGCTTTACTACGATAGTGTGTTAACCACTGCAGGAGTAATATATTATACTATATGTGTCAGTATACTGACACATTATAATTACATATGTGTAGAGAATATACAGATTGTGTATGACCGGAACAATAGTTGGTCTGTATTCTGGTATGTATACATATCATATATATATATATATATATATATATATATATATATATATATATATATATATATATATATGTGTGTGTGAAGGTGCATCGTTTCGTTACATGTTGCCTAGTTAAAAAAAGCTTAGAAAATATTCGCAACAAATAATATATATAATAATAAATTCTGAGTTGGCTGAAAGCCTAGACGAATGCGAAAAAGCGACGGCGTATTGACTTATTTAACGAGATTACGAGAAGAAAATTTTATAAAAAAAATAAATATAAAAAATATGAATTTAAATAACATTTGAATAGCATTCAAATATTATTTAATAGTATAGTTAAATTAGAAAAAAGTAAAACAATATATATATAGGTATATCGCAATGTTTCCGATGGGAATCGAGGCAGTGTGTTGTACGACCGAAAAGTATGCGTGCGTGCGGCGCTGGTGGACGACTGCAAACATACATAGGTGAAGCATTAATTACGTTACGCGATGTTGTCTACCTCTTCACGCGGACTATGTTTGCTAGGAGTCCACGTCATGCACTCTCGTGTGTGAGTCATAGCTCGTGTGTGAGTCATAGCTCGTGTGTGAGTCACGTGTGCATATGAGTCATCGCTCGTGTGTGTGTGATTACGAGCGTATGTGTGTGCGTATGTATAGGCGCACGTTCGTATGCGTACCCTTCTGAATGTGATAATATAGCGTACTATTATGAGAGACACGTTAATGGATATACAACTGTAGTTGTATTATACAACTTGTATAAACATACAACTACATACTTATAAGATTTAAGATTTATAGTATGAATTGTAGTTTTAGAAATAAATACAAATTTAAAATAAATTTCTCAAAATAACAGTATATATAGTAGTAGTAGTAGTAGTAGTAGTTGTAGTGGTATACAATATACTATAGTGGTACTATATTACGGAAGCTGAGGTTAGTTTTTCTAAGAAACAAATTGTCTTAGAATAATCTTAAGATAATCCTTAGTTATCTTCATCATGTTAAGTATTTTTCTAGGTTAATTATAGGCCAATTTATTTTCTTAGTAAAACTGGCTTCTACGATTACTTTTACGAATTTTTTGGAATTTGCCCCCCACTTTATAATCATTATGTATACACTTCATTGAACCCCAGTGCATTTTTTAAAGTATAGGACAATTCAATAAATCATCATTTTATTTTAAATCGTATACGAAAAACAATCTAGTAAAATACACATCCTGATTTATGATAAATATATAGGATTATGATATAATTGAGTATGACAAAATATGATTTTCTGTACGGGCAAAAATACAAAAGGGGGGAATCGCCCACAATATACCCCGCCGTAAAAGTCACCGCAACGTACCCCTGCACATGCGCGTTAACATATCACTCTCGCATACCCACAGGCATGCGTAAAGATAGCCGCATACACGCTGCTGATCACGGCTTCACTGGTGGGCAATGTACTGGTGATTATAGTGGTCTGGCGGACTAAGAAGATGCAGACGCCCACCAACTTCTACATCGTCAACCTGGCCGTCTCGGATCTGTTAGTACGGTAACCTTGGTAACGATGAATCTATCGGCCGGTAGGTGGATATACCGAGCGTCATCTACCTCGTGCGTTACGCAATAGATACACGTATAATAGAACCATCTATAGAACCACCTATAGGCTATTCGTCGCGCGATGTATATGGGTGAATAAAAAGTAAATATTATACATACAAATATATCATATCTATTAGTAGTATGATGCATGATACACACACATATATATATATATATAGATATACATTTGTTATTCGTTTTCTATATATGCTTGTTTTTATTTGTTATTATTTAATGACGCGCATACTCACCATGTGTTTTTGCAGTCAATAAAATATATCATCATAATATATATATATATATATATATATATATATATATATATGTATGATACTTATATTCTGAATATACTAACTATATAATATCATACGCGTATATTGTTGTTGTTGTTATTGTTATTGTTATTTTGGTGGTGTCCTTTCATCCAACCCATGGGTGGGATGAAAGGACCTGCAGGAACTTAGATGAAGTTTTCACTTATAACCATATATGGCACTAATTCCCTTCGAAGCCGCTCTCCGGTTAAGGCATCCATGGTTTTAACCGAACATTTATTTATACACACTTATATAAGATCACTTCTAACTATCATATTAAGACCTATTTTAATGGTCCGGACGGGGCTTGAACCAGATTCCTACTGCTCGTGTGTCTGACGCCTTAGCCAACTACACCACACAGGCAATACACACACACACACATATATATATATATATATATATATATATATATATATATCGTTTACACATCGACTACATAGCGACCACATTATGGCATAACGAATACCCTATAACCCATACACAACCGCGCCCTTACCCCTTACTCCCTTACCCCTTACACTCTTACCCCCTTACCCCCTTACCCCTTACCCATTTACCTCCGTATACCCTTAACCCTTACTACGACAGGTTCGTGACCTCTGCGTGCACGTGGGTATACCTGGTTGATGACCTCACTGAAGGTTGGGTTCTCGGAGCCGTGTTCTGTAAGGCTAACAGCTTCGTTCAAGGTTACCAGGAAGCGATATCGTGCGTGTGTGCGTGTGTGCATGTAGAGGTGATGTAATCATTTGTTGAGGTGAATCATAGCTTGTAGAGGTGAATCATAGCTTGTTGAGGTGATTCATAGCTTGTTGAGGTGATTCATACACTGTTGAGGTGATACCGATCTTTGTCTATATGATGTCACGCTTCATTATTATTAATGGATGATATAAATGTATTATACATTATATATATGTATATATATATATATATATATATATATATATATATATATATATATATATATATATTGTATATAATGTATATGCCTAATATGCCGGTTCATGTTGATAAATAAATAGAATTCAAGATTCGAGATTCGAGATTTTAAATTGTAAGCACACGTTTTGAGCCATCATTGAAATGTTGAAGTTTGTTCTATAATGTATGTAATTATAGTTTTAGTAATTACTATACATTATTGTATAGGTATATATGCATTCGTAGTTATGAATTTCATAAAGTAATTATATTTCTATATACGTATAAATGAAACATGTAATTCCATAAATTATAATTATTATATTAAATTGATAAATTATGGTATTCAATATATAAATAAATAATGATTAATAAATAATGTGGATATTTATATCATATTTTATTATCAAACATATTATATAAATATCCACATTATTTCTTAATCATTATTTATTTATATATTGAATACAATAATTTATCAATTTAATATAATAGTTTAATGTATGTAATTTCATGTTTCTATTTATATTAGTAAAACATTCTCATAACATAATGTTATTTTCAATAAATAATACTTGTGTATATGTTGGCCGATACATTCAAATCCAACAAGTCATTAAGTGTAAAATATATTGTAATTACTAGATTTCAATAAAACAACTATTTAATATGCATGACTAGCTTTCAATTATCAAATAAATAACCGAGTCATTGGATGACTAGGTTTTATAAATGTATAATTTTAACCGAGTTGTTTTAGACCAGAATTAATGACTATCTTTGGGCGTCTAATGACTAGCTTATGTTCCTGAGTGTAGTTAAGTGACTAACAAGGGTGTTGACCCCATAGACACCACGTGATCACGTGATCACGTACTGAACTTAAAGCGCTTATCGCTAACAAGAAATTACAGTTCTATCGATCTATAAAGCTTAGATATCGTTCTATTATATAGTACGCTATGTATTAGTGATGTAAATGATGCTCAAATCTAAAGCATCGATGTAGTCTCAGTCTCGGTTACCCAAAGCATCGATACAGTCTCAGTCTCGGTTACCCAAAACATCGATGCAGTCTCAATCTCTATACATAAAGCATCGATGCAGTATCAATGTCAAAAGCATCGTTTAAGTCTCAGCATGGATTACCTACACCGTTGATGCAGTCTCAGACTCAATAAAATGCATAGATATTAAGTCATGCTTATTAAAGGCATCATTTAAGATTATTTATATGGATACATATATAAAATTATGTTTAAAATATAACTTCAAAAAAGCATCATTTCGGCTCGATTATGTTTTGTAAGAGTCTAATCTCGGCTCGGGCTCATTTGACTAGAGTCTCGGCTCGGCTCGGGTTCGTTTTTTTTTTACCGAAAATGAAAGTCTCGGCTCGGCATCAAAAGCTCGGCATCATTTACATCACTACTATGTATGGTGCAATGACATAATATATATCGTATATGATTTATATATTATGTATATTTATATACTGTAATACTTTATATCCTATATATATATATATATATATAGTATATTTATATATATATATATATATATATAAATAGTTACAATCTATTAATAGAGCGTAACTATATAATACATTATTATTACTATTAAGCAATTGCATGTCATCCGTGCTATGATATATATCCTCTAGAGGAAACACCGTTGCTGGTATTGTTAGCCCCGCCCCCTCCCGCCTCGTCCCGCCCCCTCAGTATCACGGATACAATTCACTAGAACACCGCCGCGTCTCCTCTACCGCCTATCTCGCAATATCTCGTAGCTTCTCGGTCGCTCGGGTGTTACGTAATACAGAGCCCTATTGTCGCTCAGTGAGTCATAGCGTGATAGCATTACCGCCCAGTGGTCGTCGCATTCTATGGCCTCATTACCACAATGTCTGTACGATGTACTGTGTTCTGTGTTCTGTGTTATGTGTTGTTAGTGTACACATCGTACACTTGTGTGTGTGTGTGCGTGTGTGCGTGTGTGCGATTACGTATGTCGTAACCAATCACGCAGAGAAATGTGTTAATATATATATATATATATATATATATATATATATATATATATATATATATATATATATGTGTGTCTATATGTTTACGTGTACATATATAAATATATATATTTTTATTATTATTTTATTTTGTTGGGATCCTTTCATCCCATCCAGGAACTTAGATGAAGTTTTCACTTATAACCATATATGGCTATAATGCCCCTTCGAAGCCGCTCTCATGTTAAGGCATCCATGGTTTTAACGAGAGGCGATCATTTATTTATACACAATTATATAAGATCACTTCTAAATATTATTGTAAGACCCATTGTAATGGTCCGGATGAGGAATGACCCGCGTCCTACTTCTTGTGTGTCTGACGCCATGACTAAATTTCAACTAGTGATGTAAATGATGCCGAGCTTTTGATGCCGAGCCGAGACTTTTGGTTTTTAATGCTAAGCCGAGACTTTCATTTTCGGAAAAAAACGAGCCCGATCCGAGATTCTAGCCAAACGAGCCCGAGCCGAACCGAGACTCTAGTCAAACGAGCCCGAGCCGAGTTGAGAGTTTTACAAATCATTACCGAGTCAAAATGATGCTTTTTTGAAATTATATTTTAATACTAATTTTTATATATTTCACATTTACATCAATTTAAAAAAAATAATCTGAGCCAACTTTGCGATTCAGTGAATAATAATGTAAATTTCATCTAGTGGTGTAAATAATATCGAGCTTTTGATACCGAGCCGAGAATTTTGATTTTTTATTCCGAGCCGAGAGTTTCATTTTCGGCCAAAAAATAATCCCGAGCCGAGCCGAGACTCTAGCTAAATGAGCCCGAGCCGAACCGAGACTCTAACAAAACGAGCCCGAGCGAGATGAGACTTTAGGTAACTGAGACTGAGACTGCATCGTGATTTAGATTTGAGCATCAGTTACTGCATCAATATAGTATACTATCTACGATAGCAACATTCATAGTATATGAAATATGAGTATTCGTCATATTATTGCAGTTGATGCGTAGCTTTTACACACACATATATATTAATATGTTTTTATATTTTTTGAAATATGTAAATGATACTTGCAGAATTCAGATTACGAGATGATTACGCTAGCTCACGCACACATGAACACACGCATACACATACACACACGCATACATGCTAGCACACACGCGTACACACGCTAGCACAAACACGCGCACACATTAAATACGCCTAATTTACTCGGCGTGAGGCTACATTTCGTGACACACTGCGCATGTGCGGTTATTCGCAGTTCATTAAAACGCGCGATTATCGGCACCGCGCCGCGTGACGTCATCTTTAGAAGTGTTACGTAACTCTAGAGAAGTGTTACGTAACTATCACACACACACACTTGTTACATTTATTTAGACTATATATTCGTCTGTAATCCATATACAAAATATATACCAAGTGACACACACACACACACATACACACACACATATATATATATATATATATATATATATATATATATATTATATTTTAATAAATTGGCTTACTATATTGTCTTACTATATGATATATATCATATAAATATAAATGTATCGAGAAAATACGCGATATATATCCTTTTTATTGTTATACTATTAACTACACACTATTTATTATTATTATTATTATTATTATTATTATTATTATTATTATTATTATATATAAGTAATATACTATAGTATACTTAAAACATATTCGAGAATAGCGCTCGCTATTATATATATATATATATATATATATATATATATATATATATATTTGTGTATAATAAACCATCATCATCATCATAATCATCATAAAAATATATATCTGTGTAATTGTGTCTGGGCGTATGTTGTCCCTCCGCGCATGTTAACTAATAAAGCCTATTCGACGTGGTAGCCGAGTTTCCTGTTCGATTACATCATCATCATCGAGTACGACACAGTGTGTTACGTAATCAGCCGCGGCTACAGCGCCACCTAGCGGTGGTAACGTGCGTAACTCCGTGTGCGGTGAAGTCACGTGGGTGTGCGGTGCGGTGCGGTTTTCTGTGCGACGCACAATCGCGGAGACGGAGACGAATTCGTCTACATCCGGTCTTAGTTTTCGCGATAACAAATCGATGTCCTATTACCTATGTCCTACCTCCGGTAATGGATTAACGAGTCACGTGGGCTGTGACGTCATCATTACCGCCGCGTAAGTAACGGCACGGTAGTGATCCACGGCCGCTGAAATCTACACGCCGATTCTTACGTAATAGAGGGCGTGTTTATTATGATGTAATATGGTATACGATATACTATACTATCCGTGTAAAGTCAACTCCCGATAAGTCGGACTCGCATGGGACCTGGAAAAGTGTCCGACTTAGCGAGATGTCCGACTTATCCGAGATTCAGAATATCATGCAAATAAGACATGAAATGCGCAACGCGAATTCAATGGTTACCGAAATGTGGAATTATGCAACAATCAACAACATAAAATGTTGTATTCAATAATATTACTTACATTTTATAAAAAGTCCGACTTATCCATTATAAAAATCATAAAAAAGACTATAATATGTGTCCGACTTATAGAAAAGTCCGACTTATCCAATCCAACTTATCCGACTTATCCGATTAATTTAGCATGGAACTAGATACACATCCAACCAACTAAATGTGTCCGACTTAACCGTAGTCCGACTTACCGAGAGTTGACTGTATATACTTTACGTGTGCGTGTGCATCACCGATATAGTGAGAAAGTGCATAAGCAATGAGATGTAAGGCACAGCAGTCGAAACCCACTACTAAATACCTACTACATTTTAAATTAATATTAGTTATTTATACATATATATATATTGATAATTACTACCAATTTTATCAATATCTATAGATAGTATATATACTAAAAATAAAATTATATATTTAAAATACATCATATAAAATTCCTCGTAATGTTGTGTATTTAAATTGAAGATATTATACTATTTTATTGATATTTATTATCTAAATCTATAGATATAGATAACATTCTCTTATATCTATTTCGATGAAAATTCCACTGTTATAATATTGTCTAATATCCAATCAAAATCATTGATACCATTTTATTAATTTATCGATAAAAGTGCCATTCACGTGTCTATCTTTTACATTCACTGCATGCGTCAATTGCTTATCCACTTTCTTTATATCGATGAATAAAACTAGTATAGTATAGTAGTATCATGTACATTGTATAATGTATAATGTACATAGTACATGTATAGTATGTACTATAGTATATATAGTATACTATACTATATATAGTATCATGTATTATAGTAGCATGTTCACGGTACATGACATTGTACATTGTACATATATGTACTATAATAATAATAATATAATAATAGAAAGGTTTATAGACTCAGTTGAAAACGATGGACGTTTATATGCGTCAAGTTGAAATAATAACAAAATAAATAATTACTCAAATAATAATAAATTTAAAAAGAAGAAATTATAATGATAACATATATGTATGTAGTCGACATTTAAAAGTAATACGATATGATAGGGTTCGTAATTCATCGGGAAGACTGTTCCAGTACTTCGGAGCAGCAACAGTGAAACCAGCATCTGCATATATAGATGTGACAAGCGGTACATAGAGTTTCATCAGCTAACATTTGCGACTCGGACGATATATATATATATATAGATACGTGCGATTACTATTGTAGATGTACAGTTTACATTGTACAGTATACATTGTACACTGTACTGTTCTGTATAGGATATTACATAATCAGTTTCCATACTATTATTAGCCGAACGCTGTGGATGGCTAACGATCACATCACGTGATCAGCTATCACGTGATCAGCTCGTATCACGTGACATGAACATTGCTTACGTCACGTGATGTTATTAGAGCGATGCCCGATACCACGAGGGATATAGATCATTCGTACATGTGTATACGCACACATGTATTGTATTTCATTAAAAGTGATGGCCTCCCCTTGATAACGATATTCAAGTATACACTTAACTATTCACTCAGCACGAATTAAATTTACCAATCACATCAATTTAATAGTACATGTATATATATACAAAATTATAGTTAATAGTTCTAATGATTTACAAAATTGACATTTTGAAATAAGTATTTTATTGTCCTTTTACAATTTTCTTATATTTTTTATTTTGTTATTCTGTAATGTTGTTACCAAGTTGAGTGGGAAAATACCTAGTCAATCTTTGCTTTTGTGTTTTCCTGAGTTTTTACACTCTATCTGATTCTGATATAAATATATATATATATATATATATATATATATATATATATATATATATATATGTGTGTGTTTTGAAAATGAATATATTTCAAAAATATTTTTGGTTCCATAATTAATACTAAATAAATATATACTAATTAATACTAAACTGACTAATGATGCTCTATAACTTGATAATGTAAACGTGCATATAGTATACTATATTTCTATAGCTAACTGTACATTTTTGGATTTGTCCTATTTTTATACAAAATTATAATTTAATATACACTTTGATTATTTAAATACAACCCTTTAAACACCCTTTAAACCACCTTTAAACACCCTTTAAACACCCTTTAAACACCCTTTAAACACCCTTTAAACACCCTTTAAACAATGATATACCGGTGTATACGATTGTAACTGCCGTTGCAAATTAAGGTACACCAATATCTCTATTTAGGGTACCGAGAACTTACCACCAGTGTACCGTCATTAGGGTACACTACGAAATGTAATATGTGTACCTTAAGAAAATATAGGCTGTAGTACCCCGACTACAACTATACCCTACATGCACCCCGATGTACCCCCATAATGTACCCTAGGTTAATGAAATGTACCACCCAGTGTTCATCATTCAATAATAATGTAAAACCATTTTTTTAATTTTAAAATAGTTTGATAATTATAATAGAAATATAAGAAACTCCATGTTAACACTTATAACTTCTAATATAATCTAAATAAGGTATTTATCAAAAGTAAAGACAAATAAATGTTTCCTAATATAAAATGTTAGCTATATAACTAGTTAATACTAGTATATACAATAGCTATTTTGAAATCTGATAAATTGCTCACACTCAAAAATTAAAGATATTCCTAAAATAAGTTGTTCTTAATCTTAATCATTATTATTATAATTATTTATATTTATTTGATTAAATCTACTCATATAATTATTCATACATTATAGGCAGATAGTTTAGTATGGTATCATCTATCAGTTAGTAGCTGCTTTTAATGTATACTAGAAAGTGAAAGCATTCATATTTTCAATTAATTAATGTTTTGTTAATTTACAATTTTAAATGGGTTATATATATATCATTTATTACATACTATTAAATTATATAATTATTATATATTTACGGTATTTAAATAAACGTATCAATCAATCAATAATAATCATCACCATCATCGTTATCATCATAATCATCACCACAACCTCCACCACCATCACCACCACCTCCATCACCATCACCATCATCACATCACCACCACCACTATCACCAAAATCATCATCACCGTCATCATCCCCATCATCATAACCATCATCGTCATCATCATTATCCACAGTATCATCAGTATTGTCTAATATTCGTATATTTTTATTTTATATTCTTTTTTTCACATTTACTAATCTAACATTCCTGATATATTCAACTTATTGTCACATATTATCTCATATTATCACATATTATCACTTATTATCTCATATTATCGCTTCTTTATTTATGTATACTTATGGTTGTTAAAACACAAATAAGAAATGAGAACTCTTTTTGTTATATTTGTGGATACATAAATCATCTATCTAGCAGCTATAGTCATGCACAACATTGACCTTCGCCTAACCTTCACAGTGATGTCTCTAGTGTCCAGTATATTGACGTTGACCTTGATAGCGTGCGATCGTTTCTTCGGCATCGTGTTCGCTATGAAAGCTCATCTGACCGTCCGCAGAGCCAAGGTCAGTAGTCGTCCTTCGCTTGTCCATCTCGTCCACTAGTACCTAGCCACTAACCTCGGCCACTAGTCCAGTTGACGGGTGTATAGTGTACACGCGCGGAGAAAGTCGAACGTTTTAGAATCGTCTTTGCGTTTTCGAGCTTTTACGTACAAACGTCGTGTACACGATTTAGCTTAAAATGTGTTCGTTTTTAGCGGCGCTAACAAATATATCCTTCGTGGATTTGTTACGGGCATTACAAAGTATACGTACGAGAGGAAACTATCGACTTTATTATGTGTACACTCTTTTATAAGCATCTATAAACTTATTATTCAATTAAGTATTATGTCTTAAATGGATAATTTGTAGATTGTACATATAGCATACTCATCGTATCATTACTATTATAACTATAGTTATTATAATATAGTTAGTATTACTATAATTATTATTACTATAGTTATTATAACTTTAGGTATTATTACTATAGTAATCTTCAATTTAAATTTTTGTTTACTAATAAGTTTAATAATAGCCACGACACAATGTTTTATAACCACGTCTCAGAACAATAACCTATCGCGTAACTTCTCGCGAGATTACAAACAATAACATCACGTGACAGGTTTTCATCAGTCTGATATGGATAAGCGCGATAGCGATAGGATCTCCGCTGTTGTTATACCGGGAACAATTGACCAGACACTGGAATCAGTACGATGAGGTCAGTATTAGCAAGGACAATGACCTTAGCGTTAGCAAGGACGTTGATCTTGGTGTTAGCAAGGACGTTGATCTTGGTGTTAGCCAGCCAGTGTTATCTAATCAGGTGGGGATGTGATTGCTTGTAGCATGGGCAGTTGGACGAATGAACACATTGCCTATAACCTATGACACATTGCCGTTATATCAACAGCCTGTCCAGTGTCCATCTAACTAACTGTCCCGCTACAAAATCACAACTTTACACGCGTTTGTCCACCGCTATCCTCTCCACTACCATGATTCACCGATATCCTCTCCACACCCATGAGTCACTGATATCCTCTCCACACCCATGATTCACCGCTATACTCTCCACATCCATGCGTCACCGATATCCTCTCCACATCCATGATTCACCGATATCTTATTAACACACATTATCGTGTCGGTATATGAATATTATCGTTCAAATATTTATTAAACGTGATTTATTATAGATGATTAATATATTTTAATTTATTATAAAAGTTTATATATATTTTAATATACTTATACATATATGTATAATTTATATATATATATATATATATATATATATATATAAACATACGTATGTTAACTACTATGCTGTAACTAGTATCATACATACGATCTCTATATCTCATATATACACACACACACATATATATATAAATATATATATATATATATATATATATATAATTGTGAATATAATTATTTATATAAGCAAACAATATTATGTATACGTCATATAATTATGTAAATTAAATAAGATTATACATGTATATCATGATTACCTATTTGTGAAGGACGTAGTTCGACAAGAAGGACACCTATACCTCTACTAAAGTGAAACTTCACCCAACCCCACCCCCCCCCCCGTGTTTATTTATATATATAGAAACCCGTGCGCGCCCTACTTCAATATAAGTACGACATTCGCAGATGTGCGTTGTTAAGAACAGCGCTTATCAACGCGGTTATTAATAAGAATTATTATTATTATTAGTATTATGTAATGACGAATGATAATATTAATGAATGCAACTACAATATAAATATATATATATATATATATATATATATATAAATATATATATATATGTGTGACTGCTTGTATGGGAAAATACAAACTAAGGCTCTTGTTGTGATGGTGTGCACACTACAGTGTAATGTTATCACGTGATGATTGTTAATCATCTACGTAACGCGCACGTGACTAAAAGTAGCGCCACCGAGCGTCGAACCCGCGACCTCTTACTCGGTAGCTACGGTCTTACGTAATAACTAATGTAAGTATCGATATCGCGTTGTGATGAGACACCGTATAAGGCTAATTATAGCGAAGGAACTGTCGCAGTAGTAGTCTATTTGCGGATAGGATGCTATAGACAGTATGCCAGCGAATTCGCTATTTAAATATTAATAAAGGCAGTGATATGAGATTCAATACAATATATTGTATTGTATCCCTATAGGGATACACATGTTTGTGCGGTTATGTAATGTATATATAATGTAATCCACATTTTTCCCAACAATTTCCTACATTTAAATAGATGAGGAAATAATTATTATGCAATTACTAGTAATTGCAATAAGTTTAAATTGCAATAAGTAGTAAATGCAATTACTACTAATTTAAACCACTGTAGTAGGATATTATACTATACTATAGTATACTACAGTATACTGTAGTCCTATAGAATTGTGTAATATGACTCTATAGCTATAATGAAGTATTTTATCTAAAGTAGTTTAAATTAGTTATATAATTAAGGTGGTTGAAGTTTCGACATATGCAAGTTTCGTCTTCTTTGCATCACTCACAAAGAGATATACATGGGAGTTCCGGAATACCTATCAAAGAGAGAATTCGATCAACTACTCGTCCGAGTCGCAATTGTGAGCTGATGAAACTCTATGTGCCGTTCGTCTCATCTATGTATGCATATACTTCTTTCAATGTTGCTGCTCCGAAGTACTGGAATAGTCTTCCCGATGACTTACTATATCATATTTTATAACTTTCAAATTTCGACTATATTTACATATATTATCATTATAATGTCTTCTTTAAAATTGTATTATTATTCGTGTATTTATTATTTATTTTTTATTATATCAACTTGACGCATATAAACGTCTATCGTTTTCATTTAGTTAATAAACCTTTATATTATTATTATTATTATTATTATATTATTATAATATATTATATAATATGTAACTATATTTATATAAATATTGTTAACATCAGTGGTTGGTGATTTTTAGTCTTTTCATTTAATCTGTTATAACACCTATACTACTGGGGCACTTGTTCATTTTAATAATTTTGTTATTTATTACATTTTTTTTTCTTATCTTTTTTTAATATTATTTAATTTTTTAATTGTATGTACATAGGCATGTTCATATTATTGCAATGAACTATCATCTATCTATTGTCATACCTAATTAACTTATATGAGCCGAGTTTATAACTTATAACATTATCCATGTTAACTCTTGAATGACAAGCATATATAGCTAGGATGGTTATTAGCATCTAAATAATATATTATATAATTATTCACAACTTAATTAAGGGGAGTCCCGGTGTAGCGACATTTTGTTTATTTTACATGTAGTATACTACATCTCCTATCTATAGATAGTAAATATATAGGGTTATTCAAATACCGTTTACAATAGAACTATTCATTATATTGAGCCACATGTGTTTGTATCATGTTCACATTATATAAATGCATCTTTGCAAAGAATAACATTTTCTAGATATACTATATTACATATATATTTGTATACATATAAAAACAATTTTTTTAAATGAATCTAGAATTACTTGAATATTTTTTTGTAATATTGTTCTTTGCAATTATTCATATCAATATATTGTCTATATATCACTAACAATTATTATAAAATCTATAATAGTTTTTATGTAGCGACTCTAATGCATACATACCTAGCGTACAAATTGATCATTGAGTAATTGCCGTTTAAAGTTGCATGCCAGTAATTTCATTTAATACGTATAATAAGTATAGATTAAAACATGTTTTTATGTGAATTATAGATTGTCTTAGGATATCATTTTTTCACAGATAATAGATTACACATTAAAGAGTAGTTTTATGGAATAATATTTGTGTTATGTTTATTAACATTTTTCAATATCTACACTGAGACCCCACCCTTAATATCATATCCTATATCTATATATATATATATATATATATATATATATATATATATATATATATGTGTGTGTGTGCGTGTATATATATATATATATATATATATATATATATATATATATCATAATACATATTTCGCGAGTTTTTAATAAATTGAATTATATATTATCGTAATTCAGTAATATAATGTAATACGTATGGAATGTCACGTGATATAAATCAAGTAATGCAGTCCATAGTTCAGTAGACCTATTAGGTAACATATATATATATGTGAGATACAATAGAATGATCACACCTCACAATTACATTCATATATTTCTATAAACTAAAGTTATTAAACTATAATTATATATATATATATATATATATATATATATATATAAATATTGTCCCCCAGTATACATTTCAAAGATAACAAAATTGATTATATTTGTAGTTAAAAATTATAAAATTAAAAAAAAATATTTATATATATACAGTCAACTCTCGGTAAGTCGGAATACGGATAAGTCGGATTTATCGATAAGTCGGACACATTTAGTTGATTTGGTTGGATTTGTATCTAGATCCATGTTAAATTAATCGGATAAGTCGGATACGTTGGATTGGATAAGTCGGACTTCTTCTTGGAAACATATTATAGTCAATTTTATGATTTGTATACTGGATAAGTAGGACTTTTTATAAAATATCAGAAATGTTCCTCTGAATCTCGGATAAATCGGACATCTCGCTAAGTCGGACACATTTCGCGATCCCTTGCGAGTCCGACTTATAGGGAGTTAACCGTATATATATATATATATATATATATATATATATATATATATATGTATTAAAATAATATATATATATTCAATATATAATTACACTAAAAATGAAAATAACTTAAATATGCACCTTTTAGAAATGTACAATTTGTGAATTCGTGTATCTTTTAAAATCACACATGTCGTTGAACAGCGTTGTTAATAGAAACGAAATATAACTCCCATTCAATATTAAAGTTAGATAAATCATTGAATTTAACTATTTTATTATTGTATTACATAGAGAACCTATAATTATACGATATATTTTAATAATATATATATATATATATATATATATGTGTAATAGTCAGGTATATATTATAGTGTTACCTATTATTAAGTATAGATGTACCTATAGGTAAAATATATATATATATATTTATATAAATATATATATATATATATATATATATATATATTTAGTGCCTGAACCATCATTATTTCGAGTAAAAAATATTCAAAAGTTTAAAAATGAAAAATCAATTCATTGCGTGGAATAAAATATGTTTTTTTAAATATAAAAGTAACTTGTATGCTTTTTCATATTTTTAAATCAGTTGTATAAATATAATATATTAAAAATATTATTTCATAAAAATTATAAATAAACATATATCGCGTTTAGGATATTAGATAACAACAGATTATAACTAGATAAGACATAGATAAGTGATAGTTATTCATTTGATGATTTAATGAGTATTTTATAGTAAATATGTGTTGACGATGAGGTAATATTTCCTAGAACACATATATGTCCTAGAACACATATATGTCCTATAGACACGCCGTGCAGTGTCACTCAAGGACATACAATGTAACTAAATAACATAACACGTAACACTTACTACGGACAGAGATCATTGTTAGCTTTATCTCTTTGTATTGTTACGTCACTAACAGTGGTCAGCGACTACGGCCGCACATTCGGACATAGGGGTCTGGGAGGTGGAGTGGTGGACACTCGCGCACCGCTCTCGTTACAAATGGAGTGTCCGGCCGCAGCGGTGCGTAACACACGACTGACCGCTTGGTTACAGCATGGTTACCGCCGTGTTTCGGTTGCTATGGTAACCACCGACCAAGCTAACCGTTACGATCGCTTATAAGGGATTATAACGCTAGAGGCGGTGGTGCGCTAATATATAAATAGTGGTTTGTCACATGAAACATATATGTTATTGAAGCTATAGTGTATACGGGACACTCTCTCCTACGGGGAGTGCCTTAGTGTATCCCTGATCCACAGTTTCCGTATACGGAATATATACGTTACTAAATATATTTAGTTCGCGAACACATCTATTTATAGCGACATGCAGTGCACGTTAATGATGTCACGTGGTAGGATGTCACGTGATGAGGATACCACGTGGTATTTACATATGAACACATTGATCATGAATCATTATAAAAAGTGTTATATCTTATGATATACTTATTATAATACGTATTATTCTATGAAATTAAACTAAAAATATAATCATTATATATTGTTGTCATTGGTGTTATTTTATTTCGGCGTAGGCCTTTCATCGCATCTAGGAACTTAGATTAAGTTTTCACTTATAACCAAATAGCTCCAATATCTCTTCGAAGCCGCTCTCATGTTAATGCATCTACGATGTTAACGAGAACTGATCATTTATGTATACATAATTATATAAGATTACTTCTAAATATTATTTTAAGACATTTTGTAATGGTCCGGACGAGGCTCGAACCCGCGTCCTAATGCTTAAGCACAATTGTGTGTCTGACGCCTTAGCCAAATGAGCCACACAGGCAGTTAACATACAACTACTGGTGTTAAATACTAATGTATACGTGAAGGACATTTATTGATATATTGATTGTAGTACGTTTACGTTTACGAAAGATTACAAACTAAATATATTTATGAAAACATAATTATCTTATATATAAGATAATTATGTTTTCATGCTGATGTCTGACGCCTCCGCCAAACCGGGCATCCGGGCATCGTACACGGGCATCCGGGCATCGTACACGGGCATCCGGGCATCGTACACGATAGTCTATACGCTATAGTGTATTCTATAGAATAGTTATAACTTTCAGTTTAGCTTTTTAATTTAAATTTATAAATTATTGCAATATAATACTACTAATAATCGGAATCAAGTGTATATATTTGAAATATGTGTCATTATATTTGTCTGAAGTCATTCCATTTCTATATTAAAGTTAGTCTAACGAATCCCAGTATTAGATAACACATATCAGATATGTCCTACATATTAATACACTAACACTGACCGCGGTTAGTCCATACGTGTCACATACGTGTCACATACGTGTCACATACATGTCACATACGTGTCTAGTGTATCAGATACGCGGCAATGGGACGCGGTACCATCCGGACCATCAATGTTGATGTTAACTTAATATCTAGAAGTGATCTTATATGATTATATATAAACAATTATCGGCTCTCGTTAAAACCACGGATGCATTATCACGAGAGCGGCTTCGATGGGACATTAGAGCCATTTGGTTATAAGTGGGATGAAAGGAATCATCAAAATAACCAATAATAAATAATATATATATATATATATATGTATACTATAGTAAACTATAGATTTAGTAAATATATAACCGAGCGCGAAATATAATCTATTATGGCCCGTCTTACGCGTAGAGCTAACCAATATAGCTGGACGGTGCAAACACATTGTAAAAAGATACCACATCACAACGAAGATAACCCCACATATATATATATATATATATATATATATATATATATATATATATATATATATATATATATGAATTAATGAATGAATGAATTTATTTACTGAACATTGGCTATAATAATCGTAGAGATACCCAGAAGCTATGTTTAGCTTAGACTAAGGATACCCTTAATTAATAATCGGAGGGATACCTTTATACACACACACACGCACGCACCGACACGCCCCCACACACGCACCCTCACGTAACCTCCACACACAGATATGGTGCGCTGATGTATGGCCCACTTCTTCGATGCACACCACGAGCATATCGGCAGCAGTTGATGCCCAGAAGGGTCACGCCTACAGGCTTTACTACACGTTCCTCGTGGTGGTGTTGTACTTCTTCCCCGTAGCCGTTATGTCCACTGCTTACGCGGTCAGTATCGCACACTTAACCGCACATGTGCGCGCACACGTAACCGCACCTGTTAGATTGAACGCACCATATATGTATACAATGTATAGTGTACATTGTACACTGTATAATTAAAAAAGATAATAATAATAGAGATAATTAAAAAAGTCTATAAGTAACAAAATTTAACGATACGAAGTAAATTTAATTCAAAAATTACTGATCATTAAATATTAGTATTGCTTAGGCGAATTGCTTCTAGAACATTAATTAGTATATACTAGTGATGTAAATGATGCCGAACTTTTTGATGCCGAGCCGAGACTTTCTATTTCGGATATATCTTTTATAAAAAACGAGCCCGATCCGAGTATACTAGTTCTATAGAACTGTAGGTAACCTAGACTAGGACTGCATCGATGCTTTAGATGTCGGCATCATTTACACCACTAGTATATATATATATATATACGTATACGTACGTAGTTATTAATAATGACATCATAACATAACGCGAGCGCCGGTTGCATTACGAAACACTACGCTGTGTGTACTAACGGAGCTACGCGTAAGTCACGTGCTGCTCGGCCCCGCCCCTAGTTAAGTCACGTGCTCGGCTCAGCTCTGAGTTAATCACGTGCTCGGCTCTCACTTAGGTTATCCTCACTAAACTGTGGTGCAGCGCCACACCGGGAGAACGCCTCACTAACGAGATGCAACACGAGATGATGAAGAAAAAGGTGCTGGTTACGTAATCACACACGTGTGGCAGCCGTAGATAACAATATATTACAGTAGATAACGATGGATAACAATAAATAATGATAGATAACAATAGATAACAGTAGATACTGATAGATAGCAATATATAACAGTAGATAATGATAGATAGCAATAGATAATGATATATAACAGTATACACCAGTATCGGTAACTACGCACAGGCAAAACTAAACCCAGTACTATAATCCTATCTTACGATACTAGTATATTCTGGTAGCCTATATTCGACATACGACATACAATGTACGTCGGACTCACGTTCTACGCGCATACGCTTACACACTGATCATAGAGCCGATGTGTTATAATGTACGTATATTATAATGTATACGCACACACACACACATATATATATATATGTGTGTGTGTATGTTAGTGTGTATATGTATGTATGTGCACATATGTGTATATATGAATAAGTATGTGTGTATGTGTATATATTTTGATGCACTTGTATGTTTGCTAATAATTAAGAATTATAAATAATAATATTATAAATATGCATACACATAATGCATATATATACACACACACTATTATTCGCTATAATACATATATAATAACCATATTTGGTTATATTCAGTATATTAATATTATTCTAACATCTTGTTATGTTTTTAACTTAAATGTAATCCTATAGGATTGTAATAATTAAACCACTGTATTATATATATATATATATATATATATGTAATACAGTGTATAATGATACCATTTACAATTTCCCATCAACAAATTCATATAACCCATATAGTATTATATTTCTTTGTAATTTCAAGCTAACAACAAAATATTATTTACTACTTAAATAGTCTACATTCCTCGGTTATAAATATGTGTAGTAATTATCTATGACTAGGCTAAACAATTACCCCATACATCAATTATTAGATGAAAGTTATCTAATACGGACATTTTATTACTCAATATTTATATTCAACAATTAAAATATATTTATATGATTATAATCAATAATCTATAATTATAGATATAATAGTGATTTTAAAATTGTATTTAATTTTTGTATTCAATTGATAACGGGGGTGTCCGTATTCGTTACCTAAGTTCGAATACGGACAATATGTGTTATAATACGGACATCCTATATACCACTAGAATAAACTATATATTATTGATGAACCAATCAGAAATATTCAAATTACATTACTTATAATTAATGTTATGAATAATTTAATATAATTTAATTAGTAATTAATTTATTAATTTTTATTATTTTATTAAATAATAATTATTAATTATAATTTAAAAGTTAAGTATCTAAATAATAAGCATGAAACATAGTATAATATTGTATTACAAAATTGATGGTATTACTTTTTATAACACACGCGATTTTATGAAAATTAGAATAGTTCACACGCTGCGCGCTGATTGGTTATATATATACTCTATAGGGACACTGTCCGGACACTGTCCGTATTAAGACACCAAGAGTATCCGTATTAGGGATTTATATGACATCTAGATATATGCTTATAAATTAATTAATATTTTATATATAAATATAGCAATTATGCATATAATGTTTAGAATGCTTTAGTTATTAATAATATATTGTTATATTTTATATCGATACATTTGTATATGCTTGAGAAGGTTTTAAGCTGAAATTTTTTCTCATAAATTTAAAGACTTAATAAAAAAATCAGTTTATTGGATATATCAGCATTGTTTAAAATAATAAAAAAATACTTATTTAAACTATTTATATAATTATAAATATTTTATTCATTACACATTTTGTGTAGGATATATTGTTTCTGAGATACCGGGAGTGTCCGTATTCGGTTACTTTCCCCTATTATGATCAAATAGAAATATAATACGGTGTTCTCTGAATATATACTTCATTAATTTCACTTTACTGTCCTCTACGAAATAAACTCTTCTCTCCCCTAAGATTTAAACTATAACCCGGTCTACATACCCGCAGATAATAATAATGCTGTTCGTGGTGCTGATGGTGTTCACCGTGTGTTGGCTG
This sequence comes from Osedax fenrisi, assembly GCA_964019155.1. NCBI lineage: Eukaryota > Metazoa > Annelida > Polychaeta > Sabellida > Siboglinidae > Osedax > Osedax fenrisi. The sequence goes on from OZ025242.1 coordinate 29,796,746, forward strand.
CCCGTACAAATAGCCATACTGTACAGCACGCATCGAAACCAGGCCCACAACCCGGTTAGCAGCACGTTACTTCCGCTCATCTTAGTTATCGTAAACACAAGTTACAGCGAGTAGGGCTATACAATATTACATATATATATATATATATATATATATATATATATATATATATATATAATTATTGTAATCCCTCTACTAATGAAATAATAAAAGGTGAATCATAAAATAGAATATAAAATAAAAAAGACTAATAATAAAGAACGATAATAAAATAGTACACTATAGTTTAATGAACAGTAATGTATACATCGATACATATTTATAAATAGTAATACAGTCGACTCTCGATATATCAGAATTCAAGGGACCGAAGAAAGTTTGAAAATTTTCGCAGAAAATTTGATATATCCCAAGCAACCAGAAACTAGTTGCCGAAACGTAACATTATAGGTCAAATAATATGTTCCAGTAGGTAGACTTATAGGTAGTTTGTGAGCAGATTTTCTGCTTTTTTGTGACGGTTTCCTTTTACATATAAAAAATCAAAATTGTAACGTATAATTTTACCCATAAATAAACACATAGTAGAACGTATATTTTACCCTTAATAAACACCTAGTGGAACGTATATTTTTACCCATAAATAAACACCTAGTGGAACGTATATTTTTACCCATACACAGTAAAAAAGAAACGTAAAACAATTCATTCATTTATTACAGGAACAATACACAAAATACGGATATGATATAACACGTGCATAATATATATATAATAATAAACTGGGAATGCAAGGGTATATTTGTAATGATAATAATAAAAGTATGTATACATATATGATCATATATGATTATAATATACATATATATATATATATATATATATATATATATATATATATACTATAGTATATAGTATACGAATATAGAGGTTTCTGTTCATTAAATATCACAGTGTATAATGCCATATATATATATATATATAAATATACGAAATTCACGAAGACGATACCGGATCCTAGAGATGATCTTTAATATACTCATGGAGATATTCACCATATCCAAACAGGAAGATCATCTTGTTTATTCTGTTTATTCTGTTTATTATAAATTGTATATTAATATAAATCAATTATGATGACAAAATCATATGTATATGTGTATACTGTAACTAGTTGTGTATAATGAATAATAGACTAGCTGGATCGTACAAGTGAAAAACAGGTGCAGGTATATACGCGATATATCGCGTGGTAAAGTTATCCCTTTGATATATATATATATATATATATATATATATATACATGTGATTATATACACAAAAAACTTATAATTCTGACGTATCGAATATATGGGGGTTTCTGAGATATAGAGAGTATTTGATATCGAGAGTATACTGTATATATATATATATATATAGTACGCATGTAGTAAGACGCGGGTAAACCTAACACCGGGTAAATAAAATAATAAAATAATTACCATTATAAAATGTAATCTATTGGAATTCACATTTTTAGTAACATTTGAATAATTTTATATTAATGTTATATTATTTTATTTTATATATTATTTTATCATTTATTTATGTATTATTATGTTGCTAAAACACAAATGAGAACTATCTTTGTTATATTTGTGTATAAATAAATCATCTATCTATCTATCTATATATAGATATATACAATATATTGTGTTTTTTTGTGCACAAAAAAACACATGTGTGACGGAGTTGCTGATGTGTTTGTATTAGTGTAGAATATATATCTTCTTTAATTTAAATTCCTTAATTTATATTATTATTATATATATAACTCAGAAGATGTAGCGAACTACTGGGTAGAAAAAAAGCAAGGCTTATCTAGTTCTACCCTGTTAATTATTCGAGAATGGAAAATAATTATACAAATATATATGATAAAAAATAATAGGCAATTTGATAAATTTTTACAAAATATATATATATAACGCGGAGAGATAGATAGATAGATAGATAGATAGATAGATAGATAGATATAATTTATTGTTTAAAACAAACAAAATGACATAAAACAATAATAATAATAAAAAACAAATAACGAATATAAACGAATATATATAATGATTTATAAATGCCATGTTACATATGGTTAAGATATAAAATTAACAAATGATATAATAAAAAAATAATAATAAAAAGGGGAATTATTCAGATGCAAGCACTTAATCACCGTATCAACTTTAGGGAAAGGGGTCCTCAATCCCTGTGCCATGGAGGTACAAACTTGACCCAAGAGTTTGTCCACTGACACCCGTAATACCCGATAAATAATGATAAAGAGAATGCAACCAAATAAATTAACCCCATAAAACTAAAAATAAAATAATATAATAATTGAATAATAAAAATTAATAAAATAAAATAAAATTTAAATATTAATACAATGAATAACATACTATTTTGAATGCATTTATGTGAACAAAACATTAATTAAGTCATTAATTTATACATCCGATAACTCAACATACTCGCTAACTCAACATGAAAACTCCGTCCCGTCAATGTTGAGTTATCGAGCTTTGAATGTATATATATAATATTATTGTATGAATTATTTATGAAAAACTTCCGTAGTACGGAATCCGTACTATAGTATATATATATATATATATATATATAATATTAATATTCTTAAAGTGTTATTAGGGATTGTGTTTAAATAATAATAATAATAATAATAATATTAATAATAATAATAATAATAATAATAATAATAATAATAATAATAATAATAATAATAATAATAATAATAATAATAATAATAATAATAATAATAATAATAATAATAATAATAATAATAATAATAATAATAATAATAATAATAATAATAATAATAATAATAACTAATGGGATCGAATACGTATGATAATAATATATATATATATATATATATATATATAATTATATATATATATATATATATATATATATGTATATATATATACTATATACTATATACTATACCTATATCTATATACTATTCCTATAGGTTAAATAGTAAGATATATAGTAGTTTTTAAAATGTCATTTGAATAATGATTTAAATTATATATTTTCTAAATTGTAATATCTTGTTTCATGAAACGGCGCTTACCGCTCTCGGGTAACGATAGGGTGGTTTGAGGAGAGGGGTGAAGGTAGAGTGGTTTGGGGATATATGTATAGTGCAGTAGGTACAGCGGGGGACATGATACACACTGATTACACACACATGCACACACACATGTCACACACACATACACACACACTTATGAATGAATGAATGAATGAAATCAGTTTATAGACAATTGTCTAAGGAGGATCATTGAAAGCTATAAGTAGCTTTATTAAGTCGATACCTCCATAGTATATGAATATAATAGCTTTGGGACATTTATACAATAATAATAAGACTTGTGTACTAGAATTCAATATAATAAGAGTAAAGAAATATATATAAAGAGAATAATAATAATAAAAATAATGTCCCTCAGCGTATTTCATCATGTTTCATCAATCCATTAAATAAACTAATAAAATAAAATGTTTTAAAACTTGTGCAAACAAATATAAAACAAAAAGTGCGAATAAAATAATAAAAAATTATTGAAATGTAATAACATAAAATGATTCTAATGGTTTAGTATATAAAAATTAAAATAAAGTATGTTTAAAACTTGTGCAAACAATTATATAACAAAAAAGTGCGTATAAAATAATAAAAAATGATAAAAATATAATAATATAAAAATGTTAAAAATATACCCAAATTATACCTTTACATAATTATACCCAAGTAGTTTTAAATATAAAAATTTTAAAAATTGACGAAGATTAAAAATATTAAAAATTATTAAAATGCTAAAATATAAAAACTAATATTTATTTAAAAAGTAATTCTTTAATACTTTTTTTAATTTGTGTATATTATGTATATTTTCAGATTTTAATATATTATTACTCATTATATTATTATAGTATTTTGGGCCTTTAAAAAAAATTGTGTTTTGAAATTTCGTTGTTTTCATTAATGGTAAAATAAATCTTGATTTGTCTTTATTATAAATAAAAAATGTATCTAGATTAATGTTATAGTTATTATGTAAAAGGTTATATAAAAATAATATTATTCTAAAAGATATGAGTTCATTCAATTTTAAAATAGAATTATATTTAAACATATTATTAGTGTGTGATAAACGAATCAGAGGTAATTGAGACTTGTCTATCATATTTTTATTGATAATTCGAATTGTTTTTTTTTGTATTAATACTAGTTTTTTTAATCTATCTTCATAAACATTACCCCATATTTCTATTCCATATGATATATTTGATAAAAATAGTGAATTATATAATATAATTAAATTGCGTATGTTAAGAAATGTTAGCTTCCGAAAAAGATATACAATTTTTGATAATTTATTACACAAATTTATAATATGAAACGAATATGTTAAATTACTATCTAATATAATACCTAAAAACGTATACCTATCTACTATTTCTATGTTCGCATTATTTAAATTTATATTATTTATAATTTTTGTATTAAAATAAGGAAGTATTTTAGTTTTTTCAATATTCAATTTTAATTTATTTATATTAAACCAATGACATAATCTATCTAAATATAATTGCATATTACTACTCAATTCTTCATTTGAATTTGCAAATATAGAGAGTGATGTGTCATCTGCATATATATTTAAATTTATATTATCATCATTATTAAATATATTTGATATGTCATTAATAAATATTATAAAAAATAATGGACCTAATACTGATCCCTGAGGAACACCAAAACGTACATTTCTAACAGATGATACAGTATTATTTATTCGAGTTTTAACTTTTCTATCTAATAAATAATTTTTTAAAAACACATTTACATGACCCCTAAAACCACAGTATTCTAATTTTTTTAATAAAATGTCATGGTCTACAACATCGAACGCTTTTTTAAGGTCTAAAAATAGCGTAGCAATTTTTTTATTTAAACTATGTTTAGTAAATAAAAAATGTTGTAAGTTAAAATGTGAAAGGGTAGTATTGGATTTTTCAATAAATCCATATTGGTTATCATTAATTATTTTATTTTTATATATAAAGTCCATCATTCTATTATAAATTATTTTTTCGAAGATTTTACTAATTTGCGGTAGTAATGAAATGGGTCTATAGTTGATTATCTGTTTTTTATCATTTGCTTTAAATACTGGTTTAATGATAGCAATTTTCATATTATCAGGAAATTCAGAATTAGCCAAGCATAAATTAAATAAATATTCTAATGGTTTAGCAATAGAATTTATTAAAAGCTTGATTAATTTCATGTCCCAGTTATTTATATCTTTGGATGATTTAGATTTCATATTAAGTGTAATATTAATTATTTCCTTATCAGTAATAGGTAAAAAATAAAAACTGTTCTCAATAGAGTTTAAAAAATATCTAAAATCATTATCATTAGTTATATTATCATTAGTCATATTATCACTAGTCATGTTATCACTAATCAAATTATCATTAGTCATATTTTTATTTAAAAAACTTTCATTTATTTTAAAACCCACATTTGAAAAATAATTATTTAAATGATCCACATTGATTTTATATTTATAATTTCTTTTCCTTCATATTTAAGTATTTTGGGTAATTCATCAACATTTTGATTAATTATAGTGTTCAAATGTGTCCAATTTTCTTTTTGATTACAATTTGAAAAAATATTTGAGTAATATTTATTTTTTTCATATTTTATATTTTTATTAATTTTATTTTTTAGTTTTTTATATTTAATAAATGTGATAGGGCAGTTTTTAGTTTTATATGTGTTAAATAATTTATTTTTTTTTCTTATTGCATTTTTCAATTTACTTGTAAGCCATGGATTGTTAATACTATTTTTATTTATTTTTTTTCTAGATATGGGACAAAATTTATTAAACATTTCATTTAATTGTATTACTAATTTATCATAACATATAGAAGGATCTGTAATTGTGTAAAAATAGTCCCATTTGTAAATCGATAATGTATTTACTAATGCATTAATATTATGCATATTTCTGATATATACATAGTCACAACTTTTAGTATAGTTATTTTGTATATTCAAAGTAGTAAATATAACAGAATGATCAGATATATCTGTATTAATAACACCATTCAATAAAATTGAATTACTATTTGTTAATATGTTATCTATTAATGAATTCTTATAAGTTGATAATCTAGTTGGTATTTTTATTAAATTATTTAGGCCTAATTGTGAAATGGTATTATTAAAATCAATTGTGAATGGATTAAAAACATCTAAAAAATCAATATTAAAATCACCACAAATAAAAATTTCAGAATTAATATATTTTAAAAACAAATTATAAAAGAAATCATTAAAGATAGTTCTATTAATAGTTGGTGCTTTATACAACCCTGTGATTATTATAGGTTTATATTTAAATTTTAAATTTAATTGTATACTGATTATTTCTAAGTCATCATCAATTGCTGTTGATAAGTCTTCTATATATAAACAATCTAAATGTTTGTGAGCAAAAATTGCAACTCCTCCACCTTTTTTTTTAATTTTTAGTATACGATTTGTTTTAAACATTTTGTAATCTGTTAGATATATTGAAGGATCATCAGTATCAGTTAACCATGTTTCAGTTAGTACTATTATATCTGGTTTACTGACTAATGTATCCAAAAATATATTAAATGTATTGATATTTTTATTGGAAATTCTATTGTTTAGCATCAATATAGTTATATTTAACGTATTATGTATATTATTATATTCCTTAATAGTATAATAAGCTGTGTTTTGAATTGTATTATTCATCATACTGTTGTGATTCAGATACTATAGATATTGTTTTAAAGGAATTATTTATAAATATTACTTTATATTTAACATCATCAGTTGACTTACTTTTTGCCTTTTTTATTAGGTCTGATTGAATATTAAGTTGATCTATAGAAAATGCATGTGTTATACCAACTTTATTATATTCAGAATCTTTTAATTTAAATGCATGTTTGATTATATTAATTTTATCAATTTCATTTTTAAAAATTACTTTTATAGGTCTAATTTTATTATTTTGTATCTTTACATCATTTCGTTTTCCTAATCTATGGAACTTAATTACATTATTACATATAGAATCATCTGTAACAGTCTTAATTATATTATTTACAAGTTTTAATTCAGTATCATATTTACTTTTATTATCTGCGAAGTCACTTTCATTAGCATTATATATTATTATTGATTTGTTTTTTAAATTATCACCATTAATTTCTGAAATATTTTTATTGATTGTCTTTTTAATAGTACTTTCAATATTAAGTAATTGTTTAGATGTAATATCTGCATATGTGGTATTGTTATTATTATTTTTGTTATCTATATTATCTATTTTTATGATTAATTCATAAAATTATACACACATACACACACGCATACACACACGCACACATACACGTACACATACACACATACCTGTCTCCATTCTCAAACGTTACTTAGTCACTAGCCGTGACGTTCATTACAATACATAACTACATGTACAGTTGTATTAGATATTTACTTTATTCGTTTTTGTAAATCATAAAAGTAATTATATTTAATAATATTATCAAATGATTTCAAATTGACGAATATTTCTTAGATAAAATATTTCTTTTGAAACGTTAAGTTAAATTGATCAGTAATACCCTTGTTCCGAGTCACGTGATTTAGTTATAACATTGGTATATCATGTATGGTCATACACACCATACAAAGTGTTTACATTTGTTTATTTTAACTTGTGTTCAACTCGTGTTAAACTCATACTTACGTAATAACCGCGACTGATGTCGTATAGTAATATCAATAATAATAGAATACACAACACATACACCGTGTTAGGTAATCGATATGATTATGACGTCATCACTCGTACTTCCACACCACCACCACCATTATTACACGGATAGTATTATTTGTTTATTATTTATATTATTACAAAACCCGAATATTTATATATAAGTATGATATAATACAACACACTACAATACAAAACAAAACAAAACACACCGCACACTACAACAACGCACACCGCACCACACCTTCTCCAGCTTCCGGCGTGGTACGCTCGCTACGAGTTCTTCGCTAACTACATGGCGCAGGCTAACTCGGCCCTCAACCCTTTCATCTACACCGGCTTCAGCGATAACTTCAAGAAAGGTCAGAGTTCACATACTCTAATTCGATACTTTAATTTTACTATAACTTTGACCCTTAACCCCCTTATCCGCACTAACATTGACCCCTGACCCTCTCCCTGCACTAACATTGACACTTTACCCTCGCACAGGCGTGAAAGTTCTTCTCGGCATACACAACGGTCGCGGCTCCAGCATCAGCATGAGAACCGGGCCGAAGTTCACCGAGGAGATGACCTCTCGCAAGACCAGTATAACTTACCGCCTGTCCGTACTATAGACGGCCATACCGGAAGTAGTATCGCATAAACGCACCGATAGTCGGCGCCACACACACCGCAAGATACACACACACCGCCAGATACACACACACAACACACACACACACGATCCTATAATAACCGTCTAGGTTAACGCGGTCGCAAAACAAGATGGCGAAACTTGGCGAAGATTTATAATCCGTTAACCCCGACTCCGATGAGATAAAACGTAAATATACGCTTCCGGGAATGTTCACCAACACTCTACCATCCCTCCGCGTCCAACAATACCCTGACCCCTCCACCCCTCCACCCCTCAATCTACCCTTCCTCCACCCCCCTATCTATCCGTACACTACACACAAACGTACGTATTAGGTATACTATTGCGTAACATGTCTACTATTGCGTAACACAGGTTGACTATTACGTAATGATAGGGAGCTATATCTGTCGGCTGTGTCTCTGAGTGACGTGTATGTTTAGCAATAAACAGCGACAACCAGAATGCGTGAACACTCTATACAATCTATGTGTATATAGGTATTTCATCAGGGATAATTTATTTTTAGAATACCGAACTAATATTGTATATATTTCATTTGTATTAAAATACATATAAATATATATATATATATATATATATTTAAGTATTTACGTATATATTTATTTTTACCAATCATGGACATCATTGTGTTAATATATTAATGTATGAATATTTAAATATCTGTAGTCATAAATACCGAAAAACACGTCATTATAGTCTATATATATAGAATCTATATAGAGAATTATTACAAATGTACTATGATTTACTATGTATTACCGTATAGAAATTATATATATATATATGTAGAGATTTTATAATTATTTTAAAAATAACTTATTCCACTTCGCATTATTGTCCCGTACATCAGCATTATATTTAATTATTACGCCTATGAAAACATACACATATACATACACATAAACATACACATACGTATATATATATATATATATATATATATATATATATATATGTGTATTAAAATATATATATATATAGGTCTATTACAATTTATCAATTACCTATCTTAGGGAAAATTGTGCTGAGTAAAAAAATGATCTTATGACAATACTCGCTATTTCCGTCATTGTCTAGGATCGTGTATTTGCTCAGAACAAGTGACCCCTGACCCGTGTCATCAGTAAAGTAGGCGTGTCTATATCGACGTCGCGTCGTTATTACACTATTGTATAATAACGAGCGCTCTATTACATCACTGTTGTGTACGCAACGCAGCGGTGGTAACATTACGTCATACCACGTGACCATTCTATGACGTAATCACGTGTGCGAAGTCACGTGGGTGGGTGTGTGGGAATTCCTACGCAAAGTCGCAACCGTATTTATTTATTTGTTACCCGATAACATGCGCGCGCCCCTTACCATACCCTCGTATAATCCGTTCGTACGTTATAGTATACGGGTCGTGCACACACACCGACATCGCGTAATACGGGGCGTATATTCACGGTTGACCGGGCATCGTCACGGTTGATTGCACACGATCGCTAACTTCGAAGCCGACACGTGACGTGCTGCCATAAGGCGACGCGGTGTCTAGCGATATCGACTACGGACACATCTAAGGTCGAAGTGGCGCCATTGAAACAGAAGTATCGAGGACATAACCTTGGTATTCCCTGAATAGCTGCGGACACAGCGATCAGTACCCTCTAGCGGTTATACCACCCCTATGACGTCATAACCACAGTGTGTACACATCGTTACGTAACAGCTTAGCGAGATATTACGTAATATGTACCCGCGAACTTCTAAATTAATATTCGTTCATTTGTTAATAAATACTCCATGTTTAAGAACGCGCCTCATTTCAATATTCTACTGAGGTTATCAGTGATCTGATGCTATCAAGTACTGCGGGTCACTCGTTATAAGTTGCATTCTGGTATTTAAGCACGGAATCACTGTGGGTGCTATACTTACACTACACGTTAAGAGTATATATACTATCATGTAGGGGCGTCGTAACAGGGGGGCGGGGGGTATCGGACCCCCTCATTCAAAAATATGGGGGGGGGGCTAAGTATGTTTTGCCCCTCCCCCATGAAATGTGTTATAAAAAATTGTATATATATATATTAAATCTAGTATATTGTCTTTGTTAATACAAATTTATGCTAAAGAATGTTACCAACAATATTGGCGGGGGGGCTAATTATTGTTTGCCCCCCCCCCCCCCATCTACATGAAATATGATAATATTTATGAAAGATAATTGTTATCTGACGATATTCAGAATGCAATTATTCAACTATATAAAACTGAATTATTAAATATTTTATTGATATATATATTAATGATACTTTCTCGATTCAATGTGATGGAATTCAAGATATACACGGAAGTGAGAATGATATTTTGGAGGTTCGTTATTTGACATCATAACTAGAAATTAAATAAATATACATAGGAATATGCAATATTACTGAAGCTACAACTTGTGAAGGTATAGAAAATTTAATTTTATCTGAACTTGAACATCTTAACTGGACTATTTCTAAATTAAGAGGACATTCATATGACGGTGCAGCTAATATGTCTGGTAAATGTAATGGTGTAATGACTATATTAGTGAATAGACAGCCATTAGCTTTTTATACACACTGTGGAGCTAATCCTACAAACTTAATAGTATTAGATAATAATATACATATAAGAAAAGCTTTAAGAGTGGTTCATGAATAAGGATTATTATATGAACAAACTATAAAATTCCAGAATGTATACAATACTAATAATAACACAGTTAAGACAGTGACACCAATATGCCCAACAAGATGGACTGCGAAAATCATGTATTAAAACAACATTAGATTAATATAGTGGTTAAATCGAGTCACTGAAAGAATATAAAGAATTAGATTATATTACCAATGACCAAAAATATATTGAAAATTTATTATTAAAAAATATGAATAAGTCAAATATTTTTGTTATGAATATTTCAAGTTTGATATTTGAAAGCTTGGATTTACTTACTTACTAAGTCCCTTAACCGGTTAATCGCAGGGTATATGAACCGCTACAACACAAGTTATATTCCACCCGTAATGGTTCCGTGTAGCCTCTAGTAGTTGGTTCAGATCCATTTATGACTCCGCCCATTCCACTATGTTATCCATCCAGTTTTTTTCTGGATTATCCTCTTCTTCTTTTACCAAAAACACAACCATGTATCACAGTTTTATTAAGACTATCATAACGCATTGTGTGACCAAAATATGAAATTTTCCTTCTCTTTACTTTTGATAGGAGATTCTCAACTTAACATATGTATTCAATAAGTATGTGATATACATAATACTTTGTTTTTCTTTCTCTGTAGGTAATCCCCAGGATTCTTTTATAGGCTTTATGCTCAAATGCAGTAATTCTTCTTTCCAGTCTTTCTGTTAGTGTCCAAGTTTCACAGCCATAAAGTAGTAGATATAGACAATATTAGTGAGTTGTACAGTAGTATTTTTGTCTGTAGTGATATGTTTCGACTCTTCCATATATTGATTAAGCGAACTAACGTAGAGGTTGCTGTCGCTATTCTTATATTTATCTCTATTTCACTTTTTCAATCTTTCATTAGAGTCGCACCCAAGTATTTTAATTTATCTACTACTTCACGTCAGCTATAGCTATGAGATATATCTCATTATTCTTAAATTCTTTGACCAATATTTTCTTTTCTCGTAGCTGACCTACATATCATATGTCGCTGATCGCTTGCATAGTTTGTGTATGAGTTTGTGCAGCTCTGTGTTTGATCCTGCCATCACATCGATGACGTCTGCAAATTATAGGTTACATAGTTCATATCCTCCAACGGCTATCGTGCTGTAATGGTCTTCTAGCGTATCTTGCATGATCTTTTCTAGGAATATGTTAAAGAGTGTTGGTGATAAAAGGCATCCTTGCCGTAATTCTACCGACATATCAAAGAAGGTCCCTGTTTTGTTGACTTTTAACCAAAACGGTACTATTTGTTTTTTTTATAAAGATTTTCGATTATTGCAATAATATTTTCATCTATATTGAAGTGTCTCATTACTTTACATAATCCTTCGTGCCAGACTCGATCAAATGCCTTTTTGAAGTCAACAAAGTTATGGTATAATTATCTTCCATTTGCAATATGTTCCTCTGCCATTATTCTGCAGTTTAATATCTGTTCTATTGTGCTTCTTATCTTTCTGAAACCTGCTTTCTCTTCAGCTAGGATATATTCTGCTATTGGATTAAGTCGATTTAAAATAATTCTCAGCATGATCTTGCTTAGGTGTGAATCAGGCTAATAGTATTATAATTGTTGAACTTGCTTTGGTCACCTTTCTTTGGTATTGGAATAATTAAATATTGTACCCATTCATATGGCCATTCTTTCTTAACCCATATTTTCTGGCAAAGTAAAGTCATTATTATTACCATTTGTGAACCGCCGTTTATAATTATCTCACTTGTAATGTTATCTATACCTGTTGATTTTCCTTTTTTTAGACTTCGTATTGCATGTTCTACTTCTGATTTTAAAATCGGCAAGTTCTCTTCTACGCATGCACCTCGATTATCATTAAGTATATTTTAATCTGGATTTATTGTATAGTTATAGAGTTATTTGCATTATGCTGTCCATCTTTTGACTATTTCTGAGTCCTCTGATAAAATATTGCCATTTCTACTTTTCACGAAAGCTTGGATATGATATTGAAATCTTTCATGATACCAACAAATACTATTTAAGGTAAAATTTATAAAAATATACTTTAAAGCATACATGATTATAATTATATATAATCGTAATAATTATCAATAATAAATAAGCATAAATGATCAGATAATACAGTAAAGATTATTCTAATAATAATGTGATTAGATATGAGCAGTCAATATGTTAATATTCTGTATCATTAATATTTACATAATAAAATATACTAGTTGTTTGATTCCATAATGATGAAAATTAAAACCAAATTTGATACTAAGGAAACATCATTTATACATTATTAAAAATTAAAGGAATCATTATTAAAAAATAATATAATTTATGAAAAAGCGGTTTATTTTTTAGATTAATCTTATTAATCCTATTAATTTGGATCTCTCTCTATCTCTTTGCTACACTAAACATATATGAATAAAAAAATGTATGAAGAATTATCGATTGAAAGATTAAAAAGATGGAATTATCTATGTTCAAATCAATCAATATGCATATACATATATATACATAGACATATATAGACATGTCTAATACCATAGATGAGGCAAACATATACATATATATATATATATATATATATATATATATATATATATATATATATATATATATATGTATACATGATGGAAAAACCTTCTGAAATTCAAAAAAATATTTTCCGGCATAATGGAATTGATCAACATTTTAGAAAATCTATATTTATATAATAAATTTTGTAATGTTTTATATTTATTTTCTAATATAATAGATTACTTAAGTATTGTTATAAAAATTAAACATCATTAATTGCATATTAACATAGACCAAAGAGGTATCCTATATTAATAAAATATTAATTAGTAATTATATTAATAAATAATAGGATATATAATATAAAATAAAAATAAATAGCCCCCCATACAAAATATCATTCCGACACCCCTACGCACATGTGATGGTTGCATGGCCACCTGTACTGTACAGCCATGCCAATGTTTGCTACGATGTTCCGATAATACTCGAAAGGCGAATGTGTCCTTTTCATTTTATTTGAAACATATATAGAATGAAAATAATGATATATAATCCTATATATATATATATATATATATATATATATATATATATTGTAACAATATAACCCTCCTATATAGGAGTAATATGAGAACAGATAATAGCTATTATCTGTTCTCATATTACTACCTAGGTTAATCTAGCTTATTAGTAAAAATTATTTTAAATATTGGTCTAAAATAACTATTAACTAGGTGTCTATGAACTAACATAAATTGATTGCATAACATAAGTTGATGAACTAACATAAGTTGATGAAATAACATAAGTCGATGAGATAATATAAGTCGATTAGATAACATAAGTATACATATGTACTTATGAAAGTCGGGAATATAATGAATGAATCATTGTGGAATAGTGTCGCTATACACGGTGACGGTGGCGAACTGATGGAGAGATGTGTGTGAAGTGTACAACTGTGCGGGAGAACCTAGTCTATCGTGCCGGTGTGTACGTGTGTGTGTGTACGTGTGTGCGTGTGTGTACGAGTGTGTGTGTGTGTGCAAGCGGTACCGTTAACGTATAACTCGTGTACGGCAAGTAAACCCCGCGTAGGCCTTACACTACCCTACCCTGCACTGTAGGGTAAGTAGGGTAAGTAGGGTATACCCTACCCACTGTAAGAGCTAAGTACAACATCAACCGCCGGTTATACGTGTAGAATGCGACCAATATTGCATATAACTAGACTACTAATTAGATATCGGTAACTGTTTTCGGGTTGCGCAACATAGCAAGTTATGCTCACCCCAACACGTTACGTGCTTGTTACCCCATTCGTATACGGTAACAAGCACGTAGCATGTCGGGGTGAGCATCACTTGCTATGTTGCGCAGCCCGAAAACAGTTACCGATATATAATTAGTAGTCTATAGTCTATACCTACAGTATACAATAGTCTACGGTACCTACTTATCTCTTATAGTGTACAGATAAATAGGTAGAATACGTAGAGATTGCTAGACTTTATATTAAGGATATATAATAAATATCAGATAATACTATTTAAGTACATTACTTTGTGAATTATATTTATATTACTTAGAACATACGACCAACACATACCAACGCATACACACACGCACGCCCAGTGGGCGTCGCCCACGCACACACATAATCACATACACACATATGTATATATATATATATATTACGTTACCCTATTGAAAACCCAGACAACTTACTATTAACATACTGTATATTATATTAATATATATTGTTATTGTTATTTTTATATGGTAGGGTCCTTTAATCTCACCCAGGAACTTAGATGAAGTTTTCACTTATAACCATATGGCTCTAATGTCCCTTCGAAGCCGCTCTCATGTTAAGGCATCCATGGTTTTAACGAAAGCCGATCATTTATTTATACACAATTATATAAGATCACTTCTACATATTATTTTAACCATATTTTAATGGTCCGGACGAGGCTCGAACCCGTGTCCTACTGCTTGTGTATCTGACGCCTTAGCCAGATGAGACATTCGGGCAGTTTATATCCACATATACATAACCTTTAACCTATCCCGTGACATTTGGGTGCCGTTGGGCCGCAATTCGATCGTTCGCCGGTCGTAATGAGTTTCTCATTTCGAAACCAGTACACTCAACGATATTGTCTTGCCATCGAGTCCTCGGTCGACCTACTCCTCTTGTGACATCGAATATTCCTTGCAGAATCGCTTTGGCCCCATGGTATTCGATCTAGTCACATGACCATTTTGCCATCACTAAATCTGCAAATTATCATCTATTTAGAATTAGAAAAATACGAAAATCAATTACTGTATCTCTTACTAAAACTCTAGTTAATTCCCTTGTACTCTCACGCATAGATTACTGTTCCTCAATCCTTATAAATATTCCATTATCATCTATCTCTCCCTTAAATCGAGTTATTCGTTCATCAATCCGTACAACATATAACCTACGTATTCGAGATCATTCCTCTACTTCCTCATACCAACACATATCTCCATGGTTCACATTTAACAAACGCTCTGCTTATCGCATATTATCTATTGTTCATTCCTCAATATACTCTTCAAATTGCCCTTCATATATTTCTGCTTCTCTAGTACAAAGAGCTCCCCTTCCATCACTTAGAAACCATGCATCTCACCTTCTATCTACCCCTATTCTACGTCCCTCAAAAATGAATACTCGGGCACTGAGTTATATTGGTCCTAAGCTATGGAATTCACTCCCGCCCTATATTAGATCCATAAAATCGCATAAAACATTCATGAAATATATACAACAATTGATCTCAGGTGGTAACCTGAATTATTAATATTGTTTGTCATTATTATTTTATTAATTAATTTCCGTACGGCTTATTCTATTTTATTGTATTATTATTATTGGTATTTATTGTTTACCTACTTTTATTATTTGTATTCTATTATATACACCTTTGAGAAATCATTTATGATTTATTTAAGTGTCTAAATAAACATTCAATCAATTTAAGTTTTCTCTCAATCACCATCGCGAATAGTTCTGAATGTAGACCATTTCACTGTGATCCTTTTTCTTACTTCAACGTTTATTATTCGATCTTAATAGCTGATTTTAAGTATTATTCTTAAACATCGCATGTAAAGTGATTTAATGCTACGTTATAGTTCTTTTTTAGGGTCCGCGTTTCGCATGAATATAGGAATATTGACTGTACTAGTGATAGGTCCAGTAGGATCTTGTATTTCATAGTTATTGACTTGTCATTCCAAATGATGTTCAGTTTAGTTATGTTCAGTTTAGTTATGTACAGTTTAGTTATGTACAGTTTAGTTATGTAAAGTTTAGTTATGTACAGTTTAGTTATGTACAGTTTAGTTATGTACAGTTTAGTTATGTACAGTTTAGTTATGTACAGTTTAGAGTTGTGATCGTATGTGCAGTTCTGGTTAGTATCTCCGATTTCGATCATGTCTAATCTATGATAGTTCCGAGTTATTTGATTTGTCGACTATTATTAGTGTTTTATCGTTGATTTTTATTTCTGGGTTAAAATGTCCTTTTTAATTAGTCATTATATACGGCTTTATCTCGTTGATCTCCATACCATATTTGTTCACTGTCTGATTTAATTTACTGATTAAGCTTACCAGTTCTAGTTCCGAGCTCGCTAATCCGTCTATATCACCAACGTTACTGAACATTTTCCGTCAATCTTTACTGAGCCTTCGTGTTTTTCCAGCGTTTCATTCTTGATATTTTCCAACATAATATTAAAAAGTGTCGGCGAGAGCAGACATCGCTGTCTTACACCGGTTGGTGTTTTAAATCATTTTACTATATTACCAATGGTAATTTACCATCAATATATACTGCACTCGTTGATTTTCTATATAGATGCTCTATTATTTTGATTAGTTTAGCGTTGGTGATGAATTATTGCATGCCCATAGTGCTTTATGCCATATCGAAAGCTTTTTTTGAAATCAATAAATATATGATATAATGGAATTTTATATGGAATACTTTTTGTAAGGAATATTTTTCCGAAATTTATCTTAAGTTTAATATGTGTTCGCTGGTATTTCTACCAACTCTGAATCCCACTTGTATATCGCAATCCTTCAGTGGTATATTGCAGTATATAGACTACGTATACGCAAGATTATTTTCAGCATTATTTTTCTTGAATATTATATATGACTTACTGTTCTATAGTTTTCACATTTTTGATGACTTCCTTTCTCGTGTAAAGTAATAATTAACGATCTAGTCTAATAATTAACACTCTAGTCTAATAATTAACGATCTAGTCCACTCTGATGAACAGGTCCCCATGTGTTATTACATAGTTCTGTGAATAACCTAATTAGAGAGTCACCTCCTGATTTCAGTAATTCCGCTGGGTGATTATCATATCCTGCTGAGTTACCAGTATCTGAATAGCAGCTCTAACTTTACTTTGCAAGTAGGATAGTGTTCCTGCTGTACTTGGTACTATAGGATAGTGTTCCTGCTCTATTGTATTGTTAATGATGTCGTATCTCTGTCGGCGTTGTGTTAATACAGTTCTGAGCAATAATGTGTCCATCGTTGCAACACTTCTGCTTTGTCTGTGATACATTTTCCATTATTTTCTTGTATATTTACAGCTATTTTGACTTTTTGTTTTGTTAAATCATTTACTATTCGATAGGCTTTATCTGTATTGTTTTTATTTAGACCATTTTATATCAGAAAACTTTTGTTTTATCCAGTTTTCGTTGACATTTTTTATCTCTCTTTTAATAGTATTGGTTAGTTTATATTTAGCACCGGATTCATGTTTATCATGTTGTAATGGTCGTCTTGGGTCACACTTTTCTAGAAATTCATCTGTTATCCGGCTCTTCTTTCTAGCTCTGTATTTATCCGATATTACCTTTGCCGTATCTATGGTTATTGAGTTGAAGTTATAAATCGTCTCATCGATGTTCACAAGATCAATTGACTTCAGTTCATTTATCTTTTCCATGATCATATTTTTGAATAATTTATTTGTTAAGAGTTAAGAGGTACTTTTTAATTTATCCCGGTTACATTTACTTCGAGTGAAATTATTTGTTTTCTCTGGAATTTGTAAACGTAGATCCAAAGTCATCATTACCATGTCGTGGTCATTTCCAATGTCAGCTCCCGGTAATGATCGAGTTTTGTTCCTGTTTATACTTGTTGCTAAGTGCATATTTAAACATATGTAGTCTATTTGGTTTGGTATAGATCTCCAGGATTATGCCATGTATAAATTCTAGACATTTTATGAGGGCCGAATGTATTTGCTGCAATTAAGTTGTTATAGGTATTATTATTATAGGTATTATTATAGGTATTGTTATAGGTATTATTATAGGTATTATTATAGGTATTATTATAGGTATTAATATAGGTATTAATATAGGTATTAATATAGGTATTATTATAGGTATTATTATAGGTATTAATATAGGTATTAATATAGGTATTATTATAGGTATTAATATAGGTATTATTATAGGTATTATTATAGGTATTATTATAGGTATTATTATAGGTATTATTATAGGTATTATTATAGGTATTATTATAGGTATTAATATAGGTATTATTATAGGTATTATTATAGGTATTATTATAGGTATTAATATAGGTATTAATATAGGTATTAATATAGGTATTATTATAGGTATTATTATAGGTATTATTATAGGTATTATTATAGGTATTATTATAGGTATTATTATAGGTATTATTATAGGTATTATTATAGGTATTATTATAGGTATTATTATAGGTATTATTATAGGTATTATTATAGGTATTAATATAGGTATTATTATAGGTATTGTTATAGGTATTATTATATGTATTATTATAGGTATTAATATAGGTATTATTATAGGTATTATTATAGGTATTGTTATAGGTATTATTATAGGTATTATTATAGGTATTGTTATAGGTATTATTATTATAGGTATTATTATAGGTATTATTATAGGTATTATTATAGGTATTATTATAGGTATTATTATAGGTATTAATATAGGTATTAATATAGGTATTAATATAGGTATTATTATAGGTATTATTATAGGTATTATTATAGGTATTATTATAGGTATTAATATAGGTATTAATATAGGTATTATTATAGGTATTAATATAGGTATTATTATAGGTATTATTATAGGTATTATTATAGGTATTATTATAGGTATTATTATAGGTATTATTATAGGTATTAATATAGATATTATTATAGGTATTATTATAGGTATTATTATAGGTATTAATATAGGTATTAATATAGGTATTATTATAGGTATTATTATAGGTATTATTATAGGTATTATTATAGGTATTATTATAGGTATTAATATAGATATTATTATAGGTATTATTATAGGTATTATTATAGGTATTAATATAGGTATTATTATAGGTATTATTATAGGTATTGTTATAGGTATTATTATAGGTATTATTATAGGTATTGTTATAGGTATTATTATTATAGGTATTATTATAGGTATTATTATAGGTATTATTATAGGTATTATTATAGGTATTATTATAGGTATTAATATAGGTATTAATATAGGTATTAATATAGGTATTATTATAGGTATTATTATAGGTATTATTATAGGTATTATTATAGGTATTATTATAGGTATTATTATAGGTATTAATATAGGTACTAATATAGGTATTATTATAGGTATTATTATAGGTATTAATATAGGTATTAATATAGGTATTAATATAGGTATTATTATAGGTATTATTATAGGTATTATTATAGGTATTATTATAGGTATTATTATAGGTATTGTTATAGGTATTATTATTATAGGTATTATTATAGGTATTATTATAGGTATTAATATAGGTATTAATATAGGTATTATTATAGGTATTATTATAGGTATTAATATAGGTATTAATATAGGTATTATTATAGGTATTATTATAGGTATTATTATAGGTATTAATATAGGTATTATTATAGGTATTAATATAGGTATTATTATAGGTATTATTATAGGTATTATTATAGGTATTATTATAGGTATTATTATAGGTATTATTATAGGTATTAATATAGGTATTATTATAGGTATTATTATAGGTATTAATATAGGTATTATTATAGGTATTATTATAGGTATTATTATAGGTATTATTATAGGTATTATTATAGGTATTATTATAGGTATTAATATAGGTATTATTATAGGTATTATTATAGGTATTATTATAGGTATTAATATAGGTATTATTATAGGTATTATTATAGGTATTATTATAGGTATAAATATAGGTATTATTATAGGTATTATTATAGGTATTGTTATAGGTATTATTATAGGTATTAATATAGGTATTATTATAGGTATTATTATAGGTATTATTATAGGTATTAATATAGGTATTATTATAGGTATTATTATAGGTATTATTATAGGTATTATTATAGGTATTATTATAGGTATTATTATAGGTATTATTATAGGTATTAATATAGGTATTATTATAGGTATTATTATAGGTATTATTATAGGTATTAATATAGGTATTAATATAGGTATTATTATAGGTATTAATATAGGTATTATTATAGGTATTATTATAGGTATTATTATAGGTATTATTATAGGTATTATTATAGGTATTATTATAGGTATTATTATAGGTATTATTATAGGTATTATTATAGGTATTAATATAGGTATTATTATAGGTATTATTATAGGTATTATTATAGGTATTAATATAGGTATTATTATAGGTATTATTATAGGTATTATTATAGGTATTATTATAGGTATTAATATAGGTATTATTATAGGTATTATTATAGGTATTGTTATAGGTATTATTATAGGTATTAATATAGGTATTATTATAGGTATTATTATAGGTATTATTATAGGTATTAATATAGGTATTATTATAGGTATTATTATAGGTATTATTATAGGTATTAATATAGGTATTATTATAGGTATTAATATAGGTATTATTATAGGTATTATTATAGGTATTATTATAGGTATTAATATAGGTATTATTATAGGTATTATTATAGGTATTATTATAGGTATTAATATAGGTATTATTATAGGTATTATTATAGGTATTATTATAGGTATTATTATAGGTATTATTATAGGTATTATTATAGGTATTAATATAGGTATTATTATAGGTATTATTATAGGTATTATTATAGGTATTAATATAGGTATTATTATAGGTATTATTATAGGTATTATTATAGGTATTAATATAGGTATTATTATAGGTATTATTATAGGTATTATTATAGGTATTAATATAGGTATTATTATAGGTATTATTATAGGTATTATTATAGGTATTAATATAGGTATTATTATAGGTATTATTATAGGTATTGTTATAGGTATTATTATTATAGGTATTATTATAGGTATTATTATAGGTATTATTATAGGTATTATTATAGGTATTATTATAGGTATTATTATAGGTATTATTATAGGTATTATTATAGGTATTATTATAGGTATTATTATAGGTATTATTATAGGTATTAATATAGGTATTATTATAGGTATTATTATAGGTATTGTTATAGGTATTATTATTATAGGTATTATTATAGGTATTATTATAGGTATTATTATAGGTATTATTATAGGTATTATTATAGGTATTATTATAGGTATTATTATAGGTATTATTATAGGTATTAATATAGGTATTATTATAGGTATTATTATAGGTATTGTTATAGGTATTATTATTATAGGTATTATTATAGGTATTATTATAGGTATTATTATAGGTATTATTATAGGTATTATTATAGGTATTATTATAGGTATTATTATAGGTATTATTATAGGTATTAATATAGGTATTATTATAGGTATTATTATAGGTATTATTATAGGTATTATTATAGGTATTATTATAGGTATTATTATAGGTATTGTTATAGGTATTATTATTATAGGTATTATTATAGGTATTATTATAGGTATTATTATAGGTATTAATATAGGTATTATATACATATTTTGCGAATTCTAGAAGTCGATTTCCTCTTTCATTTCTTGACACGTTGCAGTACTCACCGGAGATCCGACCCAGTTAGCATTATCTTATTTGCCTATAGGCGGATAGCTATCCGTGGGTTCAATGATGATTGTTATTCTGCCATTAATTGGTTCAAAGCGCATACTAGTTCTGGTTAAGTCGTGATGTATCACCAACCCTACTCCGTGTATATGTTTATTATCATTTCCAGTGTATAATAATGTATGTCCTTCAGTTGTTGAAATATCATTTGATCCTAGTTTTCGAACTTCGCTAAAACCCATTACATTGCATCTATATAAAAATGCCTTACTACATACCTCTTCACTTCCCTATAGGGTATACCTACCCGCGTATTTAGTGTGATCCCTTCCCATATTAAATATTCCTTGTTATTGTCATTCAATACGGGTCTTATTTAACGTTATAATACTAGTCCAATAACAATTCTAGTCCATCTAACGATGACCTCTCACCCTAATAGTATCATCCGCTAGAGGGGGTGTATTTTTATACACGTGGTACTATAGTAGTCCTCTACTTTTGTTGGATTTAAGTAAACAAGTAATTTTATTCTAGGTTTCATATAATTCATCATCTGTCAACCAATCCGGGCAAACAATTGTTTATTGCCTCACACTTTAACATACCTATTTTCTAATAACTCGACATCATCATGACATCATTATGACATCATTATCATATTACATCATATTACAACATCAAGTTACGTGACTGTCATCGTAATGACGTATCGCTTTTAACGAATTACTTAGTTACCTATTATATAATAACGTATGTGTTTAGCGAACAACGGTTGTAGTGACTATGCGCATGTACGAACACATACACACACATATATACACATACACACATACACACACACACACACGTGACACCAGTAGAGGATACAAATATACCTCTTATATATATACAGTTGTATATTATAGTAGTATAATATAGTAATATAATATAGCCTATAAGCCTACATGTATTTGTACTCATATTGTAATACGTCAATTGACCAGGTACCTACTTAAAACGGTAAATAAATATGTATCAATATTTCGTATAGTTACCCATAGTTACACTTAGTTACCATAACAACCCGGTAAACAATAACTATATTTAAAAACGAAATAATAATTACCCCGTACAAGTAATACATCGTGTCTATTACACACATACGCATATATCGTCTGTTCGGTGTTATATTACGTCATCAATAGATTTACGTCATCGATAGTATTACGTCATCACATGGAGGCGTTACGTAAGATGTTCGGCGCTGCCGATATCTCAGACAAGGAGAGCGAAGAGGAGATCAAATCATTCGCCACCAAGGTTATTATAGTAGGTATTGATACTATAGTATGTTACTATATATTATATACTTATATAGTACTTATAGTAGTCTATATACTTATTTGTAACCTACAACTTAGCATAATTCTAATGTATATTATAATATACTATAATATACAATAGTTGTATATATATATACTATAGTATATATATATATATATATATATATATATATATATATATATATATATATACTATTATATAGTATATATATTATTATATATAATATAAATATGTGATTATAAAACATGTCAATTGATATTTGAATTGTTGTTGTATACATTTCTAATGACGACTATAATATACGCGTCGCGAAGTGAATATCGCTGACATCCGGTCACCTAAGAGTTCACTGTATCCCCCCGGGTTGTATCAATATTAATTGTGAGCCTCCTTCATTAACAAGCACACAATACACTATAGTATACTATAGTGTACTATAGTGTACAATGATAAAAACGTACTATGTATACATCATACACATATTATGTGTGATACGGGGTCATTGTTCTTAGAAAACAATCGCTTTAAGATTATCTTAGGATAATCCTTAGCTATTACGTCGCACGCTAAGGATTACGATTATAGTATACGCTAATCCTATAGGACACTTGTTACCGAAACAACTAGTCCTCTGTCGAGTAGACGCTAACAATAGTATGGCTGTCGCTAACCCCTCGTACATTACGTCACTCTCTAACACGTGATCGCACTGATGACGTCACTACGACGCGTAACATACACCACCACGTGACCACGTGACCTTTTCACAGCTGCACGAATTCGGCGAGAGTATGTCCGTCGGAACAGGCGACGAGATCGCCCTCGCTATCCGCAAGTTCGGCTGCCTCGGATACCTCGCTGATCCGCCACACCAACGAATGGTTAGCGCGTTGCGTAATAGTGAGTCACCTCTTTATTACGTAATACTACTAGAGGCGAGGTAGTGTCCTAGATAATGCTGACTCAGCACTAGATGTTACAACGCTTGTGCGCGTAATCGCGAACGTAGAACACGTGTTATATATATATATTACTCGCGATAATTATTCGCCAATTCACGCGAATATTCGTAAGTTTGACCTACTATTTATGTTGTGATTTATGTATAATGGACAGACGGATACTGTCCGGACAGGTTACCGTCGGATCTATGTAATGTATCAACTGTATGGCCAGAGAGTGTCCACGTAGAATTGCATTTATTTGGAAATACTATATAAATAGCAACTATATTTTTATCGGGCGACAGCATAGAAAAGATATTGATCTTTATACGAAGCCCTTTAGAGGAAATAACAATATAATTAATTTATGTATTTATACGAAAAACATGTACAACTTTCTTCTAATAAATATGCATTATTATTATTATTTATATATACGTATGACTCACGAATAGCTACTGGATCACGTGACCACGCTGTTGACGATTGTGAACGACAGGTGTCGTAACCGACGAGCCCCGAACGACATGACCTTGAACGTGTTGATGGCGTTGACCTGTCTGTGCAGCCACAACAGCATAGTGCAACACTTCATGCTGGTTAACACACGCACGTATGTGTGTACACCAGGGGCCGGTTGCTCTGGAATATGTCTGGGATTGGCCAGAGACAATCCCAACCAGGACAATCCAAAGACAATCCTTATTTATAGGGATTATTGGGTTGCTCTGGGATTTTGTAAACATATCCTAGCTGAGATCAAGCTCAGCGATATTTCAACTAACATCCTTATGTTATCCTTATTTTATTTTCGAATATTTTAAAATATTTAAAATATTGGAATTATGATTATAAATTACTTGATTATAATTCGATTATTAAAGGAAGTACATATATGTACATAGGAATTTTATATAGTTTCGGAAATCCCATTTAATTTCAAGTAGAATCAATAGATAATATATGTATAATAAGTTAACAAAACGATAAGTAAAGTGTTATAGTAAGGGTATTAATTATTTTTTAAAGTTTATTTTCAAATATATGTTAAATATTATTTAAAATTACTTAATTATACTATCATATAGTTTCTAATATTACATTAAATATACGTTAAATTATATTATTATTATTATTAGTTTATTATATCATTTAATTTATTCTTATTAATACATATTTACATGAATATATTACATATTTATTAGTAAATATTAATAAAATGTATGTTATTCAGTAAATTCTAAATTTATTAGAATATCTATATAGTTATAGTTATATATAGTTATATAAATAATATATTTATAATATAATAACATAATAATAGATACAATATTACATTATAAATATAATTCCATTCTAATTCTATTTGTAATTAAATCAAAACTATCAACACTATTAGTAATTATACAACATTTATAATATTGGATTTGTAGTGTAATGGTTGAGTTGCTGTATACAACGCAGAATGCCTGGCTTCGATTCCATTTGGAGGCATATTTTTTATTTTATAATATAGATTTTTTTAATATAAATAAAAGCATATTAATTGTATAAACTATAAAACGTAATATAAAACAAATACAATTCTATTAAATACTAATATTATTATTCAATATTTTATTATCATATCTATTACAAATATTATATATTATGAAATAGGAACCTATATTGAACTAGAAATTACTTTGACTATTTAACTAATATGTTGATTTTATATATTATTTATAAATTTAATTATGTTATACTAATATTATGTGATATTATTATGATATTTAAAATTATCTTATACTATAATATATTAAATGAATAATATATATATATTATTAAGATGTATACATCGATGTAGATTTACCAATTTAATTATTATTTATTGAAAATAATTTTGAAAGCAATTAATTGAATATATTTATAATATATATATATATATATATATATATGGGATTATTAACACTCTATTTTATCTATATTTCATATTTTAATATTTTATATTTGATCCTATGTATTTTAAATTTAATAAGGACACTTATTTTTGATCCTTATTTTTTCACCTAAGTATCATAAAATTGTCCTAGTTTTACACACACATATTTCCAGAGCTACTCGAATGTCTTACGAATGTCCTACGAGTATAAATATAGTTAAAAATACCCAGAGCAACCGATCCTCTAACTATCCTACGCTATTTTTTTTTACTAGGATAGGACATTGATTTTTGTCCAGAGCAACCCGATTTACTGAGAATTGTCCAGAGATTGTCTCTGGATAGTGATAGGACATTTTATATTTCCAGAGCAACCGGCCCCAGGGACCTATGTGTGTGCGTGTGTGTGTGTGTGTGTGTGTGTGTGTGTGTGTGTGTTCACCTTCGACTTCATTAGCTTCTATTTCAAGTATTGCTTACAAATAAATTTATATTCGTACAAATACTTATAAATTCTGAAATAAGTTAGATAGCGATTATATACGAAATACTTATTTCAATGTTTTAGCGTAGATTTTATGAACATAAAGGACATATTTATAATGCAAAAGTATTTAGGGTGGGTTTAATTGATTTTTAAGGGTTTTAATTAGTAATCTAGGGTAAATAAAACTTAAATATTGAAATTTGTCGGGATATAAAATTATAAATTATAATTTATAGAACCCATAAGTGTTAATATAGAAATGTAATACAACATTAATGTTCACTTATAAAATATATATTCTATGTATACTATATTATAAATAAGTCAATCAAAGTGAATTATTATAATTTTAATTATATTTGTATTTGTATTAATAATTACTGTATCACTACTACTGCGCATGCGTAGCATTTATTTATCTTTAGTTTTACCTTATAAGGAGGAGGATATACATAAGGATTATTGATATCCTCCTTATTATTACTACTACTACTACTACTACTACTACTACTACTACTACTACACTTACCATTATATTGACCACTACACTGCTAACCAGAGTAACGAGCTCTTCCTGACCGAGCTGGTGTGCATAGTGAACGAGCACTCGAACCCCGAGAGGATAACGGCGGAAACTAGCAAATGGGGCGTGGTCAAGATAGCCCAGTGGGCGTGTTACCTATTCGTGATCGTCATGTGCGGTAACCACTTCTTTCTCATGGATCTACAAGGTTAATACACGCATGTATCTACGACAACCTATCAAGTGGGCGTATATACACTGTATAGTATAGTGTATACACTGTATAATATATATATATATATATATATATTATACAGTGATGTTTACCTATAACCTCGGAGGTTATTGGAGGTCTTGTGTTTACGTAGAGAAATCGATGTGATCAACACACTTTGTGCGATTTAGTTTATGAATTAATAATTATCAAATGAAATATCGTTATTATATCACATAGGATTTACAAGAATAACATCCTGTATATAACTGTATAACACGATGTGTATGATTATAATCATATATGTATTATATATATATATATATATATATATATATATATGTTTTATATATATAATATATAATTTATTTATAATTTGTATTCATATTCCTAATAATTATCACCCTATTAAAGATACGAATATCGAGACTTCGTTTCTGGAACTATCGAGACTCAAGATATCCCCCAGCGAAGAAGAGGACTACCACCGAAGAGAATCCGTAGCAGTAGGAGAAGAAGGCGTCAGAAAACAGAGCGGGGTATCGGGCAAAGTAAAACCAGTAGTAGTAATCGACGAGGTAAAAGTTTCGATTTGGAATAAATGGCCGATTAATTACGCCCTGGTGGCGGCGGCCTGCTTGAACACCAGCCTCGCTATCGAGATCAGCGACACCATCTTCCCCATCGAACACTTCTACGGAACTACTGCGAAATCGTCGAGTGACGAGTGATCATGGGAGGGGCCTAGCGAAGGAGGCGGGGCTATATTCGTGTAGCACTCTTCGTTCGAGTTTATTATTATTATTATTGAAATGAGGACGAATAGATTTAGAGTACCTATTACTATAAATCTATGCATAAACGCAATGAATCGTCTGTTTATTTGTAAACATTATATTATATTTGTTTAAAAACTAAAAAATGTTTTTTTTGCAAATTAACGCAATATATATATATATATATATATATATATATATATATAAATAAGATGTTATCTTAACATTTTATTATAGAGCCGAATGACTAGCATACAATAAATATCATATATATTATAAGTAAATAACAGTATTCGTATATGAATAAATTAATAATTGAATAACATTTATTTTGATTTATTATTCATTAGGTAATTATTATAAAATATAGTAGGATAATCTACGTAATGAGTACGTCATACCTAATTAGTAGATAATTAAAATGTATTTATTTATATTAAATTAATTAAGACAAATATCATTATATGATTCTAAACAATCTATACAAATAAGATATATGAAATAACTGTTTAGGCATATTATCCTACATGCATATTTAATCAAAATACATTAAAATATTATTTTTTTATTACAAAATAATATAATAACATGTAGGCGTTCTACGTTCTCCCTACTTTCTAAAAGGGGTATCCCACTACAAGTTTTCTGGAAATATTTTAACTTTAAAACGATTTTCTATCAAGTTAACAAACATTGTAGGGAAACCTAGTGGGAAACTCCCTTACTTTCCGGCAAGTTTCCGGAAAATCTTGTAGTATTGTTTACTATGATATACTTATGTAAATTCTATACTTAACATATTCCCATAGATATTACTAATACATATAGGTATTTAATAAATACTATTTATTTATAAAATAAATTTGTTTATATTAATTATAAACAAATGAAATGCAATTAGGTTAGGTCATATATATGACCCTACTTTAACTTAGTTAATATATATATATATATATATATATATGTGTGTGCGTGTATCATATTTAATTAGGTCAATGCTCTTGGTATGATATCCCACATTTTCATAATTAATAATGATACAAAATGTACTCGCTTTTTTAATTTGATATAAATAAAACAATAAAGCATATAATATATATATATATACATACAGATATGTATAGATTGAGAGTATGCATCTATCTATTCGTATATTCTATTAGGTGCATAGTTTAATGAATTAATTATGACATAACATACAAGTAAATGTATAATAATAAGTCTTACAATAATAGGTATACGTATACCAAAGAAAAATAATATGTTAAATGGAAAATCCTACGCATGTATTGTAGAACAGGTTACACGCTATGTAATATAATATACGAGTTATATCAATACCTCCTATAACCTATAAAACGATTTTCTATCAAATGTACTACAATTGTAGTGGGATACCCCATTACTTTCCGGCAATTTGCCTGAAATATAGTAACTTTAAATGGGGTATCCCAGTACAACTTTATATAAAATCTTTTTAAAGTTACAATATTTCCGGCAAGTTTAACTTGAAGTTACCTGAACTACTTGTAGTGGGATACCCCTTTAATAATGTGTATATATATATATATATATATATATATATATATATATATATATATATAGCCATGGCCCCATTTAGCTTCGAAGCTAAATGAGGCCATGATGTACTTCGATGATGACATTAATGCATAATTATGTAATAAATGTACATATTTGTTTGTTATTAAATAAAATAAAATGATGACAAAATATAATAATTCAATATCCTAGTTGAGGATGTTATTTCATTTAATTGTTTCATACGAATATTATGTTCTATTATTAGAATATCCTACTCAATATAAATGCCTTTGTAAAATGGATTCCAGCTTTTCAATGTTAACATTATTTTAAAAATAAAGAGAAAGGCGGATTCTATGACATGTCCTTGGTAGTCACAGAGCTAGAGATTTCTCTCTAGCTCTATGTTGGTAATACTACTATTAGAATAATGTTAATAAGAAAATCGAACAATTGTAGATCATTAAATAGTATATATGTTTTTACATATATTAGACAACTATACAATTATACTTATATGATATAAGTGGTATCTATATTCAACATAATAATGATGACAAAATTGCATTTGGTTCGAATACATTGATAAAAATACAATGTTGCTAGAACCTGGTATTCATAATATGTTAGAATCGTTGGTTTCAATAATATTACTGCGCATGCTTATTGTCAAGTAAACAAATAACAAGAAAATTATTAAATATATTTATTAAAATGTCTTATCGAGATTTACGTAGTTAGTTACTATCTTATTTTTTTATAATTTATATTAATAAATGTAAAATAACAATATATGTTTGTTCAAATGTGTATTAATTTGAAAAAATACATTTATATATGAACTACTATAGAAATAAAAAAAATAATTTCAATAAATATATACAAATTAAATTTGTATATAATTTTTGTTTTACAATTACTTGTTAATTACAAATGTATATTATTCCATAATAAATTTGTTTCGTTGTATGAAAATGCCAATCCTTATTATATTATTATTAATACTACTAGTAATTATTAATTATTTTAAACATGTCTTTTACAATAACTATTAGATTGTAATATATTATTAATATTACACGGTATGTAATATTATTAATGATTACAAATTATTAATTTATTTTTATTATATACATTAATAATTTATTTACTAAATATGGAATAAAACATAAATATGTTTCTAAATAGAATAATTTTATTTTATTAAATTTATTTATTAAAAATAAACTTTATAATCATAAATGTCTGCGTGGCGCAATGGATAGCGCGTCGGACTTCTAATCCGGAGGTTGTGGGTTCGAGTCCCACCGTAGATGTATTTTTCAATTTTTTTATTGAATAATTTAATTCTTAATAGTAATATACTTATTAATATTAATTTTAATTAAATGTAATAATTATACAAATATATAGATATTTATTATAAATATATCAAAAATTAGTTCAATATTATTATTTATAACATGATTATAATATAACTAAAAACTCATATAATACATAATTATAATCTACTGATGAGAATTATATTGACAGTTTAAACATTTATTGAATACTGTAGTAGTATAGTTTATTTAGTCACAAAAATCACATTTTAAATAAATTGTTCGACATTTATATATAAAATTATGACAACATCCATAATTAAAATAAGTAGACTACATCATTTACTTTATTGCTGCATTAATTATTTACCTACCTAACTCCATTATGATATTAACTATAATCTCTAAATACTATCTAATATTTGTATATAATGCCCACCAATGAATTAATACATAAAAACTTGACAGCTAAAAATGCATACATTATCTTCTTAACAATATTTCTGATCGTATCTAAACTATATAATAATTATATAGTTATAATGTCTAATATAAGTGATGCACTTGCTTTATAAGCTATCCTAATTAGCATCATTATTAACACGATCCATGCCTTCTTACACGATCATACACATTAATATAATTCTAATACTTCAATAGTATCAATATCGACTCTAATGCGATCACTCGGCTGGCTTAAGTTTAGATATCTCTGCAGGTACAGACTACTATGCATCACCCATAAGGTGATACATCTTAGATCTCCCGAGTACCTAGCTGACTTGATCAGTATGCATACCCTTAGTCGAGCTAGCAGGAAATGTCACACGATGAAAATTGTGCAACGCTCGACTATCTCTGCTCACTCTGAATCTGCTTTCTCTGTGGTAGCTCCAAAATACTGGAATTCTCTACCATATGACATTAGGTGTTTGAAATCCTTGTCACTATTTAAATGTAAACTCTCCACGCACCTATTAACATTGTAACCTACCCTCCCTTTTCCTTTATTTTTATTGTACTTTATTTATTTTATTTTTGTTTCCTTCTCATGACGCCCATAACCACCACGTGATTTTGTAGTCAATAAAATATTTTAAAATAAAAAAATAAAATAAAATAATATACACCGATCATAGAACTAGTAGATACATTGCTTCTTAAACTTATTCGATAACCTACAGGTATCACTTGCTCTATGAACTTCACCTATACATGTCCAATGTACATCTTATAGTTTATTACTTTAATTACTTTTATTGTGTCATGCTACGAGAATTTTGTAATTAAATTAGTGTTCAAATCATCGTCAACGCATACAACGTACGCTAACACACGCTTCGGATAGTTCTATTTACATTATTATGCGTCGTTCACGCTATCCGTAAAATAGTCGCTGCATCAAATATTGGTATCACGCTACAACAATACAACACGATCAATATTTGCCACACGCGTGTAAACATAGGACATCCGCGTTTCATCGTGTTCACATGTTCACGTGATATGTTCACACAGTAAGACGTCGACGCACACATCCAAGCGGAGCATGCGAACACACTATTAGTCTGTTGTGACGAACCCGTCCTCCTCCTTCTTCGTAAACCTAACCACTTCACCACCTTCGCTACGTCGACACGAATGTCAATATTACCTCGTTGTATAATGTAATGTATACCGGCGATGTTGTGAAATACGTATTTGTATTTGATTCTTTTTAGACAAATTAGTTACGTTTGTATTTGATAAAGGTATTTGAGCCGATCCCTGATGTAAGCCAGTCATCTAATCGGATTGCGCGTATTTATGCACAAAAACGCACGCATCTCAATCTAAAATTCTCTAAACCTTGCTTCCACTCCAACAATTTATTAGTAACCGTATAAATTACCTGATTATATATATATACATTCATATATACATATACTCACATATACATATACGCATATATACATATTCATATATATATATATATATATATGTATATGCACATACACACACATATACATATACGTATATAAACATATACACATATATAAACATGCACGTCAACACACATACATACAACGCTACCGTGGCCCCCGTTCACAGACCTAACGGAGATGATGAGAGCTCTCGGCTACCCTCGTCTGATATCAGTAGAGAACTTCAAGACGTCTAACTTCGCTCTGGTCGCTGAGATCCTCTCGTGGCTCGTGAAACGGTTACTCTTCATCCTCCTCCTCATCCTCCTCATACTCCTCCTCCTCATCCTCCTCCTCATCCTCCGCCTCATCCTCATCCTCCTCCTACTCCTCCTCATCCTCCTCCTCATCCTCCTCCTTCTCCTTATCCTCATCCTCCTCCACTCCACTCCTCCTCCTCCTCCTTCTCATCCTCCTCTTCTTCCTTCTTTAATTTAAAAATTCTTATTAAAGTATATTCATAACGTGATGAATATATCGAACCTATACGATAATAGCCTGCAGGGTATGCTAGCGGCGTTAATAACGACCCACATCTTCTATACGATGCGGTATGACGATACTATATGTTCCTTCCATTTCAATCTTCAGCAAAAGTCTTACGAAACATTTGTATTATATGCGATTACACTTTAGAGAAGAGTTGCCACTACTATTATTATTATAAATTTTAAAAATATAAATTAATTATAAAATAATTATAAATATTAAAAATATTATATAATACTACTATTATTTAAGTGTTAAACTAAACTATTGCCTCCCGGTCACTTAGTTACGACCCTAACTCCGACCTTCCCACTGACGTCGACATGGAACAAGACAGGGTCATCTTCATTAAATCTGTGGTGCAATTCCTGGTTCGTACTGTAGTGTGTTGTAATCACACAAAGGTGTTAGAGTAGTACTGTTTAGGTGATGTAATAGTATTATATAAGTTTAACTTAAAGTTATATTATATTATTATAGTTATATAATAATATTAGAGTTATATAATATGCTTAATTGAATGCATATACAATTTTAAATTAGTAAATTAATTAATCAATCAATTTTGCATTATATATTATGCACTATATGAAATAGTATGTTAGTTTAGTATGTTATCTAAATTATATATTATTTAATATAGTGGAATTTTGTGAGTTTAAAAATATTAAATGATTCCATAAACGATCATTAAATAACATATTTAGAGTTATTAAAGTGAAATATTGATTTTAAAGTTTAAATAAATGTCTTATGATGTTTACGTAAATTAAATATATGTATTGTATAAGTGACATATGTATTGTATAAGTGACATATGTATTGTATAAGTAACATATGTAACCTGAATAACGTTAACAAACAGATTCGTATAATATAATATTTCGAATAAATCCGCATTACTCGTATCACGCATGTAATTATTAAATTAATAATTTGTCCTCCCAACTCCTGCTCGCTACTAATCCTCTACTTACCACGCCCTCCCGACCTACTTATCACATCCCTAACTTACTTATCGAACACCCCTCAGCCCTACTTAACCCCCAGACCTACACAGTATGCCCCTCAGCCCTACATATCACCGCTCAGCCCTGCTTAACTCCCAGACCTACACATTACACCCCCGGACCTACTTATCACCCCCCATACCTACTTAACCCCTAGAGCTTCTTATCACGCCCTCCCGACCTACTTATCACATCCCTAACTTACTTATCACACACCCCTACTTAACCCCCCCAGACCTAATAATCAGCTCTACTTACCCCACACCCCCTGGTGCAGACGTTGAACGCGCACATAAAGATGAACGGCAAGAAGCTGTACCAAGCGGACGGGTACGCCGTCAAGGAACTGCTGAAGATCACCTGCGTACTGTACAACGCCGTCAAGCAGAACACACGACCCGAGGATAGCGTTGGCTCGGACACCGATGACAGCCCCGCTATTAGCTTCGATATCTCCTCTAAAGTCAGTGGTGATAACGCACCGATCATAGATGTGCCGTCGTCCACACCTCGTAGACGCGGGTACTAATAAAGTATGTAGATTTTTGTCTCGGGCGACAGCATAGAAAAGATATCGATCTTAATCTGAAGCCCTTTAGAGGAAATAATAACATAAATAACAAGTGACTTTTTTACTGGTCAAGGGCTAACGCACCTTGTAGGGGAACTCTTTTACTAAAGCAACTAAACTTTATTACTAAAACGTAACTACTCTATTACTAAAAGAATGTTACTTTATTACTAAAAGAACTACAATTTATTACTAAAAAAAATAAACTTTATTACTAAAAGAACTAAATTTATTCTAAAAAGTAACTACTTTATTACTAAAAGTAACTAATTTATTACTAAAAAGTAACTACTTTATTACAAAAAATTAACTTTATTACTAAATCAACTTAGTTACTAAAAGAATTTTATTACTAAAACAACTTTATTACTAAAAAAACCTACATAAATTAAAACTTAATCCAACCTAACCATAACAGTGAAAATAACTATGACCACACACATACACACACATATCACTATACTTTTAAAGGCTCAATTGGGTTAATGCAGCTAAAAAAAACCTACCAATATTAAACTTAACCCAACCTAACCACAACCGTGAAAATCTACTTTTATAGGTTCACTCGGGAAGTAATGCAGCTAAAAAAAACCTACCAAAATTAAAACTTAACCCAACCCAAACCCAACCAAACCCACCTAAACCCAAACCCAAACCCAACCCAAACCCAACCCAAACCCAACTCAACCCACCTAAACCCAAACCTAAACCAAAACCCAAACCCAACCCAAACCCAAACCCAACCCAAACCCAAACCCAACCCAAACCCAAACCAATAATGCAGCTAAAAAAAACCACCAAAAATTAAAACTTAACCCAACCTAATCACAACCGTGAAATCTACTTTTATAGGCAAACTCGGGAAGTAATGCAGCTAAAAAAACCTACCAAAATTAAAACTTAACCCAACCCAACCCAACCAAACCCAACCCAAACCCAAACCCAAACCCAACCCAAGTACCCAAGTCAACTAGCTAAGTAGTTATATATATATATATATATATATAGACATATATATTTACATCAATATTTATATACTATAGACACTATAATAGTGACCAAAAAACCACCAAAAATTAAAACTTAACCCAACTTAACCACAACCTTGACAATATACTTTTATAGGTTCACTCGGGAAATAATGCATCTAAAAAAAACCTCCAAAAATTAAAACTTAACCCAACCTAACCACAACCGTCAAATATACTTTTATAGGTTCACTCGGGAAGTAATGTAGCTAAAAAAAACCTACCAAAATTAAAACTTAACCCAACCCAAACCCAACCCAACCCACCTAAATCCAAACACAAACCCAAACCCAAGCCAAACCAAAACCCAACCCAAACCCAAACCCAAACCAATAATGCAGCTAAAAAAAACCACCAAAAATTAAAACTTAACCCAACCTAACCACAACCGTGAAAATAACAATATATTTTAATATACTTTTATAAGTTCACTCGGGAAGTAATGCAGCTAAAAATCCATCATAATGTACTATCACGTTCCAGCATAACTTACTATCACGTTCCAGCTTAAGTTGTATATTGTTTATCGAAATAATTTATTACATATAGTAATCTATATGTATAACACGATAATGCATTTTAATAATTTATTCGATACAGTTAAAATTATTAAAATCAAATTATTTTTATAGATTATCTATGTTTTACATGATACAAATATTATAAATTCAAATATTTACATGGTGGAGATAGTAAATTTACTTTTGTAAAGTCATTTATGAGGCAAATAATCATAGTAAATGTATCGCGATTGATTACATTTATATCTACTCATCACTCTTAACATTATAGAATAGAAATTAGATTTTTTTTTTTTTATAAATTGTAATTTTTTTTCTTGACCATGTATGATGAAATTTGGTGAAAAATTGAAACCGAGCTAGACACCCAATTATTCATATATTAATGGTTTTTATCATTTTATTATAGGTACTTTCGTACTCCGCATCCGTTGAAATCATAAAAGAAGCGAACTCATTACCGGAAGTCGGTCAAATTTACCCCTCAAAAATCACGTATTTTTCACTATTTCGGCTGTAGCTCGAAGAATATTAAATATTAGATATCAAAATTTATACCACGATATTATATTTTAATTATCTATGTAATCAATTTAAAATTATTAAAATTGAATCATTATTGTGGATTTTGATTTTTTACATCACCTAATAATTTTAAGAATTTATTTTTACATGGAGGAGATAGGAAATAATTATTATATTATCGTTAAACCAAATAACTGAAATCTAGTATGTATGATATATATTAATACTCGTCATAAATGTTATTTTTATAATTATATCTATTTTATAAAGATATATTTTTTTTGTAAAATTTTAAAATATAATTAATTAATATAAATATAATAATTAATAGCGATTAATATAATAACTTATTTGATAATATTTACATTATTTTATTATATTGATAGTATAGTAATACTAAAATAATTAAAACATATCTATATATATATCTATAAATATCAAGTAAATAGAATTTCATATTTTATAAATATATAATTTGTGTTATAAAATTATAAAATTATAAATATAATTATATATATTTGTTAATAATAGTTACCCTAATTAATTATTCGTATATATTTATATTATTTTATCATATAGATAATATAATAATAATAAAATAA
The DNA here is from genome assembly GCA_964019155.1 of Osedax fenrisi. Lineage (NCBI taxonomy): Eukaryota > Metazoa > Annelida > Polychaeta > Sabellida > Siboglinidae > Osedax > Osedax fenrisi. Next base: position 29,835,457 of record OZ025242.1, read on the forward strand.
GTACAAAAACTATATAATAATATTAAATAATAAGTTAATAGAATACAAATATTTATAAATTTATAATTTGTGTTATAAATTTATAAAATTATAATATAATTAAATGTATTAGTTAATATTATTTACACTACCATAATTTTCGAAAATATTTACATTATTTTAGTATCTAGATATTATATTATTATTAAAATAAGTAAAAAATAATGAAATTATATTAATTATACTATAAATTATAAAGTTAAAAATATGGAAATCCAATGATTATTATAGATTATCTATGTTTTACATGATACAAATATTATAAATTCAAATTTTTACATGGTGGAGATAGGAAATGTACTTTTTAAAGCCATTTATGTGGCGAATAATCACAGTAAATGCATATCGGATGGCTACATTTATATCTACTCATTACCATTAACATTATAGAATAGAAATTAGATTTTTTTTTTTTTATAAATTGCAATTTTTTTTCTTGACCATTTGTACGATGAATTTTGGTGAAATATTTAAACTTTGAATTGTACTTTCGTACGCCGCATCCGTTGAATCTATAATCGAGACGAACGCGTTACCGGAAGTTGGTCAAATTTACCACTCTAAAATCACGTATTTTTCACTATTTCGGCCATAACTCGAAGAATATTAAATATTAGATATCACGATTTACACCACAATATTAAATTTTAATTATCTATTTAGTAAAGTTAAAATTATTGAAATCGAATCATTATCGTGGATTTTGATTTTTTACATCACCTAATAATTTTAAGAATATATTTTTACATGGCGGAGATAGGAAATAATTATTATAAACTCGTTAAACCGAATATCTGAAATCTAGTACGTACGATATATATTAATACTCGTCATAAATGTTATTTTTATAATTATATCTATATATTATAGATTTTTTTACGCGATACGAATATTATAAATTTAAATTTTTACTCGGTAGAGATAGGACATTTTTTTTTATAAACTCGAAATTTAAATTTAACGAAATCTAGTATCGTAGGGGTTCGAGTAATATTAGTATCGGGCGAAAAAAATTCGTATATAACGTATTTTATGTCGTCCGTATACGCGATATAGACTTTCTACCTATCTCCGCCATAGAGAATCGAGAGAACAATTGATCCCTTCCATCTACGAATATCATATTTATAAATAGAATAAATATATAAATATATAAATATAGTACGTATAGTATATATTACTCGTTTACTAATTATATCGTAATTATATCGTAATATTATTACTAATTTAGTATCTATATAGTATACATTTAATATATCGCGAAAAAAATGCGTATATAACGTATTTTATAACGCCCGTATACGCGCTATAAGATCGCCCGTAGAATTTTTACGTTAACGAAAATATTTCGTACATTTTTTTTTAACGGCGGAGATAGGAAAAAAAAATTTATAATCTCGAAATTTAACTTTAACGAAATCTAGTATTATTGGAGTCGAAGTATTAATAGTATCTGTCGAAAAAAATGCGTATATAACGTATTTTATGTCGTCCGTATACACGATATAAGATCGCCCGTAGAATTTGTACGTTAATAAAAAATATTTCGTAATTTTTGTTTTAACGGCGGAGATAGGACATTTTTTTTTATAAACTCGAAATTTAAATTTAACGAAATCTAGTATTATTAGGGTTCGAGTAATATTAGTAACTGGTGAAAAACTTTCGTATATAACGTATTTTATGTCGTCCGTATACGCGATATAGAGATTTTTACCTATCTCCGCCATAGAGAATCGAGAGAACAATAGAATGCCTCGATCGATGAATAGAATATTTCGCAATATATAAATATGTAAAATTATATGTTATATCACGTATACTAACCGTGTCCTAATTATATAATCGATATATATAAATATTATCGACGATTTATTATCTATAGATTATTAAATTAGTATATCGCGAAAAAAATTGTGCCGAGCGAGATTCGCTTCGCTCGTAGAAGGTCTGTTAGCTCGCTTCGCTCGCCAAAAATGTACCAAGACGACGACTACGACTACGACGATTAAGAGAAATAATATATATAGAGATTATATATTTCATACGAAAAAAATGTACAATTTAAAACTTCTAATAAATAATTATTATTATTATTTATTAGATACTATAATATGAACGAGAATAATGAATGGATAACAAAATGATATAGTAGATATGTAAATAATAATGATGACGAGGAATTAAAATAAGTGAATAATAATAATATTAAGTAAACGTTATTCATGATGTCATAAGATTTTGTAATAGGCTTGTAGGCATTTTTGAAATTTTCTAACTAATGATATTTCGATGTTACAATTATTAATAATAATAGTTTGCCATTTCACATTATTCCTATTTCGTTTTAGGTTATTGTCCAATACATCTCCTATACTTTGTCTCTTTATATATTCGATGTAGAATCTTAATAAAAATCAACCTTTGATTATTATATATAAATAATACATGTAAATATATGTAAATTATAATTTATAAAAATTAAAAATTATATGATTATAAAAATTATATTGCAATGTAACGTATTCAACATTAACAAGATATATCTCGATATAATATTATTATCAATGACAGTATATTTTAACTGCCTGTGTGGCTCAGTGGCTAAGGCGTCAGACAAACAAGCAGTAGGACACGCGTTCGAGCCTCGTCCGGACCATTCATTAATTTTATAAAATGGGTCTTAAAATATTATTTAGAAGTGATCTTATATAATTGTGTATATATAAATGATCGGCTCTCATTAAAACCATGGATGCCTTAACATGAGAACGGCTTCGAAGGGACATTAGAGCCATATATGGTTATAAGTGAAAACTTCATCTAAGTTCCTGGATGGGGTGAAAGGACTCCACCAAATAAAAATAACAATATATATATATTATACAAGTCAGCAAATACATATTCCTAATTTCTGAAATCATCGCAGTTGCACGAATTAAAAACCGTGCGCAGATTGGCATCGGAAATCACATCAAAAGGAGCCTGTTTATACGACCTGTTAGCCAAAGAAGTCGACCTAAGGGTTAGCGATACTTACTACACTGTAAAGTAGTCGCACCGAGTTAATATTTAATAATGGAAATCTATTCTTTATTTTATAGTCATTTAGTATAGCACTGGTTTACAAATGAACATAGTATCACTATTTTGGTATAATAGTATCACTATTTTGTTAACCCATCGATGTAAAGAAAGTTGATAAGTAATCAATTCATGTAAAATATAGATACGCGAATTGCACATTTCTCGATAAATTAATAAAATGGCACCAGTAATTTTGATTGGATATTAGTCATATTATATAGGTTATTTATTAAAAATGTTGGATTTTCATCGAAATAGATAGCAATGACCTCCATTTATCGATCAAATAATATTATATAATAATTAATTCAAATACATTTTAATACCAAAATTATGAGGAATGTTGATATATTGTAATATATATATAACTATTGTTTTAGTACCTACAGTACCTTAAACTTGTTCAATATAAATAAATGATAATAATTTGAAATTTAGTAATAAATTACGACTGCAGCACCTCTATCGTAAAGTACCATATACTACAATCAATTGTATTATCCTCTTTCTTTACATTGATAATCTTAACCTTAATGTATTCAAATAATGTGTTATTTTATGCGAAAATTTATAATTGTATGAATATTTAATAACAGAAAAGTAATTTTTTTCGGTAAAACGTATTATTTAAAACAAGTCTATTTTATACAAATTATATCGTATATTACCACATATAATTACTATAATACTATTACATAATGCGATATAATTTTGACATGCTCTATTATGTAACGAAATGTACATTTCACATGACCCATTACATAACACAATGTACATTTCACATGCTCTACGTACATCACATTCGTTCCCATCACAAACAATACTATGTACGCTCACGCACTACACTAAATAATTCAACGTACAATGAACGCGTTCCGTTATAGAAAACAGCGCACACTCATCTCATACACATAACGTAGTACCACTCATGCGTAACGTAACCACTCATGCGTAACGTAAATAGGAAGTGAGAACCAGCGTGATCAGCAGACAACTGGAAATCAACGACGTCGAGAAGAACTTGAACACGTACCTGAAATTCCTCGAGGTAATATAGCATTTATAACCAACATATCCTATTGCTTTGTTATATATTAGTAACGAACACTTAGTTTTAATCATATAAATAATAATTTAAAAATATTATATTTCATTTTAAAAGTGCATAGTTTGATACGAATTTACATTATAAACAACATATTTTTCCGAAATTGACCCTATGTAGGTGGCGCCCTTAATTTGTAACCCCATTACTAGAGCTTAACCCCATTACTAGAGCTTAACCCCATTACTAGATAGACATCAAGAAAACGCAGGAGTCAATAGATAACGTGGCATCTGATGAAGCTAACCTTGAGGCTAAGATTGACAAGAAGCGAGGGGAGCTCGAGCGTAACGAGAAGAGGCTGAACACACTCGAGAGTGTCAGGTTAGTCTTCACGGCAAGTAGGTCAGTCAGCGTAAGTAGGTAAGTCATCGTAAGTAGGTCAGGCATAGTAAGTATGTTAAGCATGGTAAGTAGGTCAGTCATCGTGAGTAGGTCAGTCATCGTAAGTAGGTCAGTCATCGTAAGTAGGTCAATAATGGTAAGTAAGTCAGTCAACGTAAGTAGGTCATTCATCATAAGTAGGTCAGGCATAGTAAGTTTTTATCGTAAGTAAACACTTTATAAGTAGTTATTATTCGATATTGTGATTAATATTATTTAATTATTAGCTATAATTCAATATGTAATAACATTCAAATATGTAAAATAGTGATTATTATCTTAAGTTATCATGCAATGATAATGAGGTCAATCACAATCGTAAACCACTTATTTTTAGCGAACTAAATATTATTCAATTTATATATAATTTACCATGTTAAATAAATCTTGAGAAATGAATTATATCATTAATACTATATTATTATTATACCATATTAGTAATTACCATAAGTACTTGTGTACTTATCATATTATTTATTTGGTATATTATTAATTGGCACATTATGTTCCTATTTATTATATTTTTCATAATTAATTTATTTAACTAGCTCTTTAAAAATATTTCACGAAACTGTGTAATAATAATTATACTTGTACATATCTGATGTAAAAAAAAGGTATTATTTTAAAGTATCCACTACTAATCTAAATATAATTTAAATTTTATTTAAAATTAAATTACTAAGTTTGACAGACAAACTAAAATATTTTAACATTTTTTTACATATTATACTATTTTGTAAGACATATTATATGTCACATATATGATATCTAATTATATTTACAAATACTTCTATTATCTTATTACTTAATATTCATTTTGAAATATTAAAATAAATATATTAATAAATTTATATATTGTTATTTTTACTGATTAATTAACATTGATTTAATATATAATATTTAAGTAAAATACTGTTTATTTATTTAATAATTAAATATGGTCATATAATATATATTATATTTAATTTGGCTTTTAAATTATAAAATATTAAAAAATATGAGCAGATCTATAAATATTTTGTTGTTATAAAAAATGTTTTGATATTTTGAGGTCATATTGATTTAAATTATTAATTATTAAAAAATCTTTACTTGGGTTAATCATAATATTTTCTTAGTCCTGGAAGAATGGGATATATATATAATTCTCATAGATATACTACTGTAAAATGATTATCTTTTTTTATGCCTAAGCCTTTTTTAATAATTTTAATATCATTAATAAATTATATATTTCAAGAAGTTATTAATTTAATTTGTAGTTACTCCTATTCAAATTCAAACAACAGTGCCAATATCCACTTTGAAATTGAAATAATTGAGCTATTCAAATAGTATTTATATATTCACTTAATTCAGTTTTCCCACTGAAAAAGAAGCCCATCGTAACCAAGGAAACTAATAACGATATACAACATATAAAACTAGTTTTATAAGTTTTACAATCAGCTGATTGTTATAAGCAAAGACAACCGGTATACACACTTACACTAACACTAAATAGAGAGCTTCTCACCCCATGACTTCACCAATCCTCTCATACATTACGTACAGTCTATCCATCATTTATTATACGTAATCATGAATATACAGTATGTTATTGTAGTTTATATATTTTGGTTTGTTTATTTTTTAATATTATTATTACTATTATTATTTCTATTATTATCGATATTATTATTACTATTATTATTTCTATTTTTCTCTAATTAATATTAACATTACTCTCTCATGATTACTATTATAATTCTTTAATACCGCTGGAGCCAGTTGTTCTGAGGAATTAATCGTCCTAGGATTATCCCAGGAAAATGCTTAGCTTTCTCCGCAATGTTAAATATTGACCTAGGAATATCTATTTTCTCAAAATAACTGGCACCCGACGGCATGCAGTATTCATGTAAATAAAGCCACACCTCCTCTCCCCTGCGCATTAACGCCCACACCCGTACGCGCGTACACCCAGACCCGCCTACATGGACGAGTACGAGAGTTTAGAGGGCAGCCTTCACGACCTCTACGCTGAGTACATGAAGAGGTTCCTGAACCAGGCCTACCTGGAGAGCATCCTAGCCGAACACGGACGACAGCAGCAGTCTCTCAACGAGGTAATCACTGCCCCCTGGTGGAGGTAACCACTGCCCCCTGATGGAGGTAACCACTGCCCTCTAGTGGAGGTAATCACTGCCCTCTGGTG